>CP092091.1:20462990-20625490 GCA_029203775.1 Neoneuromus ignobilis | reverse complement strand
TCTAATCTGTTTATTAACAATAGGTTATAAAACATTTAAACCATTGAAATGATAAATTCACTTGAAACATTCAACAAAAGTAAATTTTATATTCAATACGATTTTCATTAACATAAGTCGTAATCCTTTCAAAATAGATAAAATCGTTGTACATAGTAAACCGTGACGAAAAAGAATCCAGCTTAGATAAATCCATTTTCTAGCTGCAACGTAATGAAGCCATAAATCAAAACGGTTTTAACTGAAATGTATCAGATGGAAAACTTGTGCGTATATAAAATATTCCCGTGAGATAGTCACGACGAAAAAGTATTTTCATTTTATATGATAAAAGCGTGTATATTCTATATATATATATATATTTATATATATATATATATATATATATATATATATATATATATATATAAAGATACATTTTTAGATTGGACGTACTTGATTGCTTTTAAAAAACTACAGGTCATCTAGTTTCGTGACACGCGTGACTAAGTAACAATTGTAAGGTTTTGCAATAGTATAACGCTACTGTAAAATCTAAGATAAATTTCGTAAATTTTCAGGGGAGTTTTCATTAAAATATAAATTATAGGTTTTTATTAGTATTAACAAATATATAGGTTTAAAATTTATACTTACACTACGTAACAATTTTTATATTTATTATTGCAAGAAGATTTAAAAAATTATATTTTATAAACTATTACCTGAGATGGAATTAATATTATATATATATATATATATATATATATATATATATATATATATATATATATATATATATATGATAAAATATTCTCCCATAAATTATTTTTAAATAGATTTTACCTTCTAATACTAACAAATTTGTAAAATTATTAGGAAATAATATTTTTTTTTTAAAATTATATATATATATATATGTTTAATAAATTTATATGTTTCAAATATTAATCAAATTTAATTTTAATTAATTATTTCATGTTCTTTAAAAAAATTCTTGAAAAAATTTATTTCATTTCTATTCATATACATGGTAGTTGTTTATATATTATTTTTTACTTTCAAATCTATTTTTAAAATCGAAATTTTTGATATCAATAGGATATAATTCTTAACTGTTTTTCTGATTTTTTTCAAAAAATTACATTATTTTTTATAGCTACCATTTTATTGCTTTTTTATACATTTATTATTAGAAGTATACGCAGATAGGAAGATTTATATGTTTATGGACGAGTGAGTGAATGATGCAGCTATGACAAGCATGATATTAGAATTAATTTTTCTATTTTAAAAATAAAAATGTCGTACTTAAGACACCAAAACAAGTTGCATTACAATGTAATATCCGCTTCAATCGAATCAAATTGTTCTCCAGAGCATTCAACCGCATTGATTCACATAAATTAGTTTACAAATTCATATAACATTCTCATAGCACCTATTTTCCTCAATTTAGATACACTTTTGTAAGATATTTTTATAAAAAATTATTTTCTACTAAAATTCATTTATTATATATATATATATATATATATATACATCTGTGTGTATGTTTGTGAATATATAAAAAAATAAAAAAACATAATTAGAGAAGAAAAAAATTAAATTTATTTTTAGAAAAATATTTTTAGTCTCTCATTATTATAAAATTCGAATATTAATATTTTTATTAAAGTATCTATTTATAAAGCGTGTATAGATTAGAAGTAGGCAAAAAATAAATAAAAAATAACAAACTCAATGATATGAAAAACGTACGTTTCTCTTTTTCAACATTGAGTTTTACTTTTATAATCTTTATTTTACTTTCTTCGCCATTCTTAATAATGTAATAAAAAATTGCTAATTGAACATTTTTAATTGTGTATCCTAAGTGAAAAGAAATCTTTTTATTATTTAATAAAGCTTTATAACACTCGATAATGTTTTATAAAATTGTTGTTTTTAGACCACTTATTGTATAACTGTTTATTTAGAAATTTATTATCTTCTCTAACAGAAAATCACCAAAAAATTATTTTAAAATAAATTAGAAATCATACGAATATATTTAAATTATTTTGAACAAGAATTTAAATGATTTTTTGTAAATAAATTTAAATCTGTATAAAGTGATTTGGTAATAAAAAAAATAATCCTCCAAAAACAATATTTTATTATATATATATATATATATAATTATTATTATTATATAAAATCCATTAAATTAATAGTAATTAAACTTATTAGTGAACGTCATTGAAATTACTTAGAATGAAGTATTTAACACCGCTACATGCTTCCATGTAAAGAATTTTTAAAAACGTGTTCAAATCCTATAACACGACTATGTCAGCTCGGCATTGCAGTGGAAACAATCCGTTATAATTGGTTTCAATAAGGCGTTAAGTTTTTAAAATTTATGAACATATTGAGCTAATGTCACGGACACTAAAAGCAATTCGTTATTGTTATTTTAACGGCACTGACATATTACGTTTTTTCACATGTACTTTTACATGTAACTTTAGTGAAATTAATTATGACATATGTCATTACAATTAGCGTAGATTTTTTCATTTTTCATATAAATTTATTTTAGAATATAGTCACGGTACTCGATCTCTAAAACATTTCAAATATTAACAGTAAAGTTTGTAATAATCTGTATAGTTTAATTGCATACACGTTTTTTCCCATATTTGGACAGGACAATTCAATTATTTGCATAAATGGTTAAAGCAGATTAATTGTTAGTTCTTAATTTATATTTAGTTGTCAGTTATTTGAAAGAACCTAATTCGTTTTAGAAAATTAAATATTTATTCATAGCGTTATTTCCAAACCACTTTTTGTTGCACTTTCAATATAATATATATATATATATATATATATATATAATATATATATATATATATATATATATATATAAATATATAAATATAGATATATACATATATACGCAAACAGAAAACATGCAAAGTCAAAAAGTAAAATATAAATTATATACTTTCTTTCAATATGTATTATAGACAAGTAAGCAAAGCACATGTTTTAACTTCTTTATTTTATGCTTGATGTCACTAACTATGATTGTAAAAGTCAATATTTTATTACAAAAAAATCTATTCTTTGTCCAATTTATTGCAAAAAGTATGCATATATATATATATATATATATATATATATATATATATATATATATATAAGAACTATATAAAGTAGCTTTAATACTTTATTATAACATTTTAATACGCTGAGTTATATAAATGTCAGCGCAATAAAAATGTACTTATTTTTTGTCAAAATATAAATATATAAAAAAACTGTAAGAACAAACACCTGAAGTATTAAAATCATACAGAATGTTTTTAAATATCCAAAATTGAAGATAATATTGAATATATTGTCAACGTAATCAAAAATAATGGACTTAATACCGTTACTACAACTACTTTGAAATCTAATGTTCACTATATAACAACTTATTTAATTGATTTCAGATTATTTAAATAAATAATATTTATGTGAAAAAATAAAATAAAATGATAGATCAGAAAACAATGAATTATGTTTTGATCGATAAAAAAGTCATTGACATTTTTCTTTGAGACACGAGAGAAAAATATATTTTTAATAAACGAAAATTGGACTAAGTGCATAATGATTTAAAAAAACTTTTTTTATTAAAAATATGTATAGATTTTTTTATCTTTAACTCATATATATATATATATATATATATATATATATATATATATATATATATATATATTTATATTAATCTTTACAAAATATAACCATAAAATGAATGTAAATAAAAATATCATAGATAATTTAATTTGATAGAAATATTTAATAGTACATTCGTGTTTTACCTCTGAATACGAATTTGAATTTAAATTTTATTGAAAAATTCATTTTGTATATAAAATATATTTAAATTGATAAAAATGACAATATAACAACTATAAAAGTTGTACAATAAAAATAAAAAAAAAATCACCTAGCTTATTTAACAACAATCTTTAACCAGAAATAAATTTAGAAAAAACTAGTAATGCGCCTGTCATAACGAAGAAACAAACTGACAACTGTTAAGACGAAACGCGCAGCTTAAGATGTAGATGGATGATGGCTCGTTTAACAAGACGTCACATCTTGACATCTGAACATATAGACAGAATACGGGTCATTGTCAGTGTGAATGGGGGGCATTCAGTCCACGTCGTCTCCTCGTTATTGTTATTAAAATGGAATTCCGTGGTCATTTCTCCCATTAACGACCTTCATAATCAACGCTTTTACAATACAACGTACTCGTATGGAATTGTATGATGCCGTGAGTATTTTATTTTCCGTGGTCTATCATAAGTATCTTTTCCATGGAAAAAAACAATGCGTAACAGTATATTTGTAAATAAAGAATGAGATATTTGTTTACGTTTTTTTTTCTTTTTGTTCATCCTATTAAATTATATTTTGATGTGACGTTTGGCGGGAATTTTTTCAGGTCAAGTCGTGTATTATCTATGATATTTAATTATTTTTATCTAAATGAATGAGAAATTTGACCTGTTGTTTTTTGTTAATTTAAATATTAATTACCAACAAGCATTTTAACTTTAAAACTCGACTATTTTGCATTTTTTAAATAATTGTTTTGTCATTTTTCACAAAACTTATTCATCTTTAACATACAAATTAAATTAAATTCATAGAACTTTTGAATCAAATAATTCTTTTTTAATATTATAATTTAATAAATATTATGGGAAATTATTGATCATTATTTCTATAAAATATATATCTTTGAACTAATTGCCCTATTGATTAAATTAGATATTGTTTATAGTAGGTTCCAAAATGTTCTATAACAATACTAAATAATACTGTTTTATAACAATTTTAAATTGTAAATATTTGATATATTTAATATTAGAAAATTTTTCTTAGTACATAAAATTTCTAAATTGATAAATTTGGATAATTTTTATAAATATATTTTTTTCGTAATTATATATATATATATATATATATATATATATAGGTAACCCCCGTACAACACGGCACTTCTATAACACGGTTCGAGAAAGGGGGAAAACCCTCATACAACATGGCAATCTAGAACACGGTTTCACTTTAACACGGTTTGAAAATTAGATCAATCCCCGTACAACGCTTAAAGTTTTTAAAAATAAAATTCAAAATTAAGGAAATTCCCGTACAACACGGAACGAAATAAGAGGTTTTAAGTGCACAAGACATCTCATTGGAAATTTTTCGTTTGAGCGTGTATGTCGTATCAGATTTACCTGTAGAATTTTGAAATTTATTAGAATTTGATATCCATTTTGTTCGTGATATCAAAAGTACATTTTAAAAGTTTGTGTTTTTCTTTTTACTATATTATTCATAGATTAAAAATTTTTGAGTGCGTATTATTCAACCTTTTTTAGAAATGGTAATTATGTTTTTCATTTTTGAGAATTAATTTGTAGGACTGAACTATGTCTGGCGGAAATAAAAAAATACTTTTACAAAGACATTTCATCTCGCTAAAACAAAAATTACAGATTTTACTCTCAGCTAAAAGCGAGCAATCTAAAATAACAGATTTTTTACGAAAAGTAGAGCATAGAACTCAAGATAATGCTGAAGAAAGTTTAGAGGATGAGGATATCTTGTCAAAAAGAAAACGCCCTCGGTTAATGGTGCTTATTAGTGATGACGAAGAAAACATTATTTAATACATATTAATATGTAATACTTTTAATGAAAATTACTTTATGAAATATTTCGCCTAATTATAAAAATATAATAGTATGTTTTTCTAATTTTTGGAACCTAACTCCCTTTTTTGCATTAGTTCTTTGTTTCGTATAACACGGCATTTTTTAGGAACGTAACAACCGTGTTATGCGGGGGTTACCTCTCTCTCTCTCTCTCTATATATATATATATATATAACGATTTATATGTAGGAGTATAATATATGTACCTACAGGTGGTCTCAACACTTTTAATGTAGGCCAAATAATTATTTATTTAAAAAAAGCAAATATTAGATAACAGAAACTGCAATAATACGTAACCAACGAACCAAAAGTATAAAGTAATCTATACAGTAAGTACAATATCCATTAGACAACTCATCTCTCCGTATAAAACAAACACATTAAACTAACGTTTGTGTGCTTATATACATTTCCCATGATAAATCCATGACCACAAAACTAAATAGAGTTGTTGTACATAACTAATGAAAACATCAAGAAATGGTTTGTTGACCTAAACAAAAGTCAAACGACGTTTGGTCTAATGGTACCCGTCCATAAAGTCACTTTTGAGTGTGTCGACTGTCGGGATATTACACCGGTTTATGAATGTTGCACTGGACAACGCAAATATACAGACAGGAAACACGTGGGAACATATTTCCTTCAGACTGGTTTGTCAGAGGTCAAGTATGCTGTTTCTTGTACAATAAATACAAGATACTCGCGTTCTTTTTTGTATTTTCCAACAAATAAACATGTAGGCTCACGTCAGTTGTGAACTGATACGAGAAAAAAATCAACGGTGACAATAAAATGCACGTGGCGCCTTCAGAGTAGCCATGCATCTCGATAACGAATCCATTTCAAGTAGGTATCTGTACGTGATGTGTTTTTTTGCAACATTCCATTTTGTATTTTCATGCATTATACAATAAACGAATCGACGTATCATACAAATATATATATATATATATATATATATATATATATATATATATAATATATAAACAGTTTCTACAACTTTCGTGCCACTTACACACAAAAATGTTTCTGCTTTTCCGGAATATGATTACATTACAACATACTTAGTCATGGTGTGAATGACGATTTTAAAGTAATTATAATAATTCATACTTACTACATCCGCTAACGAGATTCAAATTTCTTCTAATAAGCACTCATGTATATTTAGCAATTTTTTATACAGGAAGACTACTGTATTTTCACAAACAAGTAATGTTTATTTTTTTTTATTTAGTAAACAGATTAAGTTTAAAACTAGAACACAGCTCAGGCTCATTTTAATATTATATTACAACTATTGTATTTTTTTGAAAAAATAGTTTTAACCAAATTATTAATATCACATATATTTATCGATTTAACTCACTATTTCAGTTTTTAAAAAATGTTCTATTTTAAGTAGAAAGTGATTTTGTCAAAAATATAATATTTAGAATTATAAACTATAAAACGTTATACTAGTCTTTTATTTTATTTGAATTTTTATTTTAAAACATTTTTAATATATTGATATATGTAATTAAACACAAACATTTTTTTTCAAAAAAAAACTTGACCATTGAATTCATTTTGTATTGAAATGTTTTTGAGAAACATTTTTTATGTTTTTGTATTTGTAAAATTTAAAAACTGTGTATTGATAAATACTTTCTATTAATTTTACGTGTTTTCTTAATACTCTTCACTTTTTTATTTAAACTCCACTTATTCACATTTCACTTCAAATTAATTTCAAAATAACATAGTTTTGATTTTATTTAATGGCATTAATTTATAATACACACATCATACATACATATTATATATATATATATATATATATATATATATATATATATATATATTTGTGTGTGTGTTTATGGATGTGGGTGTGTGTGATGTTTACTTGATCATATTTTTAAATTCTATCAAATAAAAAAAGCTTTTCTTATTAATATCATTTTACCATTAATTATATATTTATAGTAAAATAGAAATAAAACATTCATTAAAAATTAAAAATAATTCTGATTGAGAATCTAGACAATATTTTAAAATGGACAGAATATTTTATTTCATATTTTTTTTTAAATCTAGTTGGATTTGAAAATGAATTTAATTAATATTAAAACTAAAATTAATATATTAAACATGTTAACCCTTATCACTCCAAGAATTTTATGAAATGATTTTCAGCCAACTCCAAACAAACTTTGTTAATTTCAAAGTGCTAAGATAAGACGCTGCATAAGTTTTATAAGGTAGCTTTTTATTTATAAGAATATTTATAAATGTTGGATAAACGAAAAGTATGAGTACAAAAAAGAATTTTATTTACTTAATGTATAATATATGCTGGCTTGCAATGTACTAAACGCAATAATAATAAAATTCCAAAATTCTGGCAGTAACACTGCCGGTTGGAGTAGAACGCTGGCTTTAAGCTTGGTAGCATTACTGTCAGTTGGAGTGATAAGGGTTAATATAATATTGAAATAACAGATAAAAGATTTTATTTAATTATTTTAAAATGAATAATTGAATAAAATAACAATAAACTAAAATAATAAAAATAGGTAGCCACTCAGTACATAAAAATATTAAAATATCAAAATATGTACTTTTTGAAAAAATATATTTTTAAAGTGAGTAAAACAAAAACGTAAGTAAAATATATAAAATAAAAATTAATGAAATTTTATTTACATGTGGAAATTAAGATTGATATTTCATTTACTTCTGAGCAATGTTTATATTTATGAGAAATAATTTGATGTCCATTAATTGATTTTATTTTGGACTCAGAAAATGTCAATCTTATTTGTACACAAAATCTATTATTAAAATTTGAAATTATTCTTACATAGCTCCATACTTCGATTATTTTAATATATAATAACAAATAATTTATAGATACACAGTTGATTTTATCAGTTGGTTTGAATTTTTTAAATTTACTCTCTGGATCAATCTGTATTTACAGTTACAGCAGGTTTTGTAAAACTCTTTTATTTTTAATTGGATCCTTAAAGAAATAATAATTCACATCGTGTGTAACAAAAAATTGAAATAATTAATACTGAAGTAATATATGCTGCATTCAAAATTTCATTCATTTATTAAGATAATCAATGAATGAACTCGTGACTTTTTAATTAAAAAACATTATTATTAAACGCTGCACGTAATCCAAGAATGTTTTAATAGCGATTGATTGCGTTTAATTAAAACTCGTATAATATCAAAATTGATCTTTATTAATCACAGATCTTTCGTATACATACATTATTTTTAAATCGTTCCTTTTTTTAAAAAAAACACCTCACGTCCAACATTTTTATTTTATTTATGTACATGTAATAACTCGTTTGAGATAACGAGTTCAGTGTCAAGGGTTTTTCTTGATGCTAACGAAGTGCACGCTCCAATAAAAATACATTCATTGCTTTTAATTATATTTTTAACTACATTTTCTAACGGGAGAAAGTGTTCTAAAACAAATGATGAAGAATTTTAAACGTCCCAGAGTTTCTATTTAAAATTAAACTACTTATTTGTTGTGATTCATTCGACAGTTACTGAAATAATGTCGTGATTATATAGTTGTAAGTATAATTGAAAGTATGTTATATAAAAAAGTATATTACTAAAAAATCGCACATATATATGAATATGTGTGTTGAAAAAAATTATTATTTACAACTTGCTCTCAAAACGCATTACTCCCGAGTTGTTTTACATGTCGACAGATATGAAGAGGTGCTTCATCATTATTTATAATGATAAAATCGTGTATTATTTCACACGAAATGTAAAAGTTCGTAAAAAATCAAGTCAACAAACTGAAAACGATGTATGATTCAATGTAATGTTATCAAAAAATATGTTTTTAAAACAAATGGATAGCCGAGAAAAATATATAAATTAATAACTTGTATGTTTGGGTAGTACTTGTAAAAATTTCATGACTTTTTTCTACATATAATATTAAATTAATAAAACTTTAATCAGTAAACGTCACATGTTTTATATCAAATGTTATATTTTACATTTATATATATATATATAAATGTGTATGTATATATGTATGTGAACTGTTAGAAAGATAATATTTATCTTCATAACAGTTCAGTTTTTGAATTAATACAAAAAATATTTGTGTATACAGAACATTTCAAATAAAATACATTTACGGTTAAAGCACAACAACATTTTAATATTAAACATATAACAGTAATTATATATATATATATATATATATATATATATATATATATATTTATATAATAAAATCAATTTTACCACGATTAATAGAATATTAAATCAGACATAAAAGAAAAACATAAAAGTGTTTATCAATAAATTTGCTTAATAGTGATAAGTAATTGTAATATATGTAGTTTAAAATTATATTTTTAAACATTATTTATTAGAGTTGATTAAGAAACGAACTGTAAGGTGTCAGATATAAATTTCAATATAAATAAAAATTTAACAGTTTTCGAGATTTCTATGCAGTGATATTTATTAAAAACTAGTTTGTTAATGATTCATAATCGAAAAAGTAACGTTTTGCCATAAATATTATATATATATATATATATATATATATATATATATATATATATATATATTAACCGTACAAGATTTACTCATTTTAAATAATCCTTTTTTTCATAACAAACATTTTATTAAAATGTAGTCCTTAACCTTGAATATAATTTTTTACATAAAACGAATTTAGAATTGACAAACAAACACACACACACACACATATATATATATATATATATATATATATATATATATATAGAGAGAGAGAGAGAGAGAGAGAGAGAGAGAGAGAGAGATGTTTTATAAGGGTGATAGAAATTTAAAGCTATCCCTATCGAAAGTTCTATCTAACCTAAAAAAACACACATATATATATATATATATATATATATATATATATATATATATATATATATATATGTATATATATACAATGTATTTATTTCAAAATTTAAATAAGGAAGAAACAGAAAATTTCACAATATTTTTTTTATTTATTTTTCCTTATTAATTACTTAATCGATTTCACATTTCATTTTAAATAAAACCTATATACTTATTCGTACAAATGACAGCCATCACATTTATATGATTATAAACTGACATTGCTCTTTGAAATAACATTTTTTTAAAATTTATTTTTAAAATTCTGTGAACAATTTTTTTAACATTGTCTATTTAGAAATCTATATTGAAACCAAATTTAGTATACATTCTTTAAGGATAGAATGTTTCTGTTTTGAACAAAAATAAATTCCTTACGTACATTTTTTTATGAATTTTTTTTGAATATTTTTAAGCATGATTTTTTTATAACTCAATTACGTTTCAATTGTATACTAAACATTTTGCATAAATTTTTAGAATTAACTTTTTTTCTTATTTGCGTTTTATCTTTATTTTTTATTACATTGTACACTAAAATATGTTAAAAATATTTTATCCTTTATTCATTTTTTAATTAAAATTTTCAATGTCAAATTGACATACTTATTATTTTGTTACTGTTCATTAATAAAATAACAATGTGAACAATATCTCAACTTCTTTTTATAAATTAATTGGAAATAAGTAGATGCACGTCATTACAAACAATATAATTGTATTACATTTGAACGACGCAAAAAATATAAGAAATCTCACATTCAATCAATTTAACTTGTATATAAAACAAATATAATGATTCTATTCACAAAATAAAAATATTTTATACGTGTTATAAGTGTTGAAACTTGTACTTCGTTAATGAATAATAACTTGTGAATTTTTAATTTCATTTATTCGCTGTCATGTTCATAAATTGTTTATTAAAGATTCGATTATATAAATGAAAATCTTTGATCAGAAAGCAAAATATTGAAATGTTGCTATTCAAAAACCAGCTTCTCAAGAAGCTTGACGATACTTTATTTTGAACTGTCCATTTTTTATTTTTGATATATTGTTTACATTTAACAATAAAGGTTTTGACCTGAGATGACCGTATCTGTAAATCTGAATCTAGGACTTGTGATTTCACTACATTACTATCGATTTCACACGATTGACACACAATGCCGTCAAAATGTTGAAATACCGATATGACAGTAAGTAAAAGTATCGATCGGTCGATCGATGGACTGTATCGTATTGTATATAATCAAAATACGCAATATCCGTACTAAAGACTACATTGATTATTGAAAGAAAAAAATTCAATCGATAGATGTGTACGCTTTGAGACGCGTGGTAATAAATACGATCTTTTCTGTTAGATACAAATGGAATCTCTGCACGCGCAATACAGCGTGCGTGGACAATTAACAAGCCGTAACGGCGGACGGTCGACCTCGAGAGGTTATATACTGTTGCAGCTCAAGATGGTAAATGCGTATTGTATAGCACGGATGAGTAAAATAGTTCTCATATAATTGATACGTGTAAAATTTATACAACCATCAACAATAACTGTATAAACATAACGTACATCTCTCTCTCTCTCTCTCTCTCTCTCTCTCTCTATATATATATATATATATATATATATATATATATATATATATATATATAATATATGTATGCGTGAGTATGTTTATAAATATTTATTTATATAAAATATCCATATGTAAATTCAAGTATGTAAATATATAAGTGTATACACGATGATTTTTAATATATTTTTATATAATTAATTTAAATAAATACATATTATTATTTGATTAATTGCTCTATAATCGGCTAATTAAAAACTGTTTAATATTAGGTTGTGTAATATGAAATGTCGGATTTCTCATCAGTTTCCTTTGACTAATCCGACATTTCATATTACACGACGTAATAGTTTATTTTTGTACTTAATTCACATCAGGCAAGGAAATCGCTCATTAAAACCATAAGTCTTTAAAAAGTGTATAGTAATCATTTTGTATTCACATTTCACTAATGTGAATTCAAATAGTCATTCCATCATCTTCAAAACACAACATTCTATGTTCTATTCTACAACCTTTTTTACTCCAACTAGAGACTTTGTACTCAACTATTAAACACATTATAAATAAATTATTATTAAATAAATATAAATTTAGTTTTTTTTAAAAAAAAAAATATTTAACTTGAATTAATATGTGTAGATCTTTTATTATAAACTACTTTATAAAACTTGTCGTGTAATTTTAATATAACTTATTAATTCGTGCAAAATTACTTACCATTGATTCAAATACCAGATAACATTGAAGAAGACTCAATGAAATTAATTAATTTTTCGTAATAAATCAATTATTGACATTTAATTTATTTATTTATATATTTTTATTAAAATTATGAACCCTAAATATATTTAACATCAGTCCTTAATGTTAAGGACCTTTTAATAAGAGTGAAAAAATTAAAATGGAAATGAGCTGATCATAAACAAGAAATAAAGTAATTAAATAAAATACATATATATATATATATATATATATATATATATATATATATATATATATATATATATATATATATATATATATATATATATAGTATATGAGTGTATATTTAGTATATGAGTGAATGATTTACTTCATTAAATATATTTTATAAAAAATAAATTTTATATCTAGTTTCACTTTAAACATTTTTATGATTGTATCAAAACAGACTATATAAATGTAATAAAAATAATCTAAATAAATAAAAAAATCGATAACTAATAGTTGATCTTAGTCACAAATCTATAAAAAGCGCGATTAAAATAAATCAAGTACTCAAACATAATTCAGAGTGATATTAAGAAAGAAAGTTGAAAAGGTCAGCGTGTTTAAACAATGTCAGCAAATACGAAATAATTTATATTTTCTCCAAAATAATCGTGACTCTTGCATTGTTGGTATTGTTTTTTCCTCGTATTAATTATTTTAATAATCGTTTTATAGTTTCTATTTCGATATTTTCAATTAAGTTCCCTTTTATTCAACCTTTCACGCCGTAGAAAATATATATGGAGTCAATGATTTTTTTATACGAACGTTTTTTTCGTATATATCTTTTTTCATACTTAATAGTGTGTTATAACCAGTCCACATCATTTTAATTTATTGTTTTTATATATAATGATATGCAGAATTACCTGGTTCTATAAAAATGCGAAAGTTTGCTCGTTGACAAATTCATAATGGTGGATTTTATGAAAACTTGTGAAATATTGACCATCGTCTCCCACGTATTT
Organism: Neoneuromus ignobilis; assembly: GCA_029203775.1. NCBI lineage: Eukaryota > Metazoa > Arthropoda > Insecta > Megaloptera > Corydalidae > Neoneuromus > Neoneuromus ignobilis. The sequence continues at coordinate 20,611,501 of CP092091.1, read as the reverse complement.
CATTCAAAAAATGTCGTAATTATTTATATATTCATTCAAAAAGTTTTTTTTCGAAGTTAGAATATTTATTATATTATTCAACGAAACGTTTCCTTATGTATATTTTTGTTTTATTCCAGTAAATATTATTCTTCGGTAATAAAATAGATGATAGGTGCGTAGGAAGAATATAAATTCTATATTTGCATGAAAACTTTTCGATTTAATAATTAATTAGTTTATATTTACATAAATGAATATCGATTGATATGTTTGTATACATATATTTTATAATTGGCGTACAGAATTTTAAAATTTCATAATGTTAATTTCCGATTGACATAAACTATATATTTTTTTCAATTTACACAACGAAAATCGCTTCTAATTGATTGAACTCAGTGTTTCAAAACAAATTCAATTTATAAAGACGTAAATTTTAAAACATTTCATTAATTTTTTTTGCATTTTTTATTATTATTTGTATTTTCTATAGAAGATAATTGAAAACACTAACAAATTCTGAATTAATTAAGCAGTGAAACCAATTTCACAATTTAATTAATAGACCGAAAAGTTTTGATACTTGATGTCATAACATTTTCTGTACTTACATTTAAAGTATTATTCAGGTTTATAAATCAGAATGAACAAAATTATTTTCATAAACTGATTAACAGTGAATAAATCAGAATTTTTTTTAAAATATCTTATAATGATTATTGTTTATTTTTATTAACATAATTAGTTTATTTTTATTAACAAATGTTAGTACGATTATTAACATAAAATACATAACATAATATTGTAATACAAAAAATATCTATATTTTGATTTTTGTGTCTTCACTCTTCTTTTTGAAATTTGAAGACAACAGAACTGAGATATGCTTTTCAGTGCATTAAGAAAAATATTAATTATTGAAAATGTTGCCACGTATAAAATATTATTTCATTTTTGCCAATTTAATAATAATGCTAGAATATTTTTTTTATAAATATTTATTATAATAAAAAATACATACAACATAAAATTGAAATTACAATGTGTAGAGTAAGAGTAAATTCTATATTTATTGACTTAGTATCATTACTAAAATTAATTATATTAAAAAAATGTGTCAATTAAATTTTACTGTCACTACTTACTTCCTATACATTGTTTTCAACATATAAATAATTTTCATCGATAAAAAATATAAATATTTATGAAATAATTTAAAAATCACAATATGCACTATTAATATTTATTGAACATCGTATAAACAAATTTAATCTATCAAAAATATTAATATGTATACATTTTTTAAAGACTAATAACATACACCAATGTTATTTATTAAAAATTGTTTTTAAATTTTTGAAATAACTTTGACAATTTTCAGTATTTAAATATTTCTATGTGAATAAAAGAATTAATTCAAATTTTCGAACAAATTCATCCAGATAAAAGAATATTTTTTAATTACTCTATTAATTTGTTTAAAACTCGTTATTGTTTCATAATAAGAATTGGAATCATTTTTAATATCATTTCAATACTAATTAATTATCATTTTCAAATTAAAATATTAAAAGAACTTGATAATTTGAAATTAACATTGATGTTATATAAGATTTATATTACAAATATTTTAGAATTTTAAATGCATATTTGTACTTAATATCTAGTTTAATCAATAGTCATTTATCTAAAAATTAATAGATCCTAACGATTTCTTTAATTAACCATTAATTGATAATTATTTAGTACTAACGATCTTCTTAACGGTGTGTTAAAAGGCTTAATTATACGAACTTAAACACTTTAGATAATATTTCAAACCGTTCAAAAATTATTAAAATTAATAGAAAAGATCTTTACCAGACTTAGCGGTTTTTTTTTATCAGTAATAAATATTTATTTATGAAACTGATAGGTCATAATTTTCAGCTGTCAGTTAATTAGTTATATTATGTGAACGAATAAAAGAGAACGAAAATGTAGGTGGATTAACAAAGAGATATTTTTAAAAAATCAATCAAAGGTCAAATACATATGATATTTATGTAAAATTTAAATATCAACCGAATTGTCTTTTTATTTGGTTTCGAAATACACATTAATTTACGAAAAGAAATTCAAGATATTTATGTCTATATGTCAGTTTGAATTTTGAGACAATAAAAAAAAACTTTTTTTTATTAAATATGTGAATGTTTATTAAAACATTTTTAATCTTTAATTCAGTTTATATCGTTTTATTAAATCTTTGAGAACAAAGGTCAAGTGATTTATATTTAAATATGAATAAAAAATCATGTTTTATATTTTAAGTGTTGTTTTTATATTGATATATAATACTTTTTTTACTTTTATTAATTAAAAAATGTTAATGTTACTACATATATATTTATATAATATGTAATGTCTTTTTATTTTAAAATTATTTATAAATAAGTGTCAAATTGTTACTATGAAAAGACTCATCTATTAATTTTCCATAATTTGAAGATATTATTTGTTAATTTAACAGAAAATCTAAAAATTATACATTTTACATTAATATTTTTTCATCAATATTTTAAAATCTAAAAATACTGTGCTGTTATATAAAATTAATAATTATAACTGATTAAATTAGTGAAATTATTGCAAATTTAACGTCATATTTGCAATAATAATCTATTCTACTTTTGAAATGAATCACTGCATCAATCACTATAAAAAAATAAATTACGGAAATATTTTGGAAATAAAAAGTAATTTCATTACTGAAATTTTTAAAAATCGTTTATTATTCATTTTAACTAATTCATGTGTATTTTTTTTTTTAAAAAAAAAACTAAATACATATCGTTCTTTAAATGAAATATACTTTCAGAGCTAAAATCTGACTGAATATTTTTCTTTTAATTTAATAGCTATAATACAATATTTTATTGCTGGTATATATATATATATATATATATATATATATATAAAATATTTTATTTCTTTACATCTTGTTTAACTGCTTTTATTATTCATTTTTATTTGTAGTAAAAGTGAGTTATTAAGTTCATGTAAAAATATTTTGTTGTCTTTATTTAATAGAGAAATTTTTAATAAAATTATTTATGACTGGAATATGTAAATAAAAAAGATTCATTTATGATGAACAACTTACATAAAAATTGTGTAATAAATTTCTATTAATGTGAAATCTCAGCCTTGACACTACCTCGTGATCCTATTAGGAAGTATACAATTAATATCTTACATCTAATATTAAAGGAATGAACCCGGATTATAAGATTGACAGTTGTGCCATAATAACACTAAATTGAATCATAAATCCCAGTCAACTAAATAATACAAATGTCATCAAACTAATGATATACAACTCGAACGTAATTACATACAACAAGGTCGATTCGATATGGCCGATCTGTACGTGCGTGTGTCCGTGATAATGCGTGTGACAGCCACGAAGATAGGTGAAAGCTTTCACCCGTGTCTTCTTCATCGCCGTTGTATTCATCGAATAATTCAACAGCGAACAAATAACAATATACTTAAATATATTAGACATACATCTGTTTCGTTTACACATTGTCGGCTTACCGGGGTCGTTTGTTGTACTGGCGTCGGTATTATGAGTCGCCTCCTCGCTCCCGGATCTGGATGAACGCGCAGCGGGTCGACTCATCGCTGAAATGTAATATTGCTCTATACCACCGTCGAAATAGAAAGCGGAATTGAAAATTTATGTTCGTATATGAAGTAATATTTCTTGTTTGGTATTTTACTGATGAAGACGTATATGTATATATAATTTTTTTTTTTTTTAAAACTGGTCCGCGTGTTTTGTCAATGATATAATGTCAACCTTTTCAACCACATTCTTATTTATGTACAGAAAAATATAAAATACTGTTATGACGTTGATTTATATTGACATACAGACTTATTAATAACTATGCTATCTTTACTGTTAATACATCTATATCTATCTATCTAACTGTATATAAAAACAAATATATATATATATATATAATGAATGAAAAAAAATCGATTATTTTGTATATCTTTGACCTTTCGTACCTACGTTTTGAAAATAATCAATGTAATTCAAGAACTTTAAAATCAAGTAATACAGAAAATACGAGTAAGTGAATACTGAATATTAAAAATATTTGATATTTAAAAAAATATTCGTTATTTTTTATAATTAAATTAAATGTTTTATTATATTAAATATAACATTAATTGAAAATTCTTTAATTCAAAAAAAATGTTGATATTATTATAACATTTGTTTGATACTATGACAAATTTACTTTGACATAAGTTAATCAGCCATCCTATCACCAAAATTTTGTTAAAAATTTCCAATAATCATTTATTGTTCATTTTGTACTCTACTTTATTCGATGATCATCCATCATCGTCAAAACATTGCAGTGCTCATCGAAATGTGCATCAAGGAAGTAAACAGTTTATAATTATTGAATTTTCTTATGTCATATTAATATTATGTACATTGATACAAACACATACATACAAAAACGAATCCTTATTTTCAAAACAACGCACTGTACAAGTTTAATCACTATTTTCAATTTCTTTTAATTATCTACATATTATAAATCTAATCAAATTTTCGAATTTCTTTTCAAATCTTCCAATTTTATATTTGAATGTATTAATTCATAACTCTAATAATTCCGTATTTAAAAGAAATCAATTTATTTATGATTTCTCTTATTATTTTATTTCCTTTAATGTTTTCTAAATTTTTCAATCCATATTTTCAATTCTTTTTTGTTTACAAAAATATTTCCTACAAATTTAATATTTAATTTAGTATCTCTATTAGATTTTTTATAAAATCTATATATTTTATAAATTTTATTCAAAAGAATATTAATTAATATTATTAAAATAACAATTCAAATTATACTTATATAAAAATGAAAGTATATTTTCATATTGTTTTGTAATGATTTTTAATCTAGATTATATCATTCTTATTTTTAAAATAGTCATTAAATAAACCAACCGGAAGGATTTACTTTATATATATATATATATATATATATATATATATATATATATATATATATATATATATTTCATGAAATAAATCCTTTTATTATTATAATTGTATCACGTTTTTAATAAATAGCTTTATCTCCTAAATGTCATTACATTTACTTCAAATTCCCAGCGTGTATTCTTTATACTGTTCGAAGATTTTGAATTATTTCATCTCAAATGTCTAAGTTTCACTTCCGTATAAAAATAGAGATAAACACTTTCTTCTTAAAGTAAAATGATAAGTTTCCTTTAATATTTTATCTTCCACTTAAGAACGTTCTATTTATTAATGACTTACTAAGTACAACTAACTATACATTTATATTAGTAACTCGTAATAAATTTCTTACGAAATAATTGTTCAATAATTTAACATATATTGTTTATACATGCACGTACACATATACGCATATGGATTTAGTTCATAAGTACTTATTTTATACACCAATACTTATTTTTAGGTACATATTTTTTTTCATTTTTTAATATTTTTTTATTATACATATATTTTCTTCTGATATATTGCATATTAAAATAAATTTAAATAAAATTTGGTTTCAATAATAATATTATTTCTGCTTATAAAAAGAAGTATTTTTTCGATAATCAATATTCTTATTGAGGTTATGGACAGAATAAAATTATTTTCTTAGTATTGCTTTTTTTAAATAAATATTTTATTGTTATATGCCATCGAAAATAAATAACATTTATTATAAATATTTGTAGTAAAGCATTATTTTTTACACTAATTTTCATTTTGTTCTGTTTATTACGTTTTGGACGAATTTTCATTAATTCTCAAATATTTTTACATAAATAAAATAATTCTATGTGTTTTAATAAAAGTTTATCTTAATAAATAATTTTTGAAAACCATACTCTGTTTTGCTTTTAACCTTTATACGTATGTGTATACAAATATTCATTTTTATGTTACAGTTACACATAAAAAAGGAATTTTTAATTATTAATGTTAATGTATAATTTTCCTAATTGTCTTTGAAATACTTATTTTAATCATTGAAATTAATTACTCTGACTATTTATATATATATATATATATATATATATATATATATATATATATATATATATACATATATAATATCATTCTCTTTCTGTCCACTGCTGAATAACATCCCTTGCTTAAATTAACCCTTTTCTAGTGTTCTAATATCTTTTTCTTCAAATCCACACTGACGGTTTTTTTATATCTACTCCATTTTTCCCAAGAGTGTATTTTAGAGACCTTTTATAATTGTATTTTTTTTTTAGTCAATAATTTCTATTGTCTATAGATTATCTTTTATTCTCTATATAAATGAACAATTTCAATTTTAAATTATTCACTTTTATTATAACATACATAACTTTTATTTTCTTTTAAATTCACTTGTTAAATTTTATTTCTACTTGTTATTGCTAACATGATTTTTTTCATGTTACTACACGTTGTCTTAAGTCATTTAATTATTCTGGTATTTAAAACCTACATAAGTTTTACTATCATAAGTGAGAATAGACATAATTCAATAAATGTATTTTATCTGTTAAAGTTTATTTAACAGACTAATCCTCTTAATGTTTTCCAAAAATTCTTTTAATATTACCTCCCCTGACCAATCTCATCCACTCGTCGTATCCATAATAATTTATAGTATTATCCAGCTATTTTTTATAGGATTTCTTCCTTGGTCTATTTTTGTCTCTTATTCACCACTCCAAGATTTTTAACAATTTATTGTCTTCTCTGTTCACGATATATCCTGCCCATTCCCATTTCACTGATTTTACTTGTTGTATTATCAATTACCCTTATTTGTTCTGGTATTCATCAAATATATATATTATATATATATATATATATATATATATATATATATATATTGTATTTCGAAATATCATTTTGAAATTATAAGAGGTACAAGAGAATAATAAAAATAATAATAAATTGTGTTTTAAATTTACTGAAGTGATTTTTAAACAAATAAAAGAAATATTTTTAAGTCATCAGAATGTTAACAATTCAATGATCTAAAAAGGTCATGGTGAGCAGTTTTATAAAATGTTACATTTACAACATATTTAATAAATAGGATATTGTTTTTTTTTAATATATATATATATATATATATATATATATATATATATATAATTAAATTGATATTTATTTGTTTATATATATTTAATGTGTCAAGTAACATTTCAATTACATTTTTTATAGAATGCATTCAATAGGTTGCCATTTAATATGCAAATGCGTTTAAAAGCAGGTACAAGAAGTGAGAGTGTCAAATACGGGCGAGGTCTGTGCCCACATCCAATTGTTAGTGATAAATATGTACTGTTTCGAATCTCGTTCAGGTACAGTACTGTTTATAGTGAAGGTCGGTGGGCGACGTGTCAGTGAACCCGCAGGTCCTCCCACTGAGCGCGGGGTCGTGGGTTCACGCCCGGTGTGGGTGCTGATCTATCGACCGATGCCGGCACTTGTTTTTTGTATAAACATATTCGCGACGCGTGTTTGTTATGTTTGATTTACATGCACGACGTGAACTTGTAGACTGTCAACCTTATTTAGATACTTGGTGAAACAATATGTTGTGTACATTATGTTATAGATGACCACCATTATGCATGGATGTTACCGCCGCGACTACAATCCGACGTGTGTATGTGTGCATCATTATTTATATTAAACACTCGTACCTCATTAATTACATGCAGTACGGAAATCATTATGCTGTAGTGTCTGTTTTATTTGTATACTTTTTTTATTTTAATCTTTATGAACGAGTACAGAACAAACAACATTTTTCAATGAAATTCTTGAACACATGAATTTAAATCATCTCGAAATCTTAAATTTGGTTAAAATATATACATGTGTAAAAAATAATATATCACTAATTATTTATTTTATGTATTTTAGTAACAAATGTGTTACATGTCTAAATATTATTTAATATATTATAATTCTTTTTTATTGCAGTATGTCATTTTTAAGATTTATTTCTTTTCATAAAAAAAATAAAATACTATTCATTTTATTTCTTTGCAGCTCTATATATAAATAATTTTGAATATAAAGACAGTAAAATAAAAAAATAAATACATTCAATAATAACAAAAACAATTCAAATTTATTATAAAAACGTCAGTATTAGGAGTTTTGGAATTTAAGATTGTTAATACTTTTTGAAATTTAAAATTATTATCTACACACACACTATATATATATATAAAGTGATTCCTGTATTTTAAATCATAAATTTATGCTAAAGTTAATTGATATATTTTTATATCATTTAAGGGGTTATACGCAGTTGCGAGGCGCAAAAACGACGTTTTTTTAGGAATTTTTTTTAGAAACAGTATTTATTTTGCAATTACAAATTATGGTTATTTGAATAGATCCTACTTTCAAGAATAAAATAACATGTCGATCATAAAAAAATATTGAAGTGCACCGCTCCTGCAGACGATGTCCCGAACGACCTCCAAAAAAAGGCGCTTGGCGGTGATCTCCATATCGGCGGTTTGGATTATCCGAAATCAAAAAATATGGTCAATTCTTTTAAAGGATAGATTAATGCAGGTATTGGAACGAAGGAATAATAAAAATTTTCATTTTTGACAAAATGGCGTCTACTTGAAAAAAATTTTTCGTTTTTTACTCAAATTTTCGCTCCAAATTGTTTAAAAAAAATAGTAATAATTTTTGTAAATCTTATTCCTTCGTTCAATACCTGAGGAATATATTTGAGAAGATTGTATGAAAATTTGAGATTGATCGGTTCAGCCATTTCTGAGATATCGAGATCACCGACTATGAAAACACCGTTTTGAGATAAACGCGTTTGAAGTTTCGGAAGTAGTTTTACACATAGTTAAAAAAATTTTTTTCAACTTACATGGTATAATAAATATTTATCGGATTTACTTAAAATTTTCAGAGAATATACTCAAATATATGTGCATTCCGAAAATGCAAAAAAAAAATCGATTTTTTGAAATTTCTAACTGCGTATAACCCTTTAAAATACACAATATATTATTAATATTGCATTCATAAATTACAATTAACGCATTTTGTTCCTTTTGGTTTCTATATAGTGTGGCTTAAATTAAATTGAAGAATAGTGAATGATAATAAACAAGTAAATTTATACCTAAACGCGTCAATTTCATTTGATCCACCCTATATAACTTAATAGAAAAATTTTGTAATCTAAATATGCTTTTAATTATCATTATTTTATTTTTATGGATTTTAAATAATTGCTAAATATCTTCAAAAATTTAAAATAATGTTACTAATAAAAATAAAAAAGTTATACCAAAATTTGAAACTAACTGTTTACGTCATATAATATATAATTTGAGTGTAAAACAGCTTCAAAAATATTTTTTGGACCAATAAATATTTCATATATATATTGTGTGTGTGTGTGTGTGTGTGTGTGTGTGTGTGTACACAAATAATTCAAGGTATATAAATGTCATTTTTCCGTTGTTATATTTTATACTGACTTTTTGTACATTAAAAATTTAACATTTACATATATTTAACCTTTGGTTCAAATTTCTGACCGCAACAACATCGACACTAATTTACATTCACAACAATTTACACTAACAAGAAAAGATTCGTGACTAAAAAAAAACCGTTGATGACCATAAAAAAATCATTTCAATTCTTGTCATTTATTGTTATTTATTTGTAAAAAGTGTTCATAAACCTGACAACATATTTACTCATCTCGATTGTGTACTTGTTGAGAAACAATGCACATATAAATAAAGACCCTAATGCATGCGTAAAAATCACCTCTCCTTTTAATAATCCTTGTATATATGCGTGTGTATCGTATTATATATATATATATATATATATATATATATATATATATATATATATATATATATATATATATATATATATATGTTCTATTCAATTCACGTCGTTGGTATATTCTCGTATAGAACGAATGTAGATCTCGCTCTGACCGAGCATTCATCAAAACCGGTTGCGAAAACTGGCTTGTGGCACCTCTGCACGCGAAGCAAACAGTCCTGCCTGACATGGACTTATTGTCGTCGTTTCTTGTTTCGATATGAACTGCTATATTCGGGATATACTTTTACGTAATCATTTTATATTCACTAGTTATAAGCATTCAATAGTCTATATTTAAGCATATTTCAATTCTTAGAATTCACATTAAATCAATAAACATTACTTTGTAATAACAAAAAGAGAATTGTTCTTTTTAACGAAAGTTATTTAAGCGGCGAATGTTTTGATTTATCTATAACTATATATCATATTGAAATCAATTTCAACGTTTAATTCAAGAAATATATGTTTTCATTTAAATAAAAATAAAATTTTTTTCAACGAAGATTTTTTCCAAATAATTTCACTTTTTAAAGATAAAAAATTTTTAGATTTTTTGTAAATAAAATTTATTTCAAATTTTAATTATTAATTCAATACATTTTTAACTGACTTTTAATTTTATATAAAAAATTGATTTCTGAAAGTCATTTTTTCTGAAATTTTCTTTACAACAAATCATCGTTTTTTATAAGTTAAGAATTTTATATTCATTAGGAATTATAATTTTTTCTAAAGATCAAATATGTCTACAGAAAATAATATTTTTTCTCGAAAACACTTTTTTTTATAAAAAAATACAATTTTGGTTGCGAAAGCCGATTTTTAATTAAACTGAAAAACCAAAAAAAAATTTCTCATTAGATTAAAATTAAATTGAAAATTCTTATTTTGTTTCGATTAAATGATAACGATAAAAAATAACTATTATTTATTATAGAAACATTTTAGAATAAATATCGAATTTTTAAATAAAGAAACGGCTAGTTAATAAATGTTTCTTTTTAATGAAATTATTAACTTAATGAAAAGACTATTACTGATCTTGGGACAAGATACAAACATTGAATTTCAAATTATTATAAATATAAAAAAGTTTTTTGTCATGGAATAAAATGAATTAATATTATATGCATCTTATTTTTATAGCACAACATTATAAACATATTTCTTTTTAATAACTTTATATTCGTTTTTCTAAATGACATTTATATTTATATAAACTGTAAAAAAGTATATAAAAAATTTAATAAATGTAAAAATATTAAATATGAAATTTTTTTAATAAATAATAAAGTTATAACTAAATATACGTTGAATACATTATCTAAAACGAACCACAATATATTTAATAAAATATTTTTTATGTTAAATTTATTGCTCAAAACCAAAAAAAAGTAATAGCGTTGTAAATAAAAAGTCTAGAATCATCTAAAAATCAATTAAAATTCTGATATCTAAATCTTAGAATCGAGCAAACGAAAAAGAAGATAGATTAAAATAAAAAATATAAAATCAAACATTCAAAAGTCGATCGTATTGCTACCGAATGGCAATAAAGCGAACTGGTATTGTGGTTACAGTTAAGCAACATCAGGCTGGCGCTGGCCGTAATGACATTTTCTTGTTACGCCGCAAGCTGAGCCGTTTTTCTACGTCTCGGTGACCTTGTTGTAGCCACCAGACAATGTAGCCTCCGCGAATTCCTCGCCGAACAACATACAATACAAACGGACCAGTGAGAAGCTATACGTTTCTGCCGACAGTGCATTATACAAAAGATGCGTGTGTACGCGTGTGTCCCGAATAACGCACATATTATACGCTTAACACGATGCAAAAGAATTCGATGTAAATGGGAAAAGAATGGTGACTACGAACGGTTTTAATAATAACAGGTTTTCCGCTTATACGGGCGTCGACGTCGCCAATTTATATATAACAAGTACTGTTTAGAATTGATTCTTTTTTCAGAAGAAAACTTTTTGATTTTTTTTTTTGAAAAATGAATTTATAAATTTATTTGTTATTGATACAATCTATTAATATATATATATATATATATATATATATATATATATATATATAGAGAGAGAGAGAGAGAGAGAGAGAAGATTTTCTAATAAACGCTTCCAAAGTTTAAATAGAAATAAAACAAAAAGTTTTTAATTAATAGTTATTTATTATTTTCTTTTTAAGAATATTCTATGACATTAATGATGGAACGACATAAAGCATTCGTTTAGTCCAATTTTAGTCACTCTTACACATAATTGTAATTGAGTTTCATGAATTTCACGTTCAATGTTTAATTTTAATGCTTCTCTTGTTTGTAGTTTATCAGTGTAAATCAATGATTGCACATAACCCCACAGAAAATAATCCAATGAAATTAGATTACATGATCTTGGTGGCTAATTGATGTGTCCATTTCGTAAAATAATGGACTTATTAAACTTTTGTTTCAATAATTCTATTGAAGTAAATTTCTAAGCGTTATTGAAGTGTAAAACGTTTCATGATAATTTGCCAAACTATACTTAGTTGAAATGTTAAAATGATCTTAAAATAAATTCAAACATGGCTGCCACCAACTGTCAAAGTTCTAACATTCTTATTGGAAAACCTTATATATATATATATATATATATATATATATATATATATATAAAGAGAGAGTGAAAGAGAGAAGGAGAAAAATTATATTCATAAATTTCCAAAATTTTAATAAATGTAATCAACAATAACTTTCAGAAAAAATAAACTGAAACGAACTACCATTTTTTCTAATATTCAATCGTCATTTTTTAAACTTCCAATTTAAATAGTTTCTTTTTTTAATATCTGTATTATATTTTATAATAATTGTAATAATATTATTATATTCCTTTCTATAAACATTTTCCAGACGCTTTCTTTCGTTCTAAAATAAATATTATCATTAAAAATATGCTCGATATTTAATATTAATTCTAAATGAATTTTAGAAGAATGATTTTTATGTTATAATAATAACTAGTTTTAGAAAACCAGTTTTAGAAAAAGAATAAATTTGTTATTAAAACATGTCATGATTGACATAAATGAACCATTCACCCCAACATTATATGATTTGATGTGTTCAAAATCATTTATTATTCACTTCATTTACTAATACGTATTTCATACTGTATATTACTATATATATATTTCATACTATCATCAGAACGCTTTATTATAAAAGTTATTCAACAATTAGTGAAAAATCGTGACTGAATTTAAATTTCAGTAAAAAATAATTCATAATTTAAAAATAACCAAAAGTTTTACTATCGAAAAAATGTATAAATGGGAATTAAAAAGTTTTAAGATAATTTTGTACCCTCTCCCCAAATAATCTATCAAATGATTTTTATAAATAAAATTAATCTATATATAAAATATTATATATATTTAAATTAACTTTTTTGTTTTGGAAAAAAGTACATTAGAATACATTTTTATTTTATTTTTAAAATAATTTCCTAATAAGTAAAATAAATAACGATTACAAATTAAATAACTTTAAATATATTTACAAATACTTTTCGTTTTTTTTTTATTAAAAATTTAACAAACTTAATAATATATACTCTATGTAAATTTGAACTTTGTGTAAATATTGTTAACTAGTGCAATTAAGTTAACAAAATCATTAACATCATCGCGAACATAACTGAATTATTTCAAATACATTACATGAACTATGTAAAAATCATAAAACCGTTTGAATATTAATAATATTGATTTAAGTTAATTTTTCAAGTTTACGAAACGAAATGCCGAAAAAAATCAATATTTTCTTAGCATTAAAATACGGAAGTTACAACTGTTTGCATTACAAAAATACAATTATATGTTTATTTACAAAATACTTAAAATATTTTTTGTATATTTTTTTAAGATTATCGAAAAGAAAAACATTTCTAGTTCTAAGAATAGAACATACAAGAATTTACTATTATTATTTTCGTATATATTTTCATAATACATGTTTTAAAGTTAAACAACATAGCTACAGCATATAGTTGTTTGTTGTAAATATTATAAAACATTAGTGAATAATGTAATATACTTGTATTTAAATTAAGTATAAAAAGGTAAAAAGAAATAAATCTTCAACTACTATAAAATTTAAGTAATAAGATTATAAACGTACGTTTTTATATAAAGTGTTTACATTATAATTACATGTTTATTATTTATTTTATTATTTATCGTCTATAAATTTGTTTACTATCTAAATACTTTATATATATATATATATATATATATATATATATATATATATATATATATATATATACACACATACATTTTAACTTTCTTTTATCAAAATTCTTTTTGAATTTTTCTGTAGCAATAAATTTAATTAACTTCATGTTTTTTTACAATTCTACTTATTTAGTTACTAAAGTTGACATCATCAGTCTTTCTAATTTTGACAATTAAATTTTTACCTTATTCCTTTTCATTTATATAATTCTATTTTCATATTAAATAAAATATTGGATGTAATAATTTAGTATATCAATATTTTTTAACTATAAAACTTTATATTAAATAAAAATTATTTATATATATATATATATATATATATATATATATATATAATTTTTACATTCAAAAATTGCTGTTTTAAAAGTCATTATTACTATTATATTTTATTACTTGCACAGTTAAAAACATAACAGATAATTATATTTATTTAAGTATTATTTGCAGTTAAGAAAGATAATTTGAATAATATATATAGAGGACCAAATGGGAGTGAATAATTTGGACATACATTTATTTGCTCATTATCATTTACTATCCTTTGTTATCCTTCAGTCTCTTTTGGACCATTCTACATGTAACATATACATATGTGAGAATATATTCATAATTCAATTAAGCTTGAATATTATACAAAACATGAATAATTTGATAGCATTTTACTGTCGTCTTATTGAACATATTTATATATGCAGAAAAAATCGAAAAATAAATGTCATTTTTCTTTTCTTATTTGTAAGATTTTTTTCATAATTTTAAAAAAGTTTAAATTTTTTCCTTTATGTAGTTTAAAAAACAATAAAAATATCTTTACAATGTATACATTTAAGCATTGTATAGAAAACCATGTTTGTAAAAAATTATAATAGTACTAAATTTTGTTGTTGTTATTATAAAGGTTATTAAATGTATATATTTTTCTTAAACAAAATTATAAAACTTTATATCATTTTATACTTCATTGAAATGAATTAAAATATAACTAAAGATATAAATTTCAACATTAGTAAATAATATCGTAAACCAAAAAAAAATATGTTGGAATTTCTTATATATTTTTCATTAATTTAATATTTTTCTCCACTAATCCTTTTAATATGTATATAAAGTAATATTTATTGATAATATAAAGATAAATTTTAAGCCAAGTTATATTTTATAATCACATATTCAAATTTTAATTTATAAGTTCTTTGAAAAAAATAAGAAGCAGCTTCTACAAAATTATCTCTTACATATAAATCAATTCATCGACTTTTTTAAAATGTTTGTGAATTTTAGATTTTTGAAAGTGGTCATAAATTAATATTTGAATGAAAATGGATATCTACTCATTTAGTTGTTAATTGACATATACATATATGATTAATACCATGAAAATATATTTTCATTTAAATTTTAGGAAAAAAATTAAATTTTAATCTTAAATATTTGATTAAAAAATATTATTTTATCAATTCAAAAAGATTTATAATTATAAAATTAAAATACAAATTTCTAAAATTCCTTGCATACCAATATATGAAAACAGTGATTTTAATAATTTATATTATTAATTTTACTATAGATAATAAATATTAATTCTATTTAATTATTTTTTTAAAAATAAATTATATATATTTATATATATATATTGAATAAAAAAATTTATCAATTACATTATAAATAAATTAATTAAAACTGTTAACTAATCTATGTTAACAAATTAGATTATATCTAATAAAATAAAAAAATGTCACATTTTTAAAATCAAATTAATTAAACGATAAATTTGTAAATGATTATAAATATATATATATATATATATATATATATATATATATATATATATATATATAAACTGAAAAAATGCTTTTCTTTGATTCTGAATTTTATTTATAACAAAACTCTTCCAAGCTGCACTTAAACTTTATACAATTCCTTATAAACTGCTTTCTCCATAAATAAATGTTGACACTAGATAATGTATAAAATACTGTACTGTTAAATTTTACCGTCCACTGGTCACGGTTATATAAAAATAAAGAAAATATATAAAGTCTTTATCTCTTTGACCCGCCTACATAAAGAATAAATCAAACTGTTTAAAATATTGTCAGCAATAAAATCACAAATCCTGTACGACAACCTAATCGGTCAATATATATAAATTTATATTTATATATGTATTTTATATATATATATATATATATATATATATATATATATATGTGTGTATGTATGTATGTAGGTATATAAATAATATCACATGTACAACAAAAGTGTTGTATTCATGAACCATTAATGCCCTTTTGGCACGCGTGTCCGTGCATCTCTTAACGCTATTTCGTGTTCCTCAATAAGCAAACTGGATTTATGTGGATGCGTGTGGTACAAGACGATTTTTCTTTGTGTAACACAAGATGGTTAGGTAACGCGTGAACGAGTTGAAAATGTATACGTGAATATTTTTTTGTATTTGTGGTCTTCTGAACCTCATATTGTGTTTCGGTTCACGCTTTAAGTATTTTGATTTTTTTGTTATGTCACATATGTCCGTATTACATTTAAGCTGTTTCACACATATTTATTTCGAATTTTTTGTTTTGTACGATTGTTATCCAATATATTTCCATGAAAAAATGTTTATTCAATTATAAGAAATTTATTTTTTTACGTATTATGATTGTGAATATTTTTTACTGTCCAATGGGAAATGCCATAACTGTAAATCAAAGTATACATATGAAAGTTTAACGTATGTTTTCGAAAGTATTGAATTTTAAGATATTATTTTGAGATATTTTTCTTAGTATGATTTATTTACAATAAAATTTATATATATATATATATATATATATATATATATATATATATATATATATATATATGTATTGTAAATTCCAATACAGCTATTAATTCTTTCTCAGTTTTATAACTTTTTACATTATGACTATAAATACAATCAAAAATTCAAACAATATACTTTATTTATATAATACGATAATAAAAAGGCATCCAAATGTGACACCTTGATTTATGTTTTATTAAAAAGAAACGTGTGTATAGGGTGGTGTATAGAGAAACATGTATAAAATTTCTTTCCTTTCTTTTTAATAAAACACAAGTCTAAGCGTTACATTTGGATGTCCCTATATATTCATTCTTTAAATAATTCATCTATCTTTGTTTTAATGAACCTTAATATCACAAAAGTAACCCAAAAAAATCTCAATAACAAAGAAATAAATATTAAATTATAAACCTTATCATTATCAATATTTAATCAATTTTATTATGAAATTAAATTTTTACTTTCTTAGAATAGCAATAAATTATTTAATTCTAATAATAAATTCTTTATCTAATAAATATCTTAAAAGCCTAGTAAATATTTTTTTTAGAATGTAATTGACTAAATTATATTTTAATTTAAATTAATTATACAGTAATTTAATAATATAAAACTATAACATATAAATTTTCTTACTCAGTTTTAATTATAGTACAATAATTTCTCATAGTTAAAATGCATGACAATTTATTGCAGTTATCATTAACAGAACAATAAATAATTCTTCTGTTATTGTTCTCAGTAGCAACAAACATTTTTTCCTGCTTTTGATTAAAAAAATCCTTGATACATATGATATAACTATTCTGTAATATTTTAATTAAAAACATTTTTTATAAAATATAAATAATAATTCAAGACACCAATTTTAAATAAAAAAAAATATAAGATCGAATTGATTATGTGATATTAAATTCATGGGAATTTTATTTTTATTATAACTATTATCCATAAAAAACAATAAATATTTCATGTCTATATTAACACTAAATGTTTAATATATTAATTTTACACTATAATTTAATCCAAAAACAAATAACAATTTTCCAAAAAAGAATTTCTAACGAGAAGTTTTGATAATGATGGTATTTCTATTGAAATATGCATCAACTTATCATTGTTATAAACAATCAAAATGAACAATAACTAATTATTTAATATTTACTAATAAATTATGGTAATAGAGTGATAATTCTTGTGTGAAAACAAACATAAAAATTTCAATTACTATTGCAAATCTTTAAAAAAAAAAAAATTGAAATCATAAAATGGTATTAGTTTTTGAAGATTAATAATCTCTTACTATTTGTTGTTATGTGTATTTCTAAAATTCTATTACACTTCAACACCCAGTAGTTATAGATGCATTAAATAAATATGAAAGAAACATACTTTTATAGAGATATTCAATTATCATTTGTTGTTCATTTTTGTCACTGATTAGAATTTAAACAGCCATACTATCATATTCAAAGAGAATTATTATAAAATATAGATCTACAATACATTCTTAGAATCAAACATCAACTTCATATTTATATGATTATAAATATAAATTCATGTATATGTATTCATATTTATAAAATACATATCTGTTTATAGATTATGAAAAGTAAAAAGATATTATTACAGTAATTTTATTGTCAATTGAAGCTATTCATCATATGATTTATTACAAGTTTCATCGTTTATTTACGACTTAAGCAATTAATTTTGTACGGTTATTAATAAAGTTCTTACATAAAATTTATCATCACATTTAAAAAAAATATACTAATGGACATTCGATATTCATTTGAAACTATTATTTGAATAATACTAGAGATTTCACTTCTATTATCATATAAATACCACAAGTTTATTTTTTTTCTTCTAGTTTTTACTTTATTAATAAATTAACTACGTAAATTTTACATATCTCTTAAATATACAAGTAGTTTCAAATATGTTTTTTTTTTTTGTACAAAATAATTTACGGTTTTAAATGTTTCTATCATTTTCAGATGAAGTTGAATCAGGTTATTGAAGCTGCTTGACTAATTCTTTCATCCTTAAACTAGGATGTTTTTATTCAGTCTAAACAATAAAAAAAACATATTACTCTTAGGTAACCCAAATTTTATATATATATATAGAGAGAGAGAGAGAGTCATTCAAATGTGACACCTAGAAAAAAACATGTGTATAAGATGGTGTACAGGGAAACATGTGTATGGTTTCTTTTTAATAAAACACAAATCTATACGTCATATTTGGATGACCCTATATAATGTCACTGTTTCTTTTTTATCTTACGAATCTAATTTCTACACTCGTTATCAGATAATTACTAACATTTATCTAATATTTCAAAAAAAGAAATGTTTCTAGTGTGCAAAAAAATATTTTAAAATAAATCTAAACAATGAAATAAATATTTAACGAAATATATTGGGTGTGTATATCCAATAATAAATAGATAGAAGCTGTTGATGATGAATGATGATGATGATGATGACGGTACTTTGTATATAATTTATAATAATATAGAAAATAGAACTAAAAAGTGTATCAAAAATAAAAATAAGTAACTGTTTTTCAACATATAATAAAGTATACGTAATTAACTAACAAAAATGAATACGAACGAAATATACATAAAAAAAACACTAGTGATTAGTACTTTATAATTAGTTAGACATAATAACATTTCGAATAAGAAACTACCACTGCATCGATGTACAAATTTAATTAGTCATTCATATAAAGATATAGGAAACGGTACAAGACAAATTAAAATCAAATTAATTACGATATTCTTATTGTTATTATATTTATTTTTCATAACATTAATTTTAGGTTAGGTCATCGTCTTAATTTAAAGTGCTGTAAAGGTGGCGCCAGTCACGATATGTTCGATATGAATATTGAACTGACAACAATGTGGGCGGTAAATTTAAATGTTCAGACGTAAATTTCTTTTATATAATAAATATAATAAAGACACAATAGCAAAATGTACAAACTGGTTTTTGAATGTATATTTTTTAATATATATATATATATATATATATATATATATATATATATATATATATATATATATATAACTGTATTTTTCAATAAACATATTTATAATGCTGTTCATTTTATTTATATGAATGAGTTGAAATATAAATAGAAAAATTGAAAATGTTAAAGTTTACAATGTTTGTAAAAAAAATATTTCAGAAAAGAAATAGAAATTTTTAAGCCATTTGAAAAAGGAAACATTTTTTTTATTGTATATTTTTTTAAGTTTCTAAATAAATGAAACTGAAAATACTATGACACATCAGTGAACAAAATCTTCTCATTTTTTAATTGTTTAAAAAGAAAGTAAATATAAAAATCCTGAATTCAACGGAAACTAAATAATTGTGAATATAAAATGTATTTTTTAATAGTTATTATCCGTTACCATTTTGAAGATATACCAATATGTATTTGAAATAATTCATCAATTTATTTAAGTAGCTTCTTAAACAGTGCGTTATTTTATAACAAAGAAAGTATTTATATATATATATATATATATATATATATATATATATATATATATATATATATATATATATATCTGCAATATAAATGTGAATGTATAAACTTAAATAAAATTCACGAGCACGCAACCAACAAGAGAAAACATTCTAATCGTGCCATGTGTACATACATACATATTCGAAAGATATTCTGCTGCATCACTGACCACTGACCATCTCTGATTATGTTGTTAGTTCACAAGAACAAAACAACGGTGCAATTGTGTTGTACGTACTCAATCTTGAACTTGTGATTGATCAATTTAATGCTCCTCATCATTGTCGATAATTTGATGTAGTTCGTGTTTACAGTTGTTTGTTGTTTCTGTCATTGAAATATGTGACCTGAACTCTTAATACCTTGTACACTTATATATATATATATATATATATATATATATATATATATATATATATATATATATATACATACATACATACATACACACACACACACACAAAATACATCAATTAAAACGTAGTTTCAAATGTTAACAATTTACACAAATACTTAAAAAGAAAATGTGGTTTTAGTCAAGTATAAGAATCGAAATTTTCTGAACTACAATAAGTCAATATAATAATTTTTCTATAAACAATTTCTATTATTAGAACAGTTTTTTGTATAAAAATTATTTAAAAATTTTCTGTTTTTCGTTCTTGCACTACTATCTATTAAGACTTTAAAATCATTTTACATTGTAGTAGTATTCTTTAGAAAAATACCACATATAAAGAATTTTTAATAAATGAGAACTTATAAAATAATGAGATCAAAAATTATTATTCTTTTATTAACATAAATTATTATTTTTTATTGTCTCTATCTTAATAATGATTATAAAAACAAAAAGTTAAAATAAAAAAATTAAGTAAAATAATATTTTTAATAACATTAGTTAAAGGAATTTCTAATATAAAGTGTTATTTTATTTACTCTGTCACATATTAGCAAATGATATATATTTAACTCATTTAAGTAGGTAGATCAAAATATAATTATATATTAAGAATTCAGTAATTAATAACAACAAACTTTTTAAAAAAATATTAAGATTTAAAAAGTTCATTTTAATTTATATTTAACAATATTTTAAGAATATTTTGTCATATATATTTTTTATATTTTAATTACTAAATTAATGATTAAAAATACTACTATTATCAATAATAATAAATTACGATTATAATTTATACAATAGTAAATATTCCCAAAAAAATAATTTTTCTATCAAATGTTTTCATTTATACTTATGTTTTAAAATCCTTCATAAAAATTGAAATCAATGATATTTTCCCTTTATTATTCTTTAAACTGTAAATAAAATTGTATAAAATCGAGCTTTTTGCTTTATTAAAAAGTATTTGACTGGATATAAAAATCCAAAAAGTACATTTTAAAATAAAGATACACTCTGTACTTTTCTTATTTTGTATTTGATGTTAATTCAGTTTTTAAAACTATTTTTTTTACTAGTATCAAAATTCAGCTATTTAACATTTTTATAGTACAAAAAAGAAAAATTTAGTTATTCAGATTAGTTTTCTTTTTTAAAAAATAAACATATTATTTCAAAATAATTTAACTCAATTAATGCAAATTTACATAAATTTACTCAGTTCAGCAAATTCACTGTCATTTCTAAATGTAGAGTAATTGTAAGTTTAATTTAACTGGTATATCATTGTCTGATATTAATATGCGAAGAGAAAGTGTAAAATAACTGATAAGAAAAACTATTCTGCGAAAAGTGTTTTATTTTACTAAAAAACTCAAACAACATGAATAGATTTATTGCCTCTAATAACGCACTTCATACGTTAATAATAACGCTCCTTATAAAGGAGAAATTATCCTCATCATACTATATTATTATTTGTGTCACAATGATTTTAGTTCAGAGTCATTATTCATTTCATAAAAAAATCGATATTGAATTTTAGGTTAGGAAATTCACACGACAGGATAATAAGCATTATATGACATTATAGTTGAGAAATTTCTTCATTTTCAATAAATTATAATACACATTTAGTAAAATGTGGGATAACTTTTTAAAGAGGTATTTATAGAATGAAATAAGTAAACAAATTATATATATGTAGATATATGCGTGTGTATGTATGTATATATTTGTGTATGATTATAATTGTAAAGAAATCACGAAATGTTTAAGTTGAACCAAACATTAAGATTCCACATCATGAAACGAGGTCTGTGTCAAAGTCATTTGTAGAAATAATTGTGTTCATCCTATCGATGTTCTCATTACAACATACTTTTACATTCAACATATCATGTTAAGAGATTCGATTTATAAAATGATTCCGAGATTTAAAAATTAACTGAAACACCTACATAGGTGTATATTTTTCGGCAGATAATGAAAATCAAACATTCGTTTTTTATTCTATTTAATATATTGACAAATTTATATATACATAGTAGATATACCGGTTTTTGAAACCACTTTAAAAACCATTATGTGTATTATAAATTATATATATATATATATATATATATAATATTTGTATGTGTGTGTATTGTAATCATAGATTTAATCTAATTGATATTTTCCTGTATTTTAAAATGTTTCTTTATTTTTCTATATTGACAATATATATATATATATATATATATATATATATATATATATATATATATATATACAAATACATAAAAAAAAATGTTTAGAATAATTAATTTGCTTAGTTATAAAATATTTCGTTTCAGTTGGACAATTTTTTTTTCAAAAACGTATGAAATAATTAAATTTATACTATCTAAACTGTTTTCTACAATAAACACAAAAATAAACTTATTCAACAAATTTATTTTTGCAAAAATAAATCTGAAACTATAGATTTTTTTTTAAATTTTGAAAAATATCTAGTATTTAAAATATAATAAAATTATCGAGTATTTTAAAATACTTTGTCACTTTTAACAAAATATAAATTTAATAAGACGTGTAACAAATTATTTTTATTATAAATATATTTTAAGTACTATATCTTTTTTATACTATTCATTCAGTACAATTTGAATAAAACTACACTATCAAATTTTATTTCGTATATTTTTTAGTTTTGGGATTATTAACTATGAAGTCATTATTTGCTATATGTTTTATTACTTGCACAATTCAAAATATATCAGATAATTATATTTATTTAAGTATTATTATTTGTAATTAAGGAAGATAGATTTGAATAATATATAGGTGGCTCAAATGAGATTGAATGATTTAGAGATACATTAACCTCCTTATTATCATTTACTATTTTTTATTATCCCTCAGTTCCATTTGGGAAGAATAATGAATTATAAATTGTAAAAGATAAACAAAGTAGGAAACTAAAGTATGAATTAATAAATAATTTAAATAATAAATTTATTCAATTAAGTAAAAATAAAAATGATATACAACTTGTTAATTCTAGATATTTTTTTTAAAAAATACCTAATAGAATAAAAAACTAAATTAATCTATTAACAAACAGATATTTATATTATTTGTATTAATTGTAAGTTCATTACCAGTTAATAAATTTACATTTTTATCAACAATTATATGTAGTAGTATAGTATACATGCATTTAACATCAAATATTAATGAAATTCAAAACATTACAATAAAATAATCTATCTCTTTCAATATAAATCTCTACAAAGCTCAAATTTATTTTATGGCAATATTTTAAGTCGACTATCCCAATAAAAAAACTTTATTATTTTCCTTGGAGTCAAATCGAACACTTGCAGATTAGAAATACAATAGTCACTAAAAATAGAATTTGTAAAATACGAAAAATGGTTAATCTATCTCAGCCCACATTCGCTTACACAACTCAAGTATCAAGCGATTTGTAAGCTAATGCATTGTTATTCAAAATCAGGACACTATAGGTCAATAGACCCTTTTTTTCAACAATATTTGCACGTGATCTTTACATAAATTGTACTTAATAGATACCTATAACCGTTGTTTCATACGAAAAATTGTTTATCAACGGAATTCATTCTACACCCTGGAATTGTCACAATCTTATTGACAATTTTTTGAGTTCAAAATTTGATGAATAGTCAATATGTATGACAATACTTCTATAGGAATTATTATTTAGTTTTAAAGTTATAGTTCTATTTCAATATCATCTTTATTATATATATATATATATATATATATATATATATATATATATATATATATATATATATATATATGTATATGTATATTATTTTGTAATAAAAATTTACTAGTACAAAAAATTCCACTAAATTTGTTTATACTGAATGATAAACGAAATATGTGGAAGAAAATTATTCATATAATTAACAAATGTATACTCTCTTCTTAGTTTCCATATTTTCTTCCTGACTCTGAAAATAATTAAATTATTAATTCTATATTTAAATATGATCAAATGTCCTAATTTAAATTCTAACTACCTATATGCACCAATCAACATACCATAAAACTATATAACATATTTTATAGCCCTTAATTCGGCAATTAAAAATTAATATCTCTACTTTCAAAATATAGAAAAAAACTCATTAATAATATTTTGACGAATTTTATAACAATGCACATGAAATGAAAAAAATACGATAATTATATTTTTATGATTTTATTATTGACATATATAAATTATGTTCAACGTTTTTATAGACATTGAGTTAATGATCAAAAACAGTTTATGAATCATAGTCATAAATTTATATTTATCTTATCTCCCACTCATTTTGCAACATGAATCAATTTTTCAATTTATATTTAATACTTGTAAGATTTTAATGACGAATTTTAATACACTTCGTTATAACTCGTTTAGTTTTATTCAAAGTTACGAAATTTTGTATTTATTCGTGTACTATAATTAATTAAAATTAATGAAATAAATTACATTTTTAAAAATTATTAAAGAAATTTATTATATAACATTAATAAATATTATATATAAACATATATATATATATATATATATATATTAATATATATATGTACATATATATATATATATATATATATATATATATAAATATAATTGAAAATTATTAATCGAATTAATAATAACTATTTTTTTATAAAAAGATATGTTTATAAAAATTAAAAACATAATCTTTAATCTTAAAAATCAAGAACAGAATAATAATTTAAAAATCGTTATTAGTAATTGAAATTTATTTTATTTTTTTACTTCAATGATTTTACAAAATTTAAGATAAATTTACAATCAAATTTTAAAAATATATAACTTATGAAAATTGTGTTTAAAAAAATACAGTTTTAAATACTTTTTTTGGAAATTCCGTTAAAATTCAACTTACTAAATATAATTTAATTCAATACACTTATTAGTAAAATAAGAATAATAATTTTATAACTTATTTTAAAAAATTTAAACAATTTATAATCCATTCTCATATATATATATATATATATATATATATATATATATATATATATATATATATATATATATATATTTATATAATGACGAAAAACTTTTCACTCTAACTAAATGCATCTCCAATCGTGCGTGTTCTGTATCTACCGTTATATTCTTATTTGTAAATAAATAAAAGATGAATTGTTTGATCTAATTTACTTTCACTCCACATACACAAATACTATGCATTGTGTTTACAAAACCTATATAATTAAAACGATCTTCAGCCACTTGCAGTGCTAGTACATTGTATTTCAAACTCGATGACTTTTAAATACATACTTGCATTAATGATGTTTATTTACTCTGAAAGAAATTGTCACCTCTATTTCTTTCATAACTGCATATTATACTAATAACGTGTAAACATATTCTATTTTATATCCTACAGTATTTAATTTACATTCAAAAGAAAAACAACGGCAATAATATTTAATGTTCAATAAATATTTATATTGGTCTCTAACGTAATTATATATATATATATATATATATATATATATATATATATATATATATATATATATATATACACATAACATACTCTTTCTAGTAGTATACTTATTTATATTAAATTAAAAAATCACTAACCTGTGTTTGTATTAAACTGAAAACAAATATGAATTAAAATTTAAACTGCATTGTTATGAAAATGTCCCAAAAAACATGAAAAATATTGTACATCGAGAAATCAAAACAAATACGCACATGTAATGCGAAACGATGTCACATTACGTAACTCTTCAGTCGTATCGTTTGTTTGAACGAAGAGGATGTTTTAAGAAATCCTCCACACCCTACCTGACATAACAATCGACTGCACAACCCGAGGGTCACACGTTCTAACCATGACTTTCGGATTGTCGATAAAAAAGCCTTTGGGCATTTCATACTTATTTCGGTATTAACAGCAGGCGTGTCTGCAATACGAATCCAGTTTCGATCTTGAACATACGACGACGGGTTCACGACAGAGCTCTTCCTCTATTTTATCTTTTCCCCATCCTCCTCCTACATCTTTTGCATCTTCTTCTACCATAAAGAACGCAGCTCTATATAATTAAACGGGCTTTTACGTTCGACTAAATCCAAGTGGCCAAATCTTTCGATTGGAAATGCTCTGCCGACCTTACGTCTTAAACACGTTACTGCAGGTGTGTGTTGTACCTATTTGTGTAAATGTGTTGTGTGTGTGTATCTGCCATGGATGTGTTAGTGTGCGAGGTGATGCAGTTCAATGACATTTCACTGAATTGGTGTTTTTTTTTTCGTCCGCTGTATACTTTTTTTGTTATTTATATTTTTTTCATATATATTTTTTTGTAATTTGTATGTATATTCACAATGATTATCTCATAATCATGTTTTCGTATGCGTTTAATTTTGCGTCTTCCGGCAATATAGGATCTTATATGTTCACTTTAAATTTCATTGAATAGACAAAGATGTACGAAATTAGTCTGATAGTTAAAATGAATTTTATAGAAACAAGTTTCGTTCGTACATAGCAAGTTATATATATAAGTGTCTAGTGTAATGAGTTCAATTTTGTCAGTTGTATAGGGTATTGATTTGTCATCTTCAAGGTTAAAAATTCAATATACTTTGCAAACGAATATTTAAGCATTTGTGTTTATCATTACGAAAAATTTTATAAGATAAAAATTAATAATTCGATGCCTATATATCAAAAATTAATTTAATATTTATGCAAATACTTGATGAAATAAAATATATTCAAATAATTATCCTACACATTATTTCCAAACTTAAAATGCATTATATGATAGAAGGATAAAATAGTATATTAATTTAATTCTCTTTTTTTATTTACTTGCTATATAAATTAACTTATTTTTTTATTAAATTACTATAAAAAATAAATGCAACCAAAATATGCATAATACTTTATTGAAACAAGATCTAAACTCAACTTTAGCATTTTTTTCATTAATTATTATTGTAATTGTATCTCATACAAACACTAATCATATGTATATGAATATTTTTATGATTGTTCTATGTAAAAATAAGCATAATGATATTTTAAAAAGTACTGATTCTTTAAATTAAATATTAGAAAAGTACACTAAAATGAAATTAATATTAAATTCATTTATTTAACTTAATGTATAATTTATTTTTATAATTCTATCCTACAAAAATATTTCTTGTACGCAAATATATAAAGGTAAATACTAAAAATATTTTTAAATGGCAACAAATTTATATTAAATCAATATTATCATGTTATATCAGACAAAGAACATTTTTCACATATTTATCAATTTAACATTCACAAAATTCAATCCATCAAATTATATATATATATATATATATATATATATATATATATATATATATTTATGAATGCTTAACTAATAACAAAGTTTTATTACTGCATTATAATTTATTTTATCTTGCGCTTTAGTTAAATGGAAACCACAATCATAATCCATAATACCTTAACAAGGTTCCGGTTCTAATTTTTCGGTTTTGGTCTACTATTAACTATATGTCACGGGCAAACTATAGATAAAATATGATTGATAATTTTTATAGTCTTTTATCTTCCAAAACCACGACTTTACCTTGACTTACAACAAAGCACTCTCCTTTGTGCTTAGTTATTCTTTTTTCTTTTTTATTTATTTAAAGCGGCAAAATCAAAGTATTAATCTATTATTATTATTGTCAACGTGTATTTATATATTTATATATATATATATATATATATATATATATATATATATATATATATATATATGTATTTGATCATTTATATTTTTAATTTAAACGTACTTATTTACCTACTAATATTTTTTTATCTACTTTAAGTTTTTATTTAACATTTAACTATTTATAAATTTTAAATACATATTTTGATATTTTGTTTAAATTTATTAATGTTCTTTATTTAATTATGGCAAGTAGTTCAATTATATATCATGTTTATATATATATATATATATATATATATATATATATATATATATATATATATATATATATACACTTAATATTTCAATTTATAAAATAATATTTAAAGAATGAATCGTAAAGTTTTTTTTTATTTTTTAAAGTAAATATATCTATGTGTTAAAAAAATGAACGCAAAAGATATAATTTGTATTAGTGAACTGAAAAATTAATCAAACATAATTTAATATTAAACTATATTTGTTTAACTCACCTTATAATTATTTCATGCGTAAAGAGTTTGCAGAAAACTTATAATATTTACTTAATTCTCATACAATGATATACAAATTACATATTTACATAATTATTAAATACATTTGAAAATTGAAGAGTGTTAAATTTTATAAAAAATTGACACATTTTTGTAAATGAAATTTCTTCTTATCAGACTATCACTAAATAACCTTGCTTGAATGTTTAAAATAAATAATGAAAATTAATGTTTAATAAATTCAAAAATTATATATATATATATATATATATATATATATATATATATATAAAGTATAAAATATGTATATTTTCAGTATATAATTTTATATTTATATTATATACATTTTTTATTTCATTTTGTTCTCTGCCCCTTTTCTCATAACATTAATCTTATTCGATCACCCTTTGGCTCCAATTAAACAGTATTTTCAAGGATTTATAATATGCACTTTCTCTATTTCTATTTTATTAGAACTGGGATAAATATGCAAAAAAAATTCTAATAAATCACCAAAAGGTCCAGAAACACAAAATTTTCTGTCAAATTCCGATATATTACACACATGCCTATTATTTATATATATATATATATATATATATATATATATATATATATATATATCAATAATTGCAATTGAATTCATTTCAGCAGAGATATTAATGAGTAAACAAAACTAATCAATTTTAGTTAAATATATAATTATGTTATTACACAAGAAGTGTAAAGTAATTTTAATTATAAATAACGCAATTACTGAAATTGTCTCATACAGCTGTTTTCATAATTAAACAATATTATTTGTTAATTCAATACATGAAACTGCAGTTATTGTTCTAGTGTGGGTTTTCTTCAAAAAAAAAAGTAAAACTTGAATTCCTATTTAATAAGTACAATTAATTCGTCTACAAAATTCAAGTGTTTTATAAAAATAAAAAGAATAATGTTATTATGATGTGAATTATAAAAAGTAGGTAATATTATACAATAAAACGCTTGAATGGAGATTGAAAATGTTTTAATCTGCACAGATGAAATCCTGATCGAGTCGCCACTTCTACAAGATCCGTATCCGTATTGACTTTCATATTACCTAACTCGATATAAATCACTTAAACATATTTATACTGACTTTTAGTTAAGATATATATTTTAGTAAAGTAAATAAATTTTTATTTCGATTGAACTTAAAACTTGTTTCAAATCGAGTAACAAAAGTATATAAAATTTTTACAATATTCTTGTTAGCATTAGACGTAATGAATTTGTTTAATTACAAATAAGCATTACTGACAAATGATTTCTCTGCTTACAGATCTGATTCCAATGGAACTATATCGCCGCTACCGCAACTTGTCTACATTTTCGCTCAATTCATCACAACCCATTTAAGAAATGCTTTCAATATGATGTCAGCAAGATCGACACCAAACCTGTCACAGGCCGTTCATCATTCGGGAAATACAGTAAAATCTTCAAATAATTTCACACATCATCATCATCAACAGCAACTTACTGCAAGTTTTAACGAAAAACTTTCACCGAATCACAGTGGAACGATTTACCCTCATCATTTACATCAGGCACCCACAGACGGAATTCATCATACTGTTAATAATACAAACGAAGAAAAAACAACGAACAGCAATCATAATACGACTTTATATCCACACCATTTACATCATCAACCAGCAAATGTTAGCATTACGGAAGGAACTCGATTAGGACAATCAGAAGAAAAAATTAATTCGAGTCATAACACTTCCATTTATCCGCATCACGTACATCATACAGCACCGGGTGTTAATACCGTTAGTGGAGGATTTCATGCGGATGTGAAGCATTCAAGTCACACGACCTCGATATATTCTTATTTACATAATCAGTCAGGATTAAACTTTGCTCCAGTTTCTGCTGGAAGTAGTGTTCAAATTTCTTCTTCATCTACTGCTCAACCACAAGTGCCGACTTCTGCGGTTCCAGTTAATGACGATTTAGGTTCAGAATCTCCTCCATCCGGTTCTCCACCACCGACTCCTCCTGTACGCGATGCGTCTAGTTTAAAAAGTGTTAAATATGGACCTGGACATGAAAAGTATCCTTCATGGCCTGTCGCAGCTGCCGCAGACGCTCCTCAAGCTTTAAGAGGTCCTCCTAGTGGTGGATCGCATAGATCTAAATCATGGACTGATCATACGAATTATCCAAAAGAAAAAGTGATTGCATATACAAGACCTTACATGAAAAGACCGAATTCCGCAGCTTTTTCACAACAAGTATGTATACATATTTAATATTTTTGTATTTGTGTTTACATAAAAGTTATTTTTAACTAAAGTTTAAAACGAACATTTTCGTTTAATATATATGTATATCAGTTTAATATTTTTCTATTTGTGATTCTTACTCACAAACACCATTTTACTCAATCATAATAAAAACAAGAAAAATATTTCTTAATTTTGAAATTTGGAATTTTTGAAAAAATATTTCTCAATTATTTTTATAGGATATAAAACAACTTCTTCAAACTATAAATTCTAACTTTTTTACCATTTTTAAACAATTTTTGCAATTAGCGCAGTTAATAGAGTTCTTAAATTGTGAGTAAAAATTAATTGTCTTTTGATATATATAATCGTTTCAAATGAAATTTAATTTTTAATGATTTAGCGCTAAAATAAGAAGTAAAATTTCAAATTTAACACTCATTAGATTTTTTTTCTTCATTTTAATCTCAATTTAGGCATTTTTTTACTTATAGAATTTCGAATTTATGGTATGGGTATCTTTCTCTCTCTCTATGTATATGTATATATATATATATATATATATATATATATATATATATATATATATATATATACACATCTAATACATATTTATTATCATTGAAAAATTATTGAAAGTAAACAAATATTATATTTCCCATTTTAATATAGTTTATAATTTTTTTTATATTATTTATAATTTTTTATATTGTTGCAGAAATTAAAAACTGTTATGGAAAGATGTGAAAAAATTCCTCCTGAAACATATGAATCCAGACATACTGAATTGAATGATATATACCTTCCACGGATGGACCGTGAAGGAAAAGCGTTTGGAGATCACGATTATATGGTTCCATCGCCACCAGAACGTGATGTTAGTAAACCACAATTAAATCAACAGGAACTTGAAGAATATGCTAGATCTTATCAAGACCAATCTTTTCACCAAACACAATTACAACATTTAACACAAGCTGACCTTGAAGAATATACTCGATCTTACGAAGAAGCTCTATCAAATCAGCATCAAAAACAAGCATCGTATGCTCAGTCTGAAGGATACCACAGTTACGTATCAAGTACAGATTCAATGTCGACACCTTTTCTTGATCGTTTAAGAAGAGACAGTGAAGCTGTCACTGTGAGATCGAATGAGGGGACTTGGGATGAGCAACCGGAACGTGAAAGAGACGGTATTAGACATGAAGGACGTGATAGTGTAGTTACAACAAGCTCTGGAAGTGCATCTTCAAGTGAAACACTTAAATGGCATGGATCTATGAGTGATGTTTCTGTTGCTAGCAGTTCTTGTACACATTTAGGTTCAAATGCTAATTCAAGACAACTAATAGCACATAGTGCTAGAGTACAGACACCTCAAAGACATAATTCAGAAAGTGTTTTGTATATTGGACCACCTGCAGTAGAGCAAAAAAATCAGCAAGATGAATGGAAAGAAAGAGAAAATAGAAATAATCATCATAATAAATTGCGCTTGTTTCCAGTAAATACATATACAGTTCAACCTGAAGAAACAGTGAATTCACAAACTCAATCACAGCATAGGTAAAAAAAATAAATTTATAATACTTTATTTAAATATTTTCTCATTAATTCAATTTTATCTGATCATAAATCATTATTTGAATTAAAAAACTTGATTTATCAGTATAAGAGAGCAGTATCAATATACTTTATGCATGATATATTAGTTTACTACTGTTATTTAAATATAGCCATTAATTAATTATTATACTTGAATTTAGATATTTATGAAGAATTTATAAAAAATAAATAATGATCGAAAACTTTTAATATTATGTTTTACATCATCACACATTTATCATGTGAATAATTTATTATTCAGTACTTAATAATAAATGAGTATAATGAAATGCTAACACTTATGAATAAAAAGTATTGAACATAAATTTTAATTTTAATGTAACTTATTTATATTTTAAAATATTCAATAAAAAATGTTTTCTGTATTTTTTTTTATAAGCGAAATTATTTTTCTTTTTTGATCTAACATTGCAACACACCTGTTTTGTAACTGTAAATTATTTTACAAAAAATTAATGTCCAGACAATTAATTATTAATATATTGAAAACATATAAGTAAGCACTTGAAAAATAAATTTTAAATATATTTTTGAAATAAAAAATAACAATTTTGCAATTTTTCAGGCATGGACCACAGTCACCATCACAAACAACTCTTTCAGTTGCTGATAGAATAAGTGAATTAGAACGCCAACAAACTCGATATACATATCTTGATCCTGAGAAAAGACATAGAGTATCTGACCCTACTCTTAAAGCTATTCAAAAGAAAGCACTTCTTTCTTTTTATGAAAGGCACCAAGCTACAACCACAAAAAACCAGTCGTGGCGTTCAGAACCACAGCTTGCTCAACAGATGCCTGCTAAACCACAATCTCCACCTCCACAACCACCACCAAGACCACGTGGTCATCCCACTTCACGTAGAGCATCATCTGCATCGGATTATGCCAAAAGCGGTCAATGGAGAGAAAATATAGCTGCGAAACAAGAGTCTATTAAAGAACTAAAAGATGAACCTAGACATCAACATAGTAACAGTTGTGGTTCATTATCTAATGATTTATTAGGTCCTGTAATTATGGGTCCTTCTATTTCTATTGATGACTGGGTGCCTGAAAGACCACCTAAAAATCCACACTTAAGAACAGCCTTTCCTGATTTATTTCAAGAACAGAGAATACCAAGTCCTGATCTTCCACCACCATCACCTCCGATGGTCCTTGAAAATGAAGTTTTTAATAATGATGAACCATTTCCTCCACCTCCAGCTGAACTAGATGTGAGTACAGAATGGCAGCGTACGTTAGATCGTTTAAAAGATGAAGAAGCTGTTGAAAATATAAGGAAAAAATCTGAACAGCAACAATCAACACATATTCGTCAAAGTTCTGATCAATTACATTCAAACTTAAACATATCTACTCATGTTCGTAAAAATTCAGAGCAGTCACTTGAAATGAGAGTTTTGCATAATTCAGAACAAGCTAAAATGAATTCACCTGATAGTAAACATCAACATCCAGAAATAAAACCAAGGCAGAGTCCACCAAAAACTCTTCCACTTAAAAAACACACATTCCAATCTGAGTTTTGTAACATGGCCATGCCTCAGGTGAGGCATAGTATTTCTGGCAGAAACATAGACATCAGATTATCACAAAGGCATCGACCAAATTCTGTATTAGCCAACTCTCCACAGAATCATATGCAAAAAGCATTGTATTCACCTACAGCAGACGAGAGCTTGAATCATAAACTTGTAAATCATTTTGTAAGATCATCTTCTTATGACAAAGATCGTAATTCCGAACAAACTGTTGGATTCGCTGCACATCGTCAAATTCCTACTGAAAGAGCCAGTATGCGACACCCGTCAACCCAGAAATTATTAGTAAATGGACGAGTTTCAATTGCAGTCAGTCAAAAAATTCAACCTAGTGGTATTTCTGGTCAATTTAGAGCTGAACCATTACGTGCCCATCATTTATATAACAATGAGAATAAAAGACCTTTATTAACATCTGCTATGAGTGAAGATGAAACTCTAACAAGAAATCATCAAAGAGCTTCATTTGCTGGTACTGAAAGAAGCATTTTCACAACGAACGATAAATCGTCCTTAATGCAGTCTCAACCGCCTCCACTTCAACCACGACAAGCGAGAACAAATCAAAGTATGAGATTAAAACATGAAGATCCTACAAGATTTAGTCAAGCTGGTATAGTAAGAACATCGATGTCAGGCAGTGTGGAAAAAACCGGAGCAGATGAAAACAGAACCCTGAATCAAACAACGTAAGTACAAACATTTTTTAATTTTTATTTATTAATTTTTGTACACTGTTGATATATTTATGACTTTATATTAAATCTATAAAAGATTTTTTAAACTACATTTGAGTTTAATATTTCATAATTTACACATTTTGAATATTTTATAAATAACAATAATTGCCTAAAGTGAAATGTTCTATGTATAATAAATTATTGATAATAATCAATTTCATTAAGAAGATATATAGGCGTTACATTCTTTGTAGGGATTTTATTTATATATATATATATATATGTGTGTGTGTGTATATATATATATATATATATGTGTGTGTATATGTATATACAAAATTGTTTGCGATAATTAACACATTTCAATTACAAAAGTATCAATATGTTTAAACAGAAATTAAATAATGACGCTAAATTATTTGGAGAATTAACTTGTTAATTTTTGGCATTGTTTTTAATTTTTATTTTATAATTATGTACAATAGTTCTTAATATTAATTATAAAATTATTTTAATAAGCTTTTCGCATTATTAGTAATACAAAATGCCTTTGTATCAAATACAGTTAGATACAAAATATATTCTTTACGATTTTCTCTTTATTTCAATTTTAAATATTACGTTATTATCATCTATGCCCTTTGCTTATCCAGAAAAATGAGCTTGGAATTAAAACGAGATATGTATTAAATCCACAAAAAAATATTAAAATTTTCAAATTCGATTTTTATTTAAATACACATTTTTCTTAACTATTATCGTTATTATGAATATTTTTTATACACTGACGATATTCAATTATACATAAATATAAAAATATTAAGCAGTTAAAAAATAGAAAAACATGAAAGAATTATTTTGATTGTAAATACAATAATTAATTTGATTTTTTAAGTGCATACAAATTATTTTCATTTAATATCTCTCTCTCACACACTGACACACACACACTTTATATATATATATATATATATATATATATATATATATATATATATAAATATAAAGACAACGTGCTTAAAAGGGAGTAAACCCTTAATAAAAAAACTTCACCATCTCGCCCTATCACCATGATGGAAATGATTAAATATCTGTAAATGGTAATATTCATTGATGCTTCGTCCACCAGTAGGTTGATATATATTGATACCATTATTTTATATACGTATATACGTACATACATACATACATACATATATATATATATATATATATATACATATATATATATATATATATATATATATTATATATATACATAAACTTGTTAATGTCTAATTTCTTTGTATAAAATTAGAAAAACCTTAAAACATTCGCCATTTCTATGAACTTATAATTACACTTTAATAAATGTCACAAGTCATTAGAAAATAAATTCTGAGGTCAGAAGAGCAATTAGCGTCAATTTCTATATTCCTATACGTTCTCAGTATCTCCGCATTTATTAATATCTGTGATACAAATCAATTAGAGTGATAAACAAAGAGTTGTAATTTTAATGGCTCGCGTACATTAAGTAAATGTCATGAACGTCATTAACTCATATATATTTATACAATACATACATATGCCGTAGTTGGCAATAAAATGCAATTATTTTGTTAATACTCATCTACGAATCTTTTTTAATGTACATTTTATTTTTTTGTGATTGTACTTAAGTAAATAATTATTATGGAAATAACTAACTACTCTCTATTATAATATATAGTGTTATTTAATTTTTGTCTGCAAATAACAATTATCTATTTAAATATTATATTCATAATGATTATAATAATATATCTAATTCAGTGACACGACTCAATAGAATTGTATGTTTATTTCTAAAAGCAAAACTCACTTCTTTAAATATTTTTTACTACTGCTAATTAACGTCAAACGAAACATGTATTTATTTCATTGTTGATAAGTTATATTTTATACGTATAATTTATTTCAGGTTTTTGTAATAACTTGAAATTAACTTAAACAGCTAGTTTTTTTAATTTAAAATAGAATACAAAATATATGCAAATGTAATGAATATTTTAAATTAAAATTTCATACTTTCAATTATTTACATATTTT
This sequence comes from Neoneuromus ignobilis, assembly GCA_029203775.1. Classification (NCBI taxonomy): domain Eukaryota; kingdom Metazoa; phylum Arthropoda; class Insecta; order Megaloptera; family Corydalidae; genus Neoneuromus; species Neoneuromus ignobilis. Next base: position 20,574,020 of record CP092091.1, on the reverse strand, counting down.
GAAATACAAAAAGGTTTCTAATCTTATATTTTATTAGTTTTAGAATTGGCATTAGAAACCGTTTTTCCGATATCTGTATATTATAAATTAATTTTATTATACATTTAATTCATAAGTGCTTATACAAGTCTAAGTAATCTTTTTAAGTCATTTCTAATGTAGTTTATAATTCACACGTTTTTAGTGTTAAATTTGTTGAATATATTATAATTTTCGTGACTTGAAAATGTTTTATTTTTATTGCATGTTATGAAAAAAGTACCTACGTTTAAGGTTAATATTCATTATTAACTAATAATAAACATACAATAATAATAATAAGATTTTTAATTTTCTTTAAACAAATTAAAATAATATTCATAAAGAATAAAGTACAAATGATAATATGTTTCTAAACGAGGACAAATTAACAATGATTTACCTCGAATAAATTTACAACAATGAACAGTAAGGTTTTTTATCATAAAAAATCAATTATAAAATTTTTCTTGATGAATTCAAACGAGCCAGTATAAACTTTGTAGCATTTTTAAAAATATTACTGGAAAATAAAACCAAAAATCCTACATTACTTATTATAAATTTTTCAGTATTTTTTTTATTCCAAACTAAACATTAAAAAAATCAAATATATATTGATTGATCAAGAAAAATAATTCAAAAGATAATTATTTACTTACTATCTATAATTTGAATATATTTACATTTTTTAATCTTTTTTATAACATACAAATAGAAATAATTAAAGAAAGGAAAATCAAAATTAGGCAATAATATTATATCAATTTTCTGATTACATTTTTGTTGGATTTATAAATAAATATATATATATATATATATATATATATATATATATATATATATATATATTATGTTGTCAAGTATCTCCCTTCCGTTTTTTTTTTTTTTTTTGTACATAGCCGCGAAATTCAAAAGACAAAAAGGCGGAAGGGAGATATTTGACAACCTAATATATATTATATGTGTGTTCATACTGATTTTTTAAAAAAAATATTTTTTTATAACCTATTTCGATTTTTGAGTTATCTTTATTGTAGTTCATATTTTATAAACTCAAGTTTTTGAAACTTACAATATGAAAAGGAATATGAAAAATATATTATTCTTTTCTATTGTTTCCATTAAATCACTGTAAATCTATTTTTTTTTTAAACATGATTCTACAAACTAAAAAAGATAATGTAGGGTTTGTTATTTTCTTATTTTCATGTTTTAACAAAATTAATATTAATTAAATTTGAAAATATATTAGGTTGGCAAATATCTCCCTTCCGCCTTCTGGTCTTTTGAATTTCGCAGCTATGTACAAAAAAAAAAAAAAAAAAAAGCGGAAGGGAGATACTTGCCAACCTAATATTTTATAACAAAAAAAAATATTTCTATAATTTATATAAATCAATTTGATTGTATTTCTATAATAAAATTGATTTCTTTCTAATTTTCATTCAATTTTAAATATGTACATTTAAAATTATTAGGTGATACGAGTATAATATGAAATGTCGGATTATTATATGGGAAATAAAATAAAAATCCGATACTTCATTTTACATGACCTAATAGATGACTTAAATATGAACTGAAAGTAACAAACCACTCGCATTATTAAAATGTGATCAAAAGTAAATATTAAAGACAAAAAGAATTACAGGAACTTGGAAGAATTGATACCTGTAGTATCAATTAATACAAGATCTGATTTCATTGTTCAGTTGAATTTTTAGAGCAACTTGTTTAGAACAATAGTGAATAGAGTATAATTTCAAATTGAATTGAAGCATACAAATGTTATTTATACGCAAAGATGGTTTCATTTAACAGTCTACAGAAATGCATTTATGGCCTCTTTCATTTTTTTAATGAAGTAATAATCGATATAAATCCTCATAAAACGAAATAGGATAACAATGCATTTTTTACTTCATTAAAACATATTTACATGTATTCGACATACATACGCACTTAAGTATATAATGTATATTTTGTAGTTCGGAAATGTACTTAAAAAATGAAATAGAAAGAATTGTATACATTGTCTATTTTTATAACTTTTATTTTTTTTAACTTTTAAACTTGTATATGTAAGAGAATTATTTATTTAAAAACTAACATACTCGAATCTAAAATATAATGATATTAATCCATGAAAATATAACATTTTCATAAATGGTTATCATTCATTATTATGAAGAGATGTTAAAAATGAATCATACATAAACATGAAAGATAAAAGATGTATTTACTGTGACAATTTGACACAGTAACTGTAAAAAGTGTCGATTTTACACTACAATAATAATGAGTTCAAAGACTCATTTTCGTTACTTAGCAAACGTCCTTCCTTCTCAAGTCCACGGACACGCATGGCTACTAACCACTGAACATAACATACTATACCGTTTTACAAACGCTATAAGGGACCATTGTCGCGCTTGGGTTCTTTCTCTCACTTCCGCTCTTAAAATTGTTCGTTGCACTAACTTGCGGACATGTTACATGGAAATATTGTAATTTCATATTTTGTATTTAATTTTATCTTCTTTTTAATTGTTCCATATAATGAATTTGATAGTGTTTTTTTGTAATTATAAACCTTTACATATAATTTTATATTATGAAAAGAGAGAATGAATGTTTTAGTAGTTATTATATTCAATTATGAAAGAAGTGTTCTTCACTATTTTTTTAAAGGTAAATAAATTTCCCTTTTGAACTGTTTTTATTTTTTTTAAAAAAATACTAATGCTTTATTACAAATATTTTTTTAGATAAATTTCAGATAGTTTTAAATTAAAAATTATTTTTACAGACAGGAAATGACTAGTTATATTACACACACACACATATATGTATATATATTTCTACATTTATATAGGGTCATCCAAATGTGACGCCTAGAATTGTGTTTTATTAAAAAGAAACAATAGAAACTATATACATGTTTCCCTATACACATGTTTCTTTTTAATAAAACACAAATCTAGGCGTCACATTTGCATGATCCTATACATACAAGAACAATTTATTTGACATTTTGATTATTAATCAGTTTAATCGGTATTTAATTTCTAATTTTAACGTGTCCAATTTGTTAGTTCCTTATTTTTACAATAAAGTACATGTATTTTTTTTAAAAAAAATGCTTCTGAATAAAAAATAAATGTTTTTAACAATATATAATTTATTTTTACTATCATGTATTTTTTGTAATTGTGAACCGCCTCTTTAATGTCAATAGAATCAAATATATACAGATTGATATATTGTAACATTTAACAAACATTTTCAATAATAAAAATCATTGTGTTATCTTGATCCATCAGGTTATATTATAGTTGCGTGTAAATTATAATACATACATATATACACTCGCAAATATATATATATATATATATATATATATATATATATATATATATATATATATATATATATATAAATACATATAAATCATTTGCACGTCACAAGATTAATTTGTAGCTTTGACATCAATTTACAAAGTTATATTATTAAAATGTTAAAGTTTTAATTATTTTATTTTTCCAAGTATAAAAATAAATGGAATTTAGTATTATACTTTAATTATAGCTATATTTTTTCACAAATTTCAATATTTTATATTTGGATTCAATTTGTATATTTTCTTTACTCTCATTCTAGGAAAATATTTTTGATAATGGAAAAAAGTAACAGAATAACAATAAAAACATTATATATTATTTTTTGTAAACTATTTTACATTCAATATATTTTATATTTTAATATAAACTTTGTTTACTCATATATTAAAAAATTAATAAGCGTTTTATATGTTTAATATTCATATTTGAAACTTATTTAAATAACGGATAATGTCATATTTATTTCATTTTCATTTTATAGGCGATAGTAAGTAATTATTTAAATATTTTATATAAAATTGTTTTATTGAACTCGAGGAAAAGTGTACATTAACTCTTATTTTTTATAATTAAATGTTTAATATGTTTTTGCAACATGTCAGTGAAAGTCAATATGAAATTTACGATTCAATTCCAGAAAATTTTATATATATATATATATATATATATATATATATATATATATATATATATATATATATATATATATATATATGTAATAATTTGGGTGTAATTATGTACTTACATTTTTATTTTATTATCATTTTATAACTACAAATTTTAAAGAAGTAAATCGTTAAATAAATTTAAAATTGAAATCATTTTTTAATTTATAATAAAGTTTAATGTATAGTTAATTTAAGCATATGAGTGTGAATGAATGAATATATATATATATATATATATATATATATATATATATATATATATATATATATATATATAAATTAACAACAGAGATAGTTATTACTTGAAAATAGTTATGAAAAAAATTTTAGCCTTAAAAACGATTTCACTAAATTTTAAATAAATTTATTTATCTTCAGATAATTTTGGCTAAAAGAAAAATACTTATTTGTTTAATAATAATATAATATTTTATTTACTCTATATAAATTCTCATTTTTTCATAATTTATAATTAAAGTTTATAAATTTTCATATTATGTTAGATCAGAAATATTATATTTTTGTTGAAAGTAAAAATTAGAAAATTTAAATGATTTTTTTTTAATGTTCATAAACAATATTATCGTGTTTTAATGTTCATTGATAATATTATACTAATGTTCTTAATATAGCAATTACCTATATGCATTTGATGTTATTTAACGATTAGATATATTAACAAATTATGGATTATGAATTTAATTGATTAGATAAAGATATGTACTTGATCTAATCATTAAATTTATCTGTTGTTAATTGAACTACTCTTATGTTATTTACATTTATCTATCTATCTATCTATCTATCTATCTATATATATATATATATATATATATATATATATATATATATATATCCATGAGTATGCATTATAAACAAGTAATAATAATAAAAAATACAATATTTTCTTTTTAACAATTGAGTACTACAACAAATATTTTAATCATCTTATCATACAATTATAAATGTTTGTTATTAACTTTAATTAAATATTTTTAGATAAAGTGCAATTAGTTACATGTAATAATAATTAAAATTAGAATCATTGGGAGTAAGACTTGTATTTGGTGAATTATTAAGATTATGTTATCATTATATCTGAAAAACAAGTCATAAAAATCTGATTAGCGTTTAAAAAATTTAAATACATAATTAATGTTATATAAAAGAACTAAACTATGAAATGTTGTAAAATTTCTTCATACTGCCAATCTTGTAAACTCATTAAATTGTTTCATGTCATATAATAATACATATGTGTGTGTTTATATGTATGTATGTGTAAATATAAACGTTTGTCTAGATGCATATAAAAATATAATAAACTTCCAACCAAATGTGTCATTAAACGCAAAACGTTTTGAGTACAACTTAATGATATGATGAAAATAGCATTTAATAACATAAACAGTTATTTTGTTTTTAGAAAATATTGACTAAAAGCAATGGCCGAAAATGTTAAAACGGTCATATCATTTCAAATGCATAGTATAAAAAATATAGGTATCAAATTAGACGGAAAATATTTGAAATGAACGACCGTAGACCTTGACAGATCATTAAAACAAAAACATGAAATTATCTCTGCACTAGAGTGAATTTCCGGCGAACCGAGTGTGTTTATTCTTCCGGATCCCTTTAGGTCATCGCACTCGTACATTTTTTACTTAAATGCAGAAGAAACATCCGTAAACGTGTACTTCGACAAAAACGCAAACACACGAAATTAAATAGAAACGAATTAGATGGTCTCTATCTATCATACACACAACATAACAATATAATCATTAAGTACAATTTGAAACATGGTCACGAATGTCAAGGTCCTGGTTTCACCGAAATGAGTTTTGTAGAAAAATTAATTTATTCATTACTATATTAAGTTAATTATACTCGGTGTTGAAGAAAATCACTCTCATGTATTCACTCGTACATAATTTTATACGTTAATAATTTAATAATTATATTAAATATTGAGAGTAAAAAAATCTACATTGTTTGAAAAATTAACTTTGCAATTTTTGTATTTTTTCTGTTCTCGTACTTACTTTCTAATGTAAAGTGTTAGAAACAACGACAACAATGACAGCAATATATGTAATTTAAAATGAATGTAAACGTTCAGACTCATTTGTATTTAATTAGTTAATTATTTAAAAATTCCGACAATAGACGTGCAAATAACAATGATATTATTAAAAAGACATTGTAGCTCTCTTGTAGTATTTTTTTAATTCTTAATAGATATTATTTAATTATTTTTTATTTATGTCATTTATTTTATTAACTACATATCGTGCCTTTTATGGAATATATTTATTAACAAATATTAATTTGAGGTTCAGGGAAAAAGGAAAAATATTATTTAATTCCAATACAAATGAATCATTCGTCCCTAACAATACAAGATTTACTGTTTATTTTGCAACTGTGGCGAATCTACTTTCACCCAAATAAATTATCACCCTCGATACTAAGATATTAGAAAGTGTTCAATAATCACTTATTGTTTACTTTGTTTACAAGAACATTAGGTTTCAACATTACGATGGCGATATCATCATCGTCAGAGAATTGTGTTATAAAATCTCATTTTATAAAAAACTTTAATAATTATTCATTGTTCATTTTACTTGCCAATGTATATACTAAATAAAACGAACAATAAATAGTTATTAAACACTTTTATAAAATCTTGTGATGTTAGGAATGAATACTTCATTTGCATTAAAGTGAATTTAATGCAAATGAATTCACAGTACCAAAACAAATAAATATTATTTGATATCAGAAAAATATAACAGAATTTATTACTTCTATTAAATCAGAAAATTTAAAATGTTTTTTGTTTCATATTTTTGTTAAGATAAAAATTAAATTATGATATTCAGTTTTATATTCAACTTTTGTATCTTAACTTTTTAAAGGTTTCAAATAATTTCTTTGTATTTAAAAAAATGTCTATAAAAATACTAAAAGCTTAAGAAGAGTTGTAAAATTGATAAAATTATATGCAAAATAACTTTATGCAAATCCATGATTTAATTGTTTTTTATTTATACCTTTATTTACATTATTTCTTTAATTACATAAATATTTTAATGGAAACATATTGCACCTTTTATATTATATGTATGTATATGTGAATTTATACAAAACATGTATCTGCTAAAATATTGTTTTTGGATTGAGGTAGAAAGAAAAAAATATTTGTTACCAGCATAATATTAAAAAAGATATTACTGGCTTTTATAAAATCAAACAAATTTATTATACTGTACCATGTTTTATCCTAGGATGGATATTAAATTGTGAAACATAATTTTGTGAATTTTTTTAAATAACCAAGATTAAAAATATATTGTATGCATTGAAAAAAAACATCATTTTGATATGATATGACTATTAAAAGTTTCAGAAAGATTTTAATTGTTGTTTTTAATAATTTATTGAATATTTCAATTTTAATCCATTCAAGTATTATACTTTCATACAAATGAATTATAACCCTCAACACTACAAGTGTTATAAAATGTTCAATAATTACTTCTTGTTCATGTTGTTGTTTATAACAACAATATTCTAAAAGATATAATTAATAATGAATAACTAAGTTCACTTCGACATCACATATATATATATATATATATATATATATATATATATATATATATATATATATATAATTAGATAGTTATTGTATTTCTATAAATTTAATAATACAATATATTTAAAAAAATATATTTTAGATGTTACAGTCTAGGCATAAACTAACATAAGGAAGCTTTAGAGACAATTTGTGCAACAAGTTTTTTTTTAGCTCGAAGGATAAATCTAATGTCATCTTATTATACGTAATAACCATTTGTAATAAATTAATAATAATAATCATTCATCGATTAAAAACTGTCATGTATGAATAATTAATTGATAAAGTGATATTTATTATTAATTACTAATACTTATTAATTATTAGTATAAATTGTACATATAAGGTTTTTGGTTATATAATTAATCCATACTTTGTGAAATATGTAAAATTAATATTATTTATTACAGATGTAGCTATAACGAAATACTTACGAAAAAAACAGTAATCGACCTTTCATTACACACTTAAATTAATCAATATATTAAATATTCCTATCTACATAAACGTGACTTTTTATTAAAAAGTATTTATTTCGAATTTTAATGAAATTTAATCTTAACTGCATTGTGAAATAACTAAAAAAAGTCTTACATATTACTATTCATACCGTGTTTTAATTTAAAATGTACAAATAGTCTCCTATGTATACACTATAATTCAAAAAAAAGATAATTTCTTGTTTATCGAATAAAAAAATATGTGAATGTATTTCTAGTCATAATGAATAAAAATATTTCTTCAATTATAATAATCAGGTCATCAAAGAAAAGAAAATTTCAAAACTATAAAATTCCGTACTTGCAGTTTTATTACAATTATATATATATATATATATATATATATATATATATATATATATATATTCCTGATTATTTGAAAAATAATAAACAAGTCACTCAACATATGCATTTTGTTAAATATATATAAGCATATGAAGTATATGCATTCATTTATATGTATATGTGTATGAACCACCTCATATATATATGTGTGTGTGTATATATGTGTATATATATATATATATATATATATATATATATATATATATATATATATATATATATATTACACACATATAGATTCACACTCATGTATGTATAAACTTGTTTGTAACCTGGGAACCATTTAAGTGAATGTTTCTCTTATAGAAATAAAACAACATGAACAGTTTAAATTGAAATTTATATACTCACGAAGCAATAAGAAATTTATTACACTGTCAATCAGTACGACTGCATATACAAAATTGGAAAAAGTGCGTGTGTACGCGCGTGTGCTTTTGATTGACACGCATAGTAAGAAAGTAAATAGTTATAGGTGCATAGTCGGAGGACAACAAACAGAACAGATACTTTTTTTCGATAATAATAACATTGATAATACGTGAAAAAAACCTCACGATAATTCCGTTGTTGAACACATTCAAAACATAAAGAATTTCTTTCTAATTATGCGATGCAAAAAAATAAAAACGTGAAAGTGATGACCGTGGCAAAGAAGATGAGTTGACCTCGGATTCGCTCGAGGGCTATTGTAGAGGATTCACTTTTCTATGTAACAAAACTGTTGTGACTTGCATTTCACCGCGTGATTTGCCCACCTCCCTGCATTAATATATATAATGATAATAATAGTATGTAAACACATATGCACGATCTGAATATGTTTGTAAAGAATATATCGGCATATCGTTCGCGTGTCAAAGAAATCCATACAACTGTATTTGTAATTTGTGTCAGATGTAATTGACAATGTAGATAATAAATATTTCATCAATAGTCGATTTGCGTTCGATTTCTAAAACTAAACGATTTTAAGAAATTTCCGCGAAAGATTTCTTCGAAGTATTGTAAATGTGCATTGGCGCGATGTACAAAAAACAATTAACTTTTTTCTATACGTTATACTTTTATATAATAATATAGTTTGAAATTAAAAAATAATAATAAATACTGTCTGCAGAAAATTCAATAATTATTATAAAAAATAACTATATTTTTAATGGATTTTTTTTTCTTAAATACATACATTAGTTAAAAAATACATTTTAATATTTTTCTTCTATTAGCTAAATTAACAACTTGGAACATCAAAAAGGTTTTATTGTTGAATTTTAAATTCAAATACATTTATTAATTTTACATTTTTGTAGATTTTTTTTATAGATACAACTTGTTAATATATATGCATTTGTATTAATTATATTGCTAAAATAACGAACATATATATACATACATACATATATACATAGATAGATAGATAGGTGGATAGATAGATATATTAGTTATAATTTAATTCATTTTTGCCTTATTGTAAAAAAATCAGCTTAATAAATGTAGACCTTGATAAGTAATATTTCGTTAAAAATATTATTTTCTTAAAAAATATACTTGTATAATATAAAAAAAACTTTTTTAAGGAATCATTTAAACTTTAACCATTTGAGTGCTAACCAATTTCTTAGGAACTATGCTAAAATTGCCAAGGTATTTTTGCTGATTTTACAATAGTTTAGGAAAAAAATTATGAATCGCAATTAAATAAAGTTACATACTCAAAAACTCAAGAAAACCTTTATTATATTTGTTTTCATCTTTTAAATATATTCTTTGCTGATTCTATTATAAAATATTATTAGAAAAAAATATTGAACAAAATATATGAGGAGTGCGAGAACGCTCCCAGCACTCTAAGGGTTAAATATTGTAAAAATAACCATCATCTGTCAAACTGCATACAAATTGTGAACTAACCTGCAAAATATTTTGAATTACGCGCTTAAAGTTAAGGGCATTGAAATAACATGAACTTCTGTATTACAACATACAGATAGTAACACGTATATAATTGTACGTGTTGAATACACAATGTGTCTAGTTGCATAAAAATTAAATAAAAGAGATAACAAGAAGTCAACGTATCAATATATCAAAATAATACGAAACTTAATTCGGTTCTCATGTTATTGTTAATCGAAACAATTCAAATTGTGTATACACAAAGTACGTATCAATGTCGATTCCAATTCTAGTGACAGGGCAAGCACAAAACCATAAGTCGTAGCTGTCTTTGAACAATGGATTACTGAAATTTTAATTAATCAAAAGTGACACGACCTTGTTTGTTTCCTTTTCGAATTGTCTGGAAGCGACACGACCAATATATAAATATGTAAATAAATGATTTTATGATTTGACGCGGTGTTGAATACAACACTACCGATATAGTTGTGATATGTAAATGTTTACTCACATTACACACATGTTATAATGAAAGTATTTCAGGTGCGTGCATGTACGCGAAGACATTTGCTGAAGACAGAATTAAGCGCAGAATATTCTTACTATGTCGAGGTTGATTTGAATTACACATATTTAGTATGCAGAAAGTTGGCCATTCGTCGTTGCTCTGTCTGCAGAACGGTTATTCAAAAAGAAATATGTTTAAATGTCGTTCTTATGGACAATGATGTCTTTTATACAATAGTTATATCTTGATTATTTCGTCTGTTGATTATCCGACTGGTAGATTAACCCATTTTAAAACAGTGGGCTGTCTGTTTGTTGCACAGAACAATATTTCATTTACAAGTTTCATTTTCGTGCTGCTTGTACGAATGTGTGCACCGTGAAATGTTAATACGAACTATTTATCATGTATTTGGCCCACAAACTACTGTATCAAAGATATTCATCCATTTATGAGAGACAACATCTTTTTTGAAACGAATTTAAAAACTTTTTTTTATTTTACGTAAACTAGTATTTGGTTTTAAAAAATACATATGAAATCAAAATATAAAATTATTTAAATTTAATTATTATAATAATTCATTGTCTATAGAAGTATATATTAAACAAATCATTTACATTTTATTTATCTATATTTTTACTCTTTATTGTCATTAGCTATAAAATGACCTTCATAATTATCATGAAAATATATTAATTTATGTGAATTTTCTATTACGCAGAGAATACTCAAGAAATTGTATTTAACTAGTTCAATGTTCATAATTAAGTATTCATCAGATTTAAATACTGTTATATATATATATATATATATATATATATATATATATATATATATATATATAAATATAAATTTATAGGTGTTTGAAAAATCTGGAATAAATAATAAAAATATTTTTCTTTATAGATGTAAAGTTATAGTTACACTGGATGAAAAATTAAAGTTAGTTCTTCATAGTGGTCATCAGGGATAGATCTGAGAAGAAGTGAGGAACGAATTTAATGCCAGGCATTCTAAAACTAATCCAGTAATGGAAATGTATTGTACGTTACTGAATTTCTTTTTGGATATCTCGCATTAAATTCATTCGTCCTTTAAACTCATTCTTGATGATGATTAAGAAAGATTATCTCCATTCTTTCATTCAATGTTAATTCCATTATTTATCTTTAAAAAATAAAAAAATACATTTTTATCATTGTTTTCAGACTTTTCGAATAGTCTGTTGATTAATAAAAAAATTTAATTAAAAAATCACCAAAGTATATATTCTTTAAATTATCAAAATATAAAACATTGTAAAGAAAGTATACTAATTTCGTGTGTGTGTGTGTGTATTTGTATATATATATATATATATATATATATATATATATATATATATATATATATATATATATATATAGGCTGTTTGTTAAGCGTGATAGAACTTTAAATTGAATCCCTCTCGAAAGTTCTAATCAAAAAAAAAAAAAAATGCTTCATCATACCTTTATATACATATATACATACATACACATGAATATGTATATAAAGGTGTTTTTTTTAGGTTAGGTAGAACTTTCGATAGGGATTCAATTTAAAGTTCTATCGCTTAAAAATACTCTATATATACATGTAATTAAACATCTCTGAACATATTTCTTAAACTATAAAATATATTCTTTTTAATTGGAGCTTTGATTTAATTAAGTTCGATCTTAATTACCTTACAACAATTTTAAATTGATATTCCTTTGTACATTTTTATACAAAATGTCATAAAATAAACAATATTTATAAAAAAAATATATCAAAATAAATTCTCTTTCAAATATTCGTAATTGTATTTTTGTCTCTAATGCGATCTTAATTTTAAAACTTAATTAAAAAATGTCAGTAATTAATCTTTTTCAATTCAACAAATTTAATTTAATACAAAGTTAATAAAGATAACAAATCTCTAATCGAAAAATTATCTAATGACGCAATACATTTCAAAATTATAATAAAAGACATTTGTTATTATTGTTAAATACGTTTTTATACCGGATATTTTTTTAAAAAAATATTATCAAGTTTCAGTATTATTTTTATACATTAAATCCAGTTTTTAATCTTAGTTGTAGTCTTCAGTTACATTTATTATATAATGTATATTATTATTTATATTTTTTATAATTTTTATGTTTTTTATATTTTTGCGTTGTATTGAAGTAAAATAGAATATATATATATATATATATATATATATATATATATATAAACATACACACATATACTAGTATGTATATTGCATGTTGATCGAGTAACGAGATAACAAGTAATATGTCTGAAATTGAATATGTCTCATACATTTTAAATTAATTTTTTCAAATTATTTACATAATTACTTAACTATCTATACAATTAATCGTTATAATAAAGTCTGACTTGTGTGAAACTATTTATTATTTTTTTTACATAATTAGTGTGTATAACGTACTCAAACATAGACACGAGTATGGAAGTGTATATAAATCATTATAATTTTTAATTCCTAGATATTTACGTATGTATTGAATTTTTCAGTTAGAGTTTAAAAGAAGAATGTTTGTATTATATGTATGTGTTTATATATATATATATATATATATATATATATATATATATATATATATATATATATATATATATATAACTAAAATACTGATAAGTAAATAACGAATATAGATATAAATATTAGCTTTGTGGTTTTATCGGTGCCGATATGTCGTCTACAAGTAATTTGATTCTTCAGAGAGAAAATGATTGCAATCATTTTACGAATGGCATGAAATGTATTTTAATGATGATAAATACACACGTATTGGATTTTTACAAACCTACATTAACGATGAATATTTTTCCCTAAACAGAGTCGTTACTTTTTTTGGAAGTATTTAGATTGTAATTTATTACCGTGTTTTTTTTTTTAATTAATATTTTTTCTTATTATTTATATGCATTTGGTTTTGTATGTAAATGTGGCATTGTTTGAGACATAATTAAATTGGTATATTTCAAAGAGATTTATTTAACGTAGCTGTAGAATTAAAACAATGGTTCACTGGTTAACACGTCGGATTGATGACAAATGGATCGTGTTCGCTATTATTTATTATTCTGAAACATATTATTCAATTAAATGCATTCTTTTATTCATTTCTTTCTTATTAAATCAGTTGTACTTTTATTTATTTACGTATGGTGTGTGTTTATAGTATATATATATATATATATATATATATATATATATATATATATATATATATATATATATATATATATATATATATATATACAGATATATAATTTTCTATTTAAATATAATTAGATTTTAATTTTTAAAAACTATATATTTGTCTCAATTTTTTTTTGTTCAATAACCTATACATACACGTTTTTTTGCAATTTTTTTAAATAAAATAAATAAATAAAAATTTTATTGATCTGAATAGGCATACATTTCATTAGATAGTATGAATATAATTTGGTGTGGTGTATAATCTGTTAAGATTTTGTACCAGTGTGTGTAGGTTAGTTCAGGTGTTTGTGTTCATGAGTGTTTTGTTTGTTTATGAGGGTTTGTTTACGGGAAAATTTTCAGAAAACCCGTTTGTTAGTTGTTTTGGAACTGTGGCTGATTCACTTTACACAAATGAATTTTCACCCCTACACCACAATGTTTTTAAGTGAGAAAGGCTTTGACAATGATGGCATCGCCATCGAAATGCATCAGCCGATATAATTATGTAATTATAAATTATATAAACAACACAATAAGTGATTATTGAACACTTAAAAACATTGTGGTGTAGGGGTGAAAATTCATTTGTGTAAACCCGTTTGTTCCTATTTTTTCCCTAAAACTAACTTAATTTAACTTAACTAATGATTGTCAATTTTTTTTATATTTTAGTTGCATATTTATAAAATGCTTCATAAAATTGTTAAGAAAAAAGAGATATGTATTTATATCGAAGATCATACATATAATAAATGAAATGTTTCATTATAATTATATATTATTAGCCTAATTATAATTCAATTAATTAAATTATTAGTGTAGATTTACATAGATTTATGTTAATCTAAATTCAAGATAGATAATTGTCTCTTATCTAATCTAGTTTATTTGAAAAGGGTTAGTACAAATTTATAATATATTTTTTATCTTGTATGTATTATTCAGAGATAACAATTATAAAATAAAGCATTATTCATCGACTTGAATAATACAATTTGTCTAAAACTTATCATCAGACATAAGTGTATACATAACAACACATCACAGTTACAGTTTCTTTTGAGACAAAAGCATTATTTTCACAAAATATGTATGCGTATGTAACAAAGCGTCCGTAAACTACTCACGACGACCTTCACAACCATTTTTATATCTCCATTGTTGTGTGAAACGTAGTCTACTATAGAGGTCAGCCAGTAATGACAGCTGATTATTTATACGTGCGTAAGACAAAGACACAAATCATTTTATCACAAGCATATGATACTGATGATCATCAGTATGATGATGTTCTTGTGAAACAGGCATACGAATGCAAGATGTGTATTGAGAGGGAGATTTTCGGTGTACGACAGATGGCACGACTGTTTATTATGGCTGAAAATGTTGAGGGTTCCACAATACAGACAACAGCTGACGATGTACACAAGGCTATTTGACTAAAATTAGAAATTGTGGTATCGTTACAGTATTATATAGTCGGTACAAATATTGCAAAGCGTGTTCATATTAAAAATATTTTATATATATTACACCATTGCGACCATTATTTAAATTGTAATTGCGTTGTTCGTAATAAAATTTTAAATTTATTCCAAGTCGTAAGCGTTGTACATTATAAACAATAACGAAACTATTATACATAAAATTGTTTAATGTTGTACTTGACTTTTTTATTTATATCCAAAGGTAAATATACAAAATAAATCGTAATTTTTGTATAAACTGATTTTTCAATAGAATATTAAATATATAACGAAATTGTCCTCAGGATATTTAGATTAATATTTTTCGTACAATGTATACAATTTGAAATAATTACTAACTACCGATAAAAATATTCCAAACACACTCAGACATGAAAGAAAAAACAAAACATTTTATTATCTTTATTCTTAGAATGATTTTTTAAGAAATTACAGTTTTAAAGAAAAAATAAACACATCTGTATAAATCAGTAGTGAATAATTAGACCATTTTAGTTTTTTTTTTTTCAAAAAAGAAAATAATATTTACTTGGCAGAAAATTGACTCAAAATTTAAATAAAACTTAATGCATGTAAAAATAGAAATGCTAATATTAAAAAGTTACATAAAAATTACTTTTAAGTTCTACATTTAAATATTATTTCTGCTAGTTTCACAAATAAAATACTAGTATTTAATGAGTTCAAGTTAAAGAAATTAGTTTCAATAACTATGTTGTTAAATAATTAAAAAACACGTAGAAATAATTCGTTTTGTTTATTCAAATGTCAATCTTTAAAATGGTACCATCTGTATTTATAGATCAAACAAGAACTAATATAAACGTTGAAGCATTAACATTTCAAAATTTATTTTCAAATTTATTCAATCAACATAGCAATAATATAACGAAAACAATCTGTGCCGGTCATTATAATAGAAATCAATCCTTTCAATCATGAATGTACAAATTAAATTCATATAATTTAGATCAAATTTATTTATATCAATGAAAAGAATTTGAAATATTAACATTTCACTCAATGGTATAGTTAAGTATTTATATAAACTACTGACAAATTAAATTACTTTTAAATTTTTAAATAAATAATTAGTTAATTTTTTACATACGATAGATTACGTTTGGAATAATTTAAAGTCTGAAAAGAGAATGTATATTTTTAATTTGGTACGATTAATATAGAAATTAATTCTGATATTTGAGTTCACGCAGGTCACAGATATTTTTCCTGAAAGGCCTTGGTTACATTCTCTTCTTCAATATATTTTTTTTGACAGTTTGAAAAATGAGATTATATATAAAATTAATTCTTGTTTATAAAAGAAACCAGTGAATATGGGTATGTTGTAGTCTTGAATTTATATATTATGCTTTGGGTTTTTGTCCTACGCAAAAAATATTAATAAGGATAACCAGTCAGTATAAAAATAGTGAAATGGCGTTAATGTTATTGTACATATATCTTCTCAATATATATATATATATATATATATATATATATATATATATATATATATATATCATATATAATATATATATATATATACTTAAGTTTTTAATACTTAAAAACTTATTTCAAGAATGCCAAAGAAATATTTATTATTGAGTATTTTCTATATGTAGTTACAATAAATAAATTAATAGAAATGTATGTTAATAATTTATATTTACACATTAAACATACATACACACACACACACACACACACACACACATATATATATATATATATATATATATATATATATATATTAAAATAGTAAGATAAGATAAATTGATTTGTTAATAAGAAATATGTGTAACTATTACATTTACTGTAAAGTTCAAAATAGTCATACATATCTCTCATGAGAATATCAAATATTCAGTAAAGTTTTTTTTTTATATAAAATAGAAGAAATATTGAGCAGGAAGTGAACCAGTCTTGGTAACTAATTATTTGCATCTTTGAGACGTTTTAGTGTCATTTATTTATAAAGCTAATATTCTCTATCATTAGTTATACAAAGTTTAATTAATGTTTCAATTTTAAATAAACGACTATATACTTTTTTTACTTAGAAAGCGTTTTCTTTATTTATGCCAAGATTAATAATAGCACTATTTCATAAGTTACATATTGAAAATGATCATTAATTTATTTGGTTGAAATTTAAGACTTTATTCAAATATATATAACATCACATATATAAATATATATATCTTCAAAATTTATCAATTTTTATATTAAAAGAACTATTGTTTTATTAACGTTTCATTATAAATATAATTCTTTATTGTAAATAAATAGTTTGAATTAATAAATGAACTAATTATATGTAGCTTTCAATATAACCTCAATTTCTTCAACTATCTATAATTATAGGTCTTACTATAATATAAGAAACTAAATCTGAATCAAATGATATAGTCTTAATTAAGTTTTTTTTAATTAACTTCTGTATATTTAAAATAATAAGTGAAAACACATCTGCTTAGGCTAAACAAATCAGATGACAGGTGTTTCTATGAAGAACAAGGCTTTTAATTATCACAAATTTTCATTGTACTAAATTAATGAAGACGTTTAATATAAATACAATGTTTATTTTAAGTTATTAGTAATTAATTTTGAAGATTTTATTAGTTTTTCAGTACATTTTATATATTTTATATATATATATATATATATATATATATATATATAGAGAGAGAGAGAGAGAGAAAGAGAGAGGAGTCATCTAAATGTGACTCTCAGATTTGTGTTTTATTAAAAAACTATGTTTCCCTATACATCACCCTATACACATGTTTCTTTTTAATAAAATACAAATCTAGGCGTTACTTTTGGATAAGCCTATATACATTTAAATTTTTAACAGATTATGATTTTCGTATAATTTTCTAATTATAGAAAAATAAAATGAATTCAAAATATTAATATATAATAAAATAAAAATAAAACATCCATTTCTGAATATATTAAGTATTTTCGTAAATTAAATTCGAAATTTTTGAATATGTGTTAATAAAATATATTATTGTTATTTTGATAAAGCCAAATATACAGTTTTTTGCGGATAAAAGAACAATCTGAGATTTAAGTAAATTAAATATTCCTATTTGAGTTATTAACATATTGACAGGTGGAATCATTAATACATTAAAAATTATAATTTTATCGATATGTGTAAATGATTTTCGTAAATGACGTGCCTTTTTACAAAAAAAAAAAACATTTTTATAAAATGTATATCTTAAATTATTTCTTAAAATAAAAAGTACATCGATAAAAGTATTTGTTTTGCTATTGTGACAAAATCACTTTAAGAAATGAATTACTCTGTCATTATCGTTAAAGTAATTTATTATAAAATCTGGATTTTATAATGTAATGCCATGTGACCATTCAAATATATGTCAGTGAATCAAGTGAACAATAAGTGATTATTGAACATTTTATAAAGTACAGTGATGTTGGAAGGAGGGATTCATTTGTGTTAAACGTTGACAAAAATTATATTTGTTGAATATTGATTATTTTTTTTATTTTCCAGTAACAAAATATTTTTTTAAACATAATATAGATAATAAAAAAATGTTTTCATTCAAAACTTTCTAAAAAAACTCCTGTTTTTTATTGTGTGTTTAAATTTTTTTTATTTTTTTAATAAAATAAATGTATCTAAGTTTAAAATATCAATAATTTGTATATAATTAGTTTTATATATTTTATAGACCTGTTCAGCCGTATTTACTTTTTTTAAAATACTGAAAGATAGTTATGTATATTTTTTAAAAATAATTCTGCAATTTAAAAGTGTCAATATTACATTTATGGTCAATAATTATTTTTTTAATAGAAATGTAAGAAATAAAAATATATGTAAGCATAGTATTTTTTAATTTAAAAGGAGAAATATTATTATATATATATGCGTATGTGTGAGTATAGAGAAGAGTGAGGAGAGAGAAATAAATCTTTTGCATATTAACGAATTAAGAATCAAATACAATTTCAAGAAGACGCATGTTATTTCGTACTGAAATAAATTATAAATTATTAATACTAAAATCTATTATTAATACTAAATAATATTAAAAGAAACAAATTATTAATTACGGACTATTATTTGTTTGAATACATTACTAATGAAAAAAAGAATAAAAAAAATATATAAAAAATACAATAAAATCCGATTGAATAGTATATAATTAATATATTATCTTTTAAAATAAACACTTTTCTCATGACAATATGATAGTAAAAGCAAAACGTATAATTATAACTTACAAATATTTGTAAACGACACTAAAGATCAACTACTTAATCGTTTTTGTCATATTTTGATGATTTTTTTTTATTACTATCATCACTGGGAAAGTCGAATAGTCATTGTTACCGAACAAAATCGACAATCTATACAGATTCATCAACAGATTTCTCATAGAACGATGCTTTTCCAGTCCACCTCAAGCAATGTTTTTCTATCAATCGTGATCTCACCATGCACTTACTCCCTTTCACTAAACCAGTAGCTGCAAAAATGAAGCGCATATCTTCCACTCATTTACTCATTAATATGGTATATTTGTCTGTTTCGTCGAATGACACATTACTTTTTAATATATATATATATATATATATATATATATATATATATATATATATATATATATAGTTTCTTTCAACATATTCAACACTTGGATATTTATGTTTGTTATCTTTAGTATTTTTTAAAATCAGAGGAAGTACATAGGAGTCAACATTATAATGTTGATTAATGAATTATATACGTTTATAGTTTATAATTTTTCTTTCATAAAATAAGATGATTATCTTAAATTAATAAGTACGTATATTGTTCTTTTATGTACATATGTATGCAATATATATATATATATATATATATATATATATATATATATATATATATATATATATATGTATATAATTATGTATTCACAATTTACAGTCTATACAAGTAGTTATATTTTTATCAACATAAAAAGATCGGTCTTTAAAATAATAACGTCTTCCAAAAAATTGTTTAATATATATTAATATATTTTCTGTACTCAAAAGAGAATATTTTTTTATAGAAATGAAAACGATAACTTTGACTGAATTTATATTAGATTAATTAAAAGTGCAAATTTGTAATTTATTTTACACAAATGAATTTTCACCCCAACACCACAATAATTTAAAGTGTTCAATAATCACTTATTGTTCACTTGTTTTTTATAATTATATAATTTATAATTATATAATTATATCGGCTGATGCATTTCGATGGCGATGCCAGCATCGTCAGAGCCTTTCTTGTAATTCATTTTTAAACAGATTTAAAATTTTTAAAAAGTACATCATATATTTTATGTTTACATAAACACACACACACACACACACACACACACACACACACACACATATATATATATATATATATATATATATATATATATACATATGCAGATATAAACATTGGAATATTTTTTTTATCAAATCAATAATCCAGATGTTGATAAATTGTTAAATTATTTATTTACAATCGATAAGTTTATATATATATATATATATATATATATATACATATATATATACATACATACATATATATATATATATATATATATATATATACATACGTACACATGCAGGTGTAAACAGTGGAATATTTTTTTATCTAATCAATAATACAGATGTTGATAAACTGTTAAATTATTTATTTACAATTGTTAAGTTATATATATATATATACTACGAATAAAATGCCTACAAAATGAACGTTACTGTAAAAACAGAATATTCCTTCAATAGAAAAAAATGTTATAAAATTTTTAATATTGTTTAATTATTTATTGCTAAGTACTTTAAATTATTATTATTATCAAAATAATTGATTTGTTAACCGATTTTGATAACTTTATCACACAATATCGTTTTAATACCAAATATTCAATTCAAGATAATAAATTTAAAGTTCTTTAGTTAACAAAAATGTGAATCACTATAAGTAAATTGATTAATTTCAATTGATTTTTATTTAATCTTATAGGCATGAATTGTGTTTGTTTTCTTTATATAAAATTAATACTTAATTTTTATATTTTATGAAAATTTAATTTCATTAAAGAATAACAATTAGTGGTCGTGGTTAAATTAATTTCAATAAATAAGTTAAAAATACTTAAATGTCATATTTTGTTATTAAAATATCAATATGTTAGTATAATAATTACCATCTTTATAGTATATATGTGTGTTTCCTGTGTGTGTAAAAATTCGTAGTTTAAAAATATGTTTATATAATATGAACACACACACATACGTATGTGTGTGTATTGTGCGTGTATGTATGAACGCACACGTACACATATTTTATGCATGTACATTTTTATACTTTAAATGCATGTATAAAAATGTTCAAATATTCATACATTTTTAATTGAAAATAATTGTTTTTAATATAAAAAATGAAAAGTAGAAGATACTAGTTAATTTATACGTTAGAATATTTTTTAAAAGTTTAACAATTTCCTTTTTTACGAAGTATCCTTATATATTATATAAATAAAAAAAAATATCTTCATTTTAATGTACTACATTTTATCAATATATTTTTTTATTTATTAATATGATAATTAATTACTGAAGAAATACAATTGGAAATATTTGATAAGATTAACTTATATATATATATATATATATATATATATATATATATATATATATATATATATATATATATATATATGGTTTACACACATGCATATAATGATTTTATATTATATGTATATATGTGTTTTAAACGATTAAATAAATGTTACTTCAAATTAATACGTATATTTTATTATATTAAAACTTTTAATTAAAATCACAGTGTGTTATACAAATAGAACTATAATTTTTATTTATGTAAAGTTTTTTTTTGTCAAAAATACTTATTTAACATTTTCATATATATTTATTATGAAGCAAAAAAGTATAGTTTCTTAAATTGATTCAGATAAAAGATTAATGGTTCTATTAAAATTATATACAAATCTTGATAGGAATTTATGTTTTTTATAACGATTTAATTTAATTCTTGTTATCCAACAAAAAAATATCTCGAAAGAACTTTATATATATATGTATATATATATATATATATATATATATATATATATATATATATATATATATATATATATATTATAAAAACGAAGTTTATTCTTGCATAAAATATACAAAATTTCGAATAACGAACATAATTGGAATATTCTTCAACAATCTTTGAAATCTTTAACAACTCTCAGATAAAAAATATAAAATACACACATGATATTTCGCATCGTTTCAATCCCCACACGGTTTCGGTTACGTTATTCGTTTGGTGTCTCCCACATAGTTTACCTGAATTTACCTGTCACTTTTTATCATTTCTCACATCCCATGGTTTCCAAGCGTAAATCGTTCATCTGCGTTAAACAACTACACCAAATCCATACCTGTCTTCGTCTACCTAGATTTCTAACCGCTTCTGGCAACCAACAGCCAGGTGAGCGTTAGTTGTCAGTTGCTAGTTGTAGCGTAATGACCTTAACGTACCGCGGTTTATTTCGCTGCACTTATTACAGTGATTTAATAACAATAATGACAATTAAGAACTGTGCTTTAACATATTTTTTAGCAGTGCTTCTAATTGAGTTTTTTAGTAGTGTTTCTGTGACGTGATGTTTATTTGATTTGAAATAGAAAGAAACCAATCAGTTTTATTATTATTATAGTGCAATATAAAGAAGATTTTTTAATTGTTACCAAAGTGTTTATAAATATCCGCAATATATTATTTTTGCTTTGAACTTGATTATTTCTGTGCCGACAAAATGGTTTTCGGAAGTGGAAATAAATTCAGGATTAGAAGGTAATAAAATTATAAATTCTTAAACATATAATCAAACTTTAAATTCACACACACACACACACACACACATATATATATATATATATATATATATATATATATACACACATATATATGTACGTACATACGTAAAAATAGGGAATAAAACAATTTTAAAAGAGCGTAACCGAAAACTAAATGTAAGTTATTTTAAAAATGAATAGTATTTATAAACACATGCTATATAAGAACATACATATGTACGTTAATACATGAATATTTGTACAGATGTGTATTTAAAAATGATTATAAATTCTTAGAAGTTTGATGTTAAAAAGTAATTACATTAAATTCTAATAAATTTTTTGTGATTTTATGTGGTGTTTTTATAACTTATATTTATGAATATTAATTAGTAAAAAGGAAAAATATTTTCATCAATTCATGTTATTTAGTAGTTGAATTTGAAGTAATATAAATTTTTTATAGGAATTTTTATATATTATTAAAGTTTTCTCTGTTTATTATTGAATATTTGTTTATGTATCAATAAAAATTGAAATAAATAGTTATTTTAAATTGATTTTAAAAAATCCCAGTACTTCATTCTGAAGAAATTAGTCACGAGGAAAATATCTTTACATAATGAATTATTTTATTTTAGAAGATAATATAATATGACCTGTATGATAATTAAGAATAACATGAGCATAAGAACAATTATTTTGGATTTTGAATTTATATTATTTTTAACTATATTACAATAAATGCATAAAATATTACATAAATAATTTCAAAAACATTATCAGAGATCATTTTTTATTTTTATTAGTATTTTTTATTACCAAATTTTCAAATATAGCTATTTTAAAAATATTTACACATTTTACATTTCAAAAGAGACAAATCTATATTAAAATAATGGTCTGTATATGTTGCATTGAACATAATTTTAATTTTATGTAAATTTGAAATTTTAATTTAATGTAATTATGACTAAAAAAATATAAATTTAATTTTCTCACATATTAACATTTTATTACTTTTTATTTTAAAATAACTAATTTGTATATTTGTTTCCACTGAGATATATAAGGTTATCCAAATGTAACGCCTAGAGTTTTGTTTTATTAAAAAGAAACATGTGTATAGGGTGGTGTATAGGGAAACATATGTATAGTTTCTTTTTAATAAAACGCAAATTTAGGCTTCACATATGGATGATCCTATATATGTATATCTGCATATCTGTATATATGTATGTATGTATGTTTGTATGTATGTATATGTTTTAAGAAAATTGTGAAATATTTTTAAATTATGTTTTTTCTTTTTAAAAATAAACATCGAATGTTTTGTAAAGAAAAATTAAAATTAATAATATTGTATTTGCATATTGTTAATAATTATTATTTTTAACATTATTTGGACATTGTGTTTTTTTGTCATTTCATAAAAAATGTGCAATTCTTACAAAATGAATTTATAAAACAACACAGGTATTCTTAGGACATCTTTATATTTATTTAATTATATTAAGTTTTTTACACTGTAAATATATGTATATTAGTTTATTTTCATTCACGTTGTTTATTGAATATGTGTGAGTGAATGTATGTGTATTAATTAAATGTGTTTTAATATGTGTTCATGGTCAGGTATATAAAAAAAATATTTACCTAAATTTAAGTTAGTGAAACAAGAATTTTTGGGAAAAATTCATTAATTAAAAAATAATTATAATATAAAAAAATCAGAACTTTATCTTTGATATTTAACTACATGTAATAAACTATTTATAAGTCATTGTAAATTGATTTTATTTTTTATTGCCAGGGCAATTATCATGTAATAAATTTATTTTATTCGTTATTTGTTCTTCAAGCATTATCAATTAAAACATATAGTGTTAAATTTATTAATGTGGAAAAATATTCAATATCGGTTTGTAACATATTCTTTTTAGATAATTTAAGTAAAAATATACAGTTCATTAATAATAGTGCACAACAATATTTTCTAAAACTGGAATAAAATATTTATGTGAAGCGACTATTTCAATCATTTTAGTTTGCTTTTTATAAAATTAAATTTAAAAAAAGCTAAAAGCACCTGGGGACAAGTACTAACATATATTAGACATTAAAAATGTAATAAATTAAAAAGATGAAAAAATGAGAAAAATTACTAAAATATTCCAAAATATGAAATAAATTTCATTGTATATAATTATTATGTTTACATTTTTCTAAAAATATTTATATAACTCTTATTTATAATTTTATGATTCGGTATTTTTTATAATTTATTTTATATATATATATATATAATTTGTTTAAATAATATTCAATTTGCAATAACTTATCAATTGAAGACATTCAGCAACATCGTATTCTCAGTCTAGCTTCTACAACCTTGAACTATTTACAAGTGACATTTTCTCCTAATGTTGAATTTATATCTATAAGAATATTACATTCTATATAAAGCGAATATAATCAATAGTAATGAAACGAATTAATACATAATTTTTATTTTACATTAACAAATATTGGGTAATATTTTTTTTAATTATGCCTCTAATAGAATAAGATACGTATGTACGTATCTATTAAATATGTAATACATTTTTAAAAAAATGCGGACAAAATTTTAGTACAAGGAGTAATATAATTACAAGTAATTTGAAAGTAAATATTTTTGATAATGTAACATACATGTATGATCTATACTTAGTGTTATACTTTTCAAAGATGATTTCATTCCAAATAGAACTGATTTGTTTCTAGATGAAAAAATATATTGCAATAATAACTAATTATGTACTCTACACGTACTTGAAAAAAAATGAAGGCCAAATTTCATAAATATTTTCTATTTGTAATTTAAAATAGACATAGGAAAAATAAAAGTGATATTCGTCATTTTAATGGCATCAAGGATTTATATCAAACAATCTAACATGAAATTTGTTTTTAAATGTTTTTATAATTAACTAACAAAGTGCAAGTGATATAAATATATCTATTGTATATGTTTGTTATGTATGTATGTATGTGTGTGTGTGTGTATGTGTGTGTATGTATATATATATATATATATATATATATATATATATATATATATAAATCAAGGATTTTTTGCACATATTTAATAATTATAAATGATATTCTTTATTTGATAATTTATTAACAATAATTAGTATTTGTTTTATATTATTAGTTAATAAGTCGATAGATAAATTAAATATTTTTTTATTAAAATAATAATTTGTTTAAATTTTAAATACACATTTTAAAGGAAACTGGTAAACAAAAAAATAAATGTATAACTTCAATAAAATGAAATATTTTCATTATAGTTAACTTTATTAGTGTTATGACCAAATTGTACTAATGAATAATTAAATAATAATCAATAATTTTATTCATTAAGATTTTATTTTATTTATAATACATTTTAGAATATTTATATGAATTTTATGAGAAATGTCACTGTTTTTCAAGAACAAATTGAATATGAATTTGAAGATTTTATATATCTGACATTTTATAATTTATAAAAAATTCATAACATACAGCATATCAATCTATTTATACAAATTTAAATTTAAAATATACATATATATATATATATATATATATATATATATATATATATATATATATATACATATATATATATATGATATTTTTGATTTAAAATTGCGATTTTCATACAAAACAGTTTATATAAAAAAAACCTTAAATTTAAAAAAGATTTTTAATAAGAAGATAATTGTTCAATTGACTTATTCTGCAAATAAGAAGGATTTAATAGTTGACCTTTAATTTACAGACTAACAATTTCTAATCATATTTTTCTATTTAAATATCAAAACCTTCGTATTATTAAATATTATTAATTACAATATTTTTCTTTTAAGAATTTATATAACGATTTTTTTGCAATTATCATATTTTTATGATCGATTAACATTTATATATTTTTTATATTTTAACGATTAACAATTAGTGGTTTATTATATATATATATATATATATATATATATATATATATATATATATATATACAAACGTAATTATACTATAAACTGAAAATTATATTTATTTATGACAAAAAAGTAATGCTTGTTTGCATGGATTATATTTGATTGATTTAGAAATTTTGATCTTTGCAAAGGTTACATTGTCAGTAGAAGAGATATAAAAACATTTATTGGCAATTAAACAATTTTGTAAAAATTGTACTGACATAATTTAAAACATGTTTATGATTTTCATTTAAAACGAGTTTATTTATTGATCGTTGTGTTTAAATTGCTATCAAATAGAATTGCACCTGGTACTAATTAACACAGTACCTGTTTTATTTATGTCTATGTGACTTCCTGACAATTATTTATATAGGGGTGCTACGATAAGATAGCATGTCATTGTCGTTCAAGCGTACAATTGTGCTTTGTTTTCATTTTCACATGTTCACTGTATTTTATGTATTATGTACACACACACACACACACACACACACACACACACACACACACAATATATATATATATATATATATATATATATATATACAGAAAAAGAGAGAGAGAACATATGTTTACTTATTAAAAATTTAAATATATTAAGTTTAATTATATATCACAAAATATAATTTAATTTGGTAATAATTTTTTTATATAACTCTGACTTATCTTAATTAAAAATATACACTTTCTCAAATAAATTACTGTTTTAAATACTGCAAATTTAAAATTCATAATGGTGATTAGAAGAAAATTTTAGCTAAAATTTACAAAAAAAAAAGTAATATATTTATTATATTTTTTAAAATAACCAATACGTTTTATTTTTTTTTATTTATTTACCTTTGTATATTTTTTAAATGTATTTGATATGAAGTCATTTAATGAGAAATAAATCTGAACTTTAGATGAATATTTTATCGTAGTGAAATTCAGTAAAGTAGTTCGATAATCAAATTTTAATACTTTCAAAATTACCACAGGTATTATTTATTAACATATTCTTAATTTGTATTAACAAAAATATTTTATGAGTTAAAAAATATGACATTTTGGAAGATTATTATATATTTAATATTTATAAAATTGTTATGTATATATAATCGAATAGTAATGATTCAGTAATAATAATAAAATTAAAGTTCGAATAAATGAAACATTAATTTTCTTTGTATCAGACCTTGAAAATTTATGTAATAACTTCATTATATTATTATTGTGGGGAAGTACTTTGAATATTTTTTATCATACCATTAAACACCTGTTGCAATTGTCTATTGAATCACTGACACATTATAGAATTATTTTTTTGGAAAATTAAATTTTAATTCAGAAAATGTGTAGAAATTGAAAAATTTCTGATTGTAAAAAGGGTAAAAAAAACTATAGAGTCATTTTATTTTTCTCTTAAATATATTTTAATCCCACGTTTAAAAAATTAAGGAAATTATTGAGTTCTGAAAAGTGCTCTAAGTATGCTTGTTTATTGCTTTTTTGAAAAGAACATGTTCATTGAATGTTTATTTTGCGTTGATAAAAAGTAAAAAAAGTCATTATAAAAATATAGAAATAAATTTAAAACTAAAATTCGAATCTATGTATTTAAACAAATTGCACAGATTGAAACACAAAATGATTGAATTAAAAAGCAACCAAATGTTATGCCAAAAGTGAAAAGGTTGAAATAGAAATGGTCTGATTATATAATAAAGTGGTCCATTGATGGACAAGGGAAGTTATTGATTGGAAACCTAGATATATAAAGTCTAAAAAGAGATTCATAGATAAATGGAACAAAGATATAAGGAAATTTGTTGCAATGGACTGGAAGAAAAAGGCTTTGGATTGATTTAAGTGGAAAATTTTAGGAAAAACTTTCATCCAGCAGTGGATAGATAGAGGCTGATAATGATTATATATATATATATATATATATATATATATATATATATATATATATATATATATATATATATATAGTATGAGCATACAAGTACATATGTATTATTTAAAATTAATTAAGAGTTCACTTAATTAAAAATTACAATCATTTGTTTACAATATTTTTAACTATAAGAAAATAATAACTTAAAATAGAAACGTTTATATAAAATACTCTTTGTATTTTTGTTCAATTGTTCATATAACGATAATGAAGAAGCAAACAATGAAAAAGTTTACTCTTCATACATTTATTTTGTTAACTAAATATTTATTTTAATAGATTTGACTTTCATTATTAAATTTATGTCAGAATTATGTCACATTCTTATCAAACAACAATGCCAAAAAGTTGATTTTACTTTCATCATTATTTATGTACGCTTTTTAATTTAATTCAATATACATATATATATATATATATATATATATATATATATATATATATATATATATATATATGTATATATGATTAAACCGTGTAGTGAAAGAGTTCTATGTATATAGTATATAATTGAATAAGATATAGAAAACTATTTCAGCTAGCAATTGTATTAAAATAACTGATGAAACATACGTTTTAAACAAAACAGTATATATGTAATTTGATATTTTGAATCTGGCTTCTGTTATGAATCCAAAATATATTTATAAACAAATCATATTATTTAATGCCGTAATAAAGTTATGAATAAAAATTATATTATTACTTTGAATCAAATACGTCTGTCTAGTTCAGTAATAAATAAAATATTTTTGAGTATTTTTAGTTTTCAGCGCATAAAATGTGAAGAATGTTCAATTAAACACAGACTTATTCAAGTGTTATTGAGTTATTTTTGTATTTTATTGCGCACTGCACTCACACATTTTCGCGAAAGATGTTTAAAAATACGATTAGACGAAACATGTCCATACTATAGTTAGGTCATTTGAATTTTGTTTATTTTTTAATGCATGTTTCATACTAAAATATTCTTTTAGTTGCGGTTAATAAGGATGATTTGTTTACTGTCTTTTTAGTGGTTAGTATGATTTATATGATATACAAGTATAGAATGACATATTTTAATTAAATCTTAAAAAAATGTCATTCTTTTATTTATTTTTAATTTTAATCCATTAATAAATCATATGTTATTTACAAAAATCATATTTTTAATTAAAAATATTATTTAAAAAAATATATATAAACTATGTGATACAAAAAATATTTTTTAATATAGTTTTCTTAACGTTCAACTCATTTACTAAAAGAAGTAAAAGATGTTTGTAGAAAAACTGTTTGCTTTGAATAGATATTTGATTAAACATTTTTTTTTTACAAATTTTACTGTATTTTAAAATAACTATTATCTTAATGTTTATTAAATGATAAAACGTATCAAATGCAATGTTTTTTAAATATGTTTTTATTTATTTGAATATGATTTTGTTGTGTTGAAAGTGAATAAGAGATAAATATAACCGGTTTTTCAAACAATGTTTGGTCCGATTTGCACCTAATCAAATTTGTGAAATTCGTTGCGGTTCGTTTAACTTTTCAAATATATATTATTTTACTATACTGTGTGATAATATCGACAATAAATTACATCAGTCTTAATTGTTTTTGTTTTGAAACTGAGAACTCATGAACAAAACACAAAAGAAATTAAATAAATTAGTAATACAATACATGTAAGAAATATTGTAGAATAAACTCTTGTTAGGCTTTTGAAGTAATCATAAATTACAAAGTAGTATTTTCAGAAATGTAAAAAAAATATCAATAAGCTTGATCTTGAAGGTTATAAAACAACTTAAAACGATAAAAAGTAAATGATTCATTCAGTTTGATTCATAAATGAGATTATATACCTGTACTGTATAAATATTTATTCAATTTAATTGAAGTCTTGATGAAAATCAATTTATATAATTTTATCATATTACTGTTTATTACATCAATTAACTTTAATTCATTTGTAATATATAAACAAATCTATTAAAATTTTAATATTTTTTTTCAAACATACAATTTTTACATCATCTCTTAGTTAAGTAATATTTGTGTAATATTTAATATTATTTTCCAATAAAATATTTTTTGTGTATTTTTTAAGGGTAAAGAATATTTATAATACATTTAACAAATTTTGTTAACTTTGAATATATTTATATACACGTAATGAGATGTCCCGATAAAGAAAAGTCCCGTAAATATGTAGAAAACAATTCATGAACCGTACACATGATATAATGAATATTTAATATTGTGTTAAAACATAATTGCTCGAACACAACTGTAAAACAAAATGAAATATTAATGCGTTTTGAGTTCAAAAAAAAAATGTCTGACCTTCACTATTTTCGATTTTTTTTATATACGTATTAATGATTGATGCTTTTAAGTGTCAGATATGTGGTATATATTTAAGTGTTTATAATATATTGATCCATGTCAGAATATAAATGCGGGTTATTTTGTTGACCACACCCTACAAGGAACCTAGGATTCTTAATAGACTCATTTTGCCTACGGGTAGGTCAGAAATCCATTTATGCTTGCGTATTATTATAGCAAGCTTAAACAATGTGTGTAGTAATTGAATTATAATAATTTATACACATCAGTGCGTTTCCAAACATGCGGATATATATATGTATATGGTATATAAGTTTTTTCACTATATAATATTTTAATAAAAAATTATGGTATATGAAAATGACTAAACTTCGTTTTTTTTTTAAACTTTAAATATAATAATAAATACAACTTAAAAATAAAAACTTTTTTATTAACATAAAAGTTATAAAAATATATAAATTGTTACTTCTATATTTTTATTATTTCTGAAGCGTACATAGAATATAGTAATGTATTTTTGACATATTTTACTGCTGTGTTAAAAATTTCTTGTCATTAATAAGAGATGTATTATTAATAATAGAAAAATTAAATAAAGTAAATCAAATATTGATTTTAATTGAATTACAGTAAGACAAAAGTAATGTATAGTGAATTTGTAGACCAGAATAGAATTACATTAAACAAACAAGAAATAGAAATTAAAAGCTATGTGTATTTAGGACATCTCATTAACATAAAAGTAATATTTATAGATGAAGTGAACAGAGAAATAAATAAAATAAGATTGTGTTAATTCAAAATAAATTTTAGGAATAATTTTAGAAACAGAAAAAATTTTGAGTGAATTAAAGAAAAAACAGCAAAGTTACGGTTGTTATAACAAGAGTGACAAATTTAAAGTTGAAATGGCCTGGCCATATAATAAGGAGAGAGGACAATGAGTAGTCAGAATTTTTTTTCCTGGAAACTCGTATACAAAGAGGTCTAAGAAGAGACCTAATATAGATGGGATAGAAATGTAAAAAAATTTGTTCATATTGAATGAAAGAAAAAGGTACTAGATTACTGGAAGTGAAAAGTTTTAGGAGATGACATAGATTTATATAAATTTTGAAAAAAACTATACCTTCTTATTACAATTAAAAACAATCTTATTATAATTTACAAGACCTTACTTATTGCATTCAGAATTAAAAGTATTTTTTATTTTAATAAAAAAAAACTTTTAACTTCTAATTAATAAACTTCATCTATTTTATTTAGAAATATATTTAATATTTATCGATTATTAGTAAAGTTACCTAATCTTCAATTTTCTAAATATTTTTCATTACATTATTAATATATTTAAATTTTAAATCAAATTAACACACATCATTAAATTGTAGATTAAATAAGAACGATGTGTTATTTATATTTAATAATTTCATATTTAATTTATTTTAATTATATTCCGAAATCGTGAATTATTTCTAAACTTTTGTAAATTAGATTTTGTAAGCGATTTTCATTTCTAAAATGAGTTATATTTATAAAAATTTATAAGATATATATGTATAAATATTTGAACAGAAAAAGTATTAAAGTAGAATTTAAATATGTCAATATTTCTTAAATCTTGAGAAATAATTTTTAATTATAAGAATTTAAATTTAATTATAAAATCCATTCATGATTTAAGTGTGAACAATTTAATAGTACATTTCAGTCATATGACTACTAAAATACTATTGTATTTTATCATTTGTATAATGTATATATTTAAATATTTTAGATAAAAATAATACCTACATTTATGTCATTATTTTGTAACGTATATAATTGGATATAATTTTATTTGTAAACAGTATTAAAACAATAGTGTTAGTAAAAATACTCAACACTAATTTTACATTTTATAATCTATTTTTATTTTATAATTAAATGTTCATTAGCGGTTGTGTAATATAAGTAATATTTCTTTAAGCATTCTTCTATTCATTTATTTGAATAAATCGTTGTTTATATATTTTTAAATAAATTAAAAATATCTATTAATATTGATAATGTACAACGATTTTATATTTTTATTAATTTTGTATAAGAAAATCAATATTTATAAAACTTTTTTTAAATATAAATATTGCTATGTAACAAATTTAGATTTGACAAAAGTGTACAGAAAGTAAAGTTTTTTTTATTGTCGAATAATTTTCTATTGGATGTTACCTACATAAAATATAATTTATCTTCTGTATATTTAATATCAATATAATTGTTAAGTCAAGCGACATATCCTCAGGGAGAGAACTTTTAATATTTTAAATTACCGGATATGTACTGAAAGAAAATATGTTTAAATGCTATGAGCAATACATTTAAATATATCTTTGTAATTAAGTTTATAGTTAATTTCGATCGAGAAGTTTATATTGTCAGACATTCATTAAAGAATCATTACGATTCAAAACAAGACAGTCTGATTATTGTACATACATATTACTACTGTATGTATGTACGTATGTATGTATGTATATAAAATTATCATCATCAGCAGCAGCAGCAACTCTCAATATACCGCTGGATGAAAGCTTTTCTAAAAATCTACACTATATACGAGTATATATTAGGTTGGCAAATATCTCCCTTCCGTTTTTTTTTTTTTTTGTACATAGCTGCGAAATTCAAAAGACCAGAAGGCGGAAGGGAGATATTTGCCAACCTAATATAAAAATAATATAAGTCAAATTCTATGAATTCTTCAATAAACAGTTTTGAAATTTTTTTAGAATATTTACATATCAAAATTAATTACTACATATAATGGTTTTTAATTCAATTTTTATGAAGAAATGTTTTTGCATAAAAATATCTCTAAAAAACAGAAATATTTATTATGGTTATGTAGAAAAATATTACATTTTTGCACAGAAATAAAAATGAACTATTTATTATTTTTTTATTCATTTTCATAAAATGAAATAATTTTATTAAAAAAAGTGAAAATATTTATAAAGTAAGTAATTTCATAGATTTGAGTTACCAAAGTAATTTTCTAATCCTTATTATAAAATAAAAATTGAACGCCTAAAGGCATTTAATAGTGAATGATTTTATTAGACATAAAAAGCCGTTGATAATACACAATGATTATTTGTATGGAGTGCCTCTAGGCATTGATCACATTCAAATAATTAATAATTACTTCGTGTTTACATTAATTTTTCTTTATCAGTTTCAATAACAATGTGCATAGACCAAATAATATAATAAGGCATAACAAAGAAAAGATTAATTGGAAATTATTAAACATTTTGATAAAAACAATTTTATGTTCGAGTTAGAATTTTGCTCGTTAAATGAATTTTAGTATAGTTTCAGGTTATAATTATAATTTTGTTATCGCCTTTTTGTAAATTTTAATTAATAAATAGAATAAAATTAATATTTAATCAATTATCTGCTTGTATAAATTTAAAATATATTTATATATTTTGATATGAAATTTATTATATAAAAATGTATATTTATTGTATATTTGTATGTTTATTTAAATTTAATATTAATTATATTTGTTGTTTTTAAATTCGCCGAAAAGTGTAATTTTATGTGAGAACAGTGTGTTATTTATTTTTAATGATTTTGAATTTAAATACAAACATAAAAAGGTATTTCGAAACGTCGAATTTGTAAGTAGTTTGCATTTCGCCGAAATGTTTACTATTCAGTCAATTAAAAAATATATCTAAAAATATATGTTTCGTATAAAAATATGTTAAAAAAGGTAACATATATTCGTTTCTGTATAAATTTTTATTTACATACGTTTATATCCGTATATTTCGAAACTGACGACAATCGAACTAATATATCTTGAAACTGTGAACTGTATGAAGAGACAAGCCCCTCCGGCCAGACACAACAACAAAAAGTGAACGTTGCGAAGGCTAGCGTGGACACGTTTTAAATTCGAATCCGCTTTAGGGAAAACAATCGATTCTTATGCTAATTCGATTCAAATTAGATTAATGATTGTCGTCGTGACCAACAAACATCTAACAGCAGATAGAATCGGTGTATCAGCAGAAGTTGTTGATACACAAAACGAAACGATTCTACAAGTTCCGCGTGACGATAGTTAGTCAAATAATATCGATATGCGTATTTTTCTGTTTGTAATTTTCAAAACATTTTTTTGTGAAAGGAACAGATAGAGAAAATGTATGATAAATGATTTGTATGATTTAACGTAGTCGAGAAAAAATGTTGTGTGGTACTTTTAATCCTCATTTATATTATTTTTACAAATGTATGTGCCTTAGGCTCCATCAAAATGAAATCTTCAATCGTTTGATAATTAGATCGAAACACTTCTCAGAAAGTAAACGAAAACGAGTTTATTTTTTTTATGATGTAATACTATAATTTTTTAATTATTTTCATATATACAAATTAATAAATATCAATAAATTCAATTGTTCAGTATCGTATTTAAAACAGTATTTTATATAAAATATTTCTAGTTTATTGACTAATTTTCAAGATCAATATCAATATAAGTAATCTTGAAAATTAATGAGTCTTGCACGAAATATGAAAATTAGTTTTAACTTGAAAACATCAATTGCCTACAGGAATATAAACTGGTATTGTTGCAATCAATTTCACTTCATGTATATATATATATATATATATATATATATATATATATATATATATATATATATATATATATATATATAATCTTATTTAATACTAATTTATTGTCATTATTAATATATTTTTCTTTTTTACAGGTAAGTTTTTCATGATATTGGTATCTTATAATTGGTAAGATAATTTTAGGTATTATTAAAATATAGATTTATACATTATATATATATATATATATATATATATATATATATATATATATATATATATAACAATAAAGTATTGTTTACAAAAATCTCGATTCAATGATCCAATCTCAATTCACTGACCACTTATATATAATTATAAGCGCCATTAATATTTGTGATTTTATCACTAGTTTATTGCATGTTATTTTTAATTTCAGTAAGATATATTTTAAATATATACTAAGACACTGTATAAAAATGACCTAAATACATTTTGCAAGAAAGGTAACTAAATGATTACTCGTAAAAAAAGATCCTCAATTTTTCAGATTATTATTTCAATATTTTGGAATAGTTTTAGATTAATTTATTGAAAAAAAGCAATCACAATTTTTCTGAAAATAATTAAAATAATAAATGATCATTGAAGCGTTATGTAAAAAATTAGTTTGTATATTTCAAATTAATGACTTATTCTATGAATATTATTATTCGAAAAATATAACGTTTCTTGGTTCTGAATTATTTAAAAATCATAAAGTTTACGTTTTTCTTGTATATGTCTTTTATTCGAATAAAAATTTTATAACCCCACATTTTTCGTATACATAATTCATTCTTTATATTTGTTTAATGTAACGATTTTTATTATTAATATTCTTAGAACATTTAAATATACTGTTTATAAAAGTCTCATTAATATCTTGTATACATGTACACGCATAAATAACACGTACGTTCGTGAAATTTTATGTAAATCTGTATGAAATTTTTAAGATAAAAAACATTAATTTTCAATACAAGTCATATTTGCGTACTTTATAAAATTTTAAATAGGCATATAATTTTAAAATAATGTATGTAATTCTAAATAATTTATTTTCTTTTCTTTATGTAAAATATGATTAGTTCAATCTTGATTCATATATCAACTATTTACATGAATATTTGATTAATTATTTCACAGGGAAAATTTTATATATATATATATATATATATGAATGTGCATGTATGTGTGTTGTATAAGTAGTTTTATGTAACGTCAAGTAAAAATAATCGATAAAGCTTCATTTCATTCCTATTTCCATTAATTTTTTATGTTAATTTTAAATGCGGTTGTATACAATAACAACAAATCAGATAAAAATCTAGTCTTGTAAAGTCTAAATCCGCAGTAATGAAAGAATGTTGTCCGCATACACCCATTTGTGTACGTATCCAATCCGTTAATGGATTAGATTCTTTAATAATCTCGTAGATAACGTATACATGTTGAAAAAAGGTGCCACAAAACTGTGGCTTTTTTAAATACAGACATTTTCAGGATGTATTTCCAGATAACATTATTCATAAATGTTAATGTGTTATACAAATTTTTATATTCGCATATGTTTTAATTTTAAAGAACAGTAAACGAGATATACTGTTTGAGATATTTAGATAGTTAATTCATTTACATATTATACAGTTGTTATAATTTTTGACATTTTCTGTATTGCGTAATTAAAATGATTAACACTTAACATACATTACTGAAATATTTGCACTAGAATATAAAGACTGCATGTGAATAACACTCATTAATATTAATATACACATTTTTTAGGTTATCCTTGATATTATGATAATTATGTTAAATATACTCAATTTTTATTTTAAATACAAAGTACAAAAATTCGAAAGCGATATTTGTTAAATCATGCGAAGTGCGATTTGGTCTTAATTTAATTTGCTTAATTAATTTAAATTGACTGAATGTGTGAATGGGAAAAATTAAAACGACTTTTTTATAATAAGATTAATGTAAACATTATATATATATATATATAATTTAAGATAATTTTTTCAAATTTTATAATTTGATATTCAAAAATTTACAATTGAAAAATTTTGAAACTTAATGTAAACTTATATAGGTGGTCCAAGCAACACTAAAGCGTTTATACATATATTTACTTACTTATTATCATTTACTAATTCGCTACTATCTTTCAGTGCCATTTGAGTCACAATATATATATATATATATATATATTTATATATATTCATTAATTAATAGAAAATAATAGCTTAAGGTCAGACCGTTTGAATAAGTTTATAAATTGTTTAAAGTAAGATTTTTTCTTAAAAAAAGTGAAAAATTATGAACAATAAAAAAGGTTAATAAAGTACAGTTGTGATGTAGTAAAATTATTATTTTTATTATAAATCAACTTTTTTAATATGTATTGATGGATATACAGTGAATGTATATTTTTACGACAATTTTGATGATATGAGATAAAAAATATAAAGACTTTAAGTTTTTAATAATAAATAATGTATTATAAGATATTTTCTATCAATATACATGCTATATATATATATATATATATATATATATATATATATATATATATAAATATATAAAGTCACTAATAACATATGTTAATAAATTAATAAAAAAAATTAATTAGCAAAATGTACACGATTGATTGATAAATTAACAAATCACGAAACCTTTTTTGTTACATTGTGTAACAGAACAACAAAACATGTTCTATCAATAATTATAAGTTTTAATCAGTTTATCGTCAATGACGATCAATATTATGTCATGAAATTCTGTCTGAACAAAAACACAAATACGAAACGGTTGTTTTGTATCCATATGTATACATATATATGTATTTATGTATGGTTTTGTGTGTGTTATGTATATGTATATGTATATATATATATATATATATATATATATATATATATATACACATACATACACACACACACACACAAACACACATATTATAATGTAATTCGTATAGATTTCAGTATTTTTATTTTTAAAACAAATTTTATTTTTATATTATTGACATTTCACTGAATACTTTTGTAATGAAAGATTGAATTAGTAATTAAACTCTTTGTTTTATGCTAATTTACATATATAATATAAAGGTTTTTTCCATTAATCATTTTATTGAAACCAACATTATATGTTTTAGGAATTCGAATGATGTATTCTGTGCATATATTTACAAATATACATATGTATAAATCTTTTCTAATATCTAATAATATTCTCAACCACTTCTTGAAGGAAAATACGTTTTATATATTATATTTATAAAGTACAATTATGTTAGATCATAAATACTAACAAGTTTTTATTCTAACTTGTACATTTCGCCACTTGTATTTCATTTGCATCATCTCGCAAATATAAAACGTTTGGACACGTAGTAAATATGTATGAGTAATATTTGGAAAAATGTATATTTCCTAATGTTTTTAATACAAATTTCACTACAGTTTATTTTATAAATACGACTGACCTAACCCACTAAACTTAGAAAATTAACAGAATATTCTACATGTACGTATTGTTGACTGAAAAATATCAGTTGCCAATTTTTATATTTCAAAATATGTTGTAATACACATTATATATATATATATATATATATATATATATATATATATATATATATATATTTGTGTGTATGTATATGTTAATGTGATTGTATATATTTTTATAGAAAAAAATATTAAGTAGAGTAAAATAGTAGAAATATGTACTTTAAAATTTCAAAATCGAAATAGGATTGTATGTATGTTTTAATAATATTCCCATTGAAAAAGTAACGTCGACAGTAGTCAAATTGTAAATTTTTTTTGAAATGGATTTTGTTTTAAAAAGGAATATTTCTTTAATAATTTTTTAAAAAAATAAATAAAATGGTATGAAAGAAAAAGTTCAAATTCTGATTTTTTTCTTAATAAATTTAATGAATTTACAATATTAAATAATAAATTCTTTTAATATTTTTAAAAATAAATCGGTTTCTCGAATAGCATCTTCCTTTATAAACAATTATTTAATAATAATATTTTTTACATGTATTTAGATAACTATTCCATTATTTTTGTACTTCACATACATAACATTGTTGTATATTTTTGTATCGTAAACCTAAAAAATTAATAAAAATATTTATATTCACATACACATACTAGGTTACACTTATTTTTATTCATGAACTTTAATTTATACAAAAAAAAATAATGAAAATAATTAAAAATTTATTACAGTAACAAATATGATTCGTTAATGAAAAATATGTAGATGAATTACTAAAATATAATAATCTTTTAACAGATTATCGAACTGTGACTCATTGATGCCTCATGCTGTGTTTTAATTATGGAAACGAAAACAAATACATACACCCATGTATACATATGTATGTATTTTCATTTTCATATTAATACACTCGTTAAAAACTTTTCACCATTCAATCGTATTAATTCCTTTCAAATAAACATCATTTGAATAAATGATTCAAGTTTGTAATGATTCACATTTCTCTCTATATAAATTTTTATAAAACGATTATGTTATGTTTTCGTCGTATTCTATATGTTCGAGAAAAGCCTGAGGCTTATTTGTTATATATATATATATATATATATATATATATATATATATATATATATATATATATATAATGTGTGTGTGTGTGTGGTATACGTATACTTTGTCTTTTTGGCCTTAAGCAAAAACCATTTATTGTCTCTGATTGTTATCGTATTTTAAATTATCATATGTTATATTCTTAATCACATATTGTCTTTCTAAACTTTATTTTTTATTGTTGTCTTTATAAGGAGAGTTATTACTATTAATTTAAATGTTACATTAATTTATCAACAACATTGTATGAGTTTTAGTATTTCACAAGTAATTGCAATCGTGTAAAACCTTTATGTTTAAAATATTTTTGTGAATTTTGATTTTTTTTATAAATACTTATCTACATGATAAATTTCATTTTTCAATAAGTACAAAATATGTATTTA
The DNA here is from genome assembly GCA_029203775.1 of Neoneuromus ignobilis. Lineage (NCBI taxonomy): Eukaryota > Metazoa > Arthropoda > Insecta > Megaloptera > Corydalidae > Neoneuromus > Neoneuromus ignobilis. Next base: position 20,532,433 of record CP092091.1, on the reverse strand, counting down.
TTTATTTGAATTATCAATTGTTATTGTCCCTTGTATTAAAAATATTTCAGTATATATTTTGATCATTTATATATATATATATATATATATATATATATATAATATGTGTATGTATGTGAATATAAGTGAAGAGTGAAAAAATTTATTTAAAAACAAGTCATTGAAATTTCAAGTAATTTCAACTATAATGTTTATTGCTCTAAAACCACATTAATGTTACAATCGGACGTAATAAAATAATAAATTTGGTTACTTTTGATGAGAATAAACTTACTTGACTTTTATTATGACGTCAATTGTCAAGTGAAAAAAAAGTTGAACGAATATAATCAATCTTGAGATAAATACACGCCCCCGAAATATTCCATTGCAGATGTTTTAAAAAGCTAAAAAACGCAATATTCAAACATCTTCCTGTCAAAATAAACGTCATTTCCGCTTTTCACTTTCGATCAATTTTCCCCCGCTGTTTGAAATAAATTAAACACACTTTTTAAATTGGCGAAATCCACGTAATTCGCCATAACAGAAACGTTCGACAATAACTATGAAAATAATGATAATTGATGTGACTCATAATGAGTTTTCACGTAATATTATTCAATTAATGTATTGTGCGTATCATCCGGCCGAACACACCACTGACCATAATTCATAAATAAGAAATTTCACTTGTACATCTCGATATAAAACAAAAAGAAAAAATCATTAGGAATATTAAAATGCAAATAGTATAATAACATGCGAGTAGAAAGTAGATACATATATACGTTTCATTTTCGTTTCGAATTCCTTCAAAACATTTCCATTTGAAAAGTATTATATACGTAAGAATATTTGCATAATTAATTTCATATCGAAAAGCTATAATTGTCAAATGTCTCGCGTATTACATTGGAATTCGTCACATCGACGTTTGACATTTCGTAATAAATATTTTACTATAATTTTGCCCAATTAATTTCTTTTTTTTACATTCGCAATGAATAGTAATGATAAATATATTTGTACATGTATATATGTATGTTTATATATATATATATATATATATATATATATATATTAAAAAATAAATATAAAATATATTATTTACCCATTTTAGTAGTTGTCCATATTTAAATTCATTTACTTTTTTTTAATTGTAACTTTCAAATATAAACATTTTTTAAATAAACAATAATGAAAATAAATCATAAAAATATATATTATTTATATAGGGCAGCCCAAATGAATGGTAAATAATAGTAAGGAAATAAATGTAATCTAAAATCATTAATCTCGTTTGGGCTACTCTATAATTGTCAATAATCCATTTTAAATAAACTTAAATCTATTATTCCATCTAGAAAATGTATTAAACAATAAAAGTATTAAACAACAAAATGTATTAAACATAAAAACAATAAAACAATTAAAGTATTAAACAATATCATCAATTAATATATTTTTTTGAATAGAAACATTAAATTGGATAATGGAAATAATTTGTAAAATAAAAAATGTAAGTAAATTGGGAAATACCTGATTACACATGAAGTAATCTTAAGAATTAAAACTTACTGTCAGACCATTTTTATAAATATTTTTTCTTTTTATTGGAACTTTGCATCATTATGTACAGTTATATTTATAAAATATGATTAAATCTATTCCACATTTTCCTTATAATCATTTCTTAAAATTTGTATCGTACGTAACAATATACTTTTTGTAATTAATCGTTAAGTAAATATTAACATTAATGACAAAATGCAGTTGAATTTTGGAAATTCCGAAAGTATTACCATTGTTTATTTTAGATAATGATAATAATTACTACATTATTAAAATATATTACGTACAATATACATTATTAATATCTAAAGATAATATTAATTAAAAGCATTATTTTACTATAAACATATTATTTACAGCAGTACTTATTTTATCATATCGATAAGAAAGTAAAAATACTTTTAAAAAATACTTTAAATTTTGAATAAATTAATATTTATTTCTGAAAAACTATATTTAAAATGTATTTATATCAATTTTATTTTTTATGTGAAAATTCATGCACCGTAAAATTTTAATTATGAATTTTAATCAAATTAAAATTTATAAAAAAATACGAAGCAGATTTATGTATCTAAATAAATTTTTAAAAGTTTAATATAGGTTCTTTACAATTTCAAGGAAATTATATTTAAATCCATTATCAGTTAATGTACCATGTCTGTAACATCACATTTACTGTTTTTCATAACGAAAATATTTTTCTGAAATTATAATCGAGTATGCATTTCATTATTCTTATACAGTTATCTTTATTATTTATAAAGATGATTAGCTATTTTATTACCCGTATTATAAAGTTTTTATGAAATGGAATTCTTGATTGTCAGTTATTTTATGATTTAATTTTGATGTAAAAAGATTAAGATTGTATTAAAATAAATATATTTATCTTACATATACAATTCATTCGATAATTTATAATTTCAAGAGATTAAAATTCGCATGTGAATTATTTATATTTGCTGATTCATATTATTGATTTTATATAAAGTTTGATATTTTTTAAGAAGAATGTGAAAGTGCATACATTTTATACTTTTTTAATATAAAGTTTAATGTTTTTTAAAATGAATTTATAAAACTGTATAAATTATATAAGTACATTCAAAACATACGTAAGAGATTGTTTCTACATAAATAATGTTTTAATCCGGATAGAACTATAATTGTCGAAATCAAATTATGTTATAATAAATAATATGGTATACTCATTGATATGAATATTAATTTAATTAACAAATTTGATTTTCTATGCTTGAAAAAGATCTAATTTTATTTATTTAAATTTATGTATATATATATATATATATATATATATATATATATATATATATATATATATATATATATATATATATATATATAAACGGCTTAAGGATTACAAATTAATTATTTGATCATAAATATGAGAATATTATTTCATTAATTTAGATCATTTTTTTAAATGTTATATTTGTAAAATTATACATAATTATTCATTTTTTGAATTCTGTTTAATAAAAAAAGAAAGGTAGTAAGAATATATTGTCTTAAAATATTAATAAAAAATTTGATAATGAAAAACATTTCATTGTAATTCTTATTCTATTAAAAAATATTACTTTGTAATTCTTTTTAATTTAAAAAAAATATCACATTGTTAAAATATCTTCTTTATGAGGTTTTAACGTTTTCATTATATTTTCACATAAATGCACTGATTAACAGTAATGTTTTCAAAATAATAATTTATTTTATAAATACTTACTCTTAACAATTAATATTGATTAAGAAATTAACTTAAGTGTAAAGCTAAATGTAAATATTTGGTATAGAAATTAGCATATATATATATATATATATATATATATATATATATATATATATATATATATATATATATATATATATGTATATAAAATATAAACAAGTTAGCATGTATTTATGTTTAAGACTTATGAGTAAAAGGAGGTAAATCAATAATTTCAAACCAGTTTTTTTTTTAATAATTCTGGTCTATCTGATTTACTATTGTAAACAAAGGTATTACAGTCATTATTATTATAATATGTGTGTGTGTGTGCGTGTATATATATATATATATATATATATATATATATTTATGTATGTATATATGTATTTATGTACATATGTGTGCATCATATTAAAGACATTAAAATGTATAATTCAAGTTTTACTTTCAGATAAACGGCGATCACTTTCGTCATAAATAATTGCTTAAAATTGTTTATAATTGATAATTGCTAAATAATGAACAATAATTGTATATGTGTCATAAAAATAATTACAAATTTACAAATAATGTTCATTGAAATTAATTCATATTTCCATTTCACTTGATCACATATTACAAATGACACTGCAGTTGAATAGTTCGAATAAATAAGTAAAAAAAAAATTAATAATAAAATGTACAAAAATGTTCTATTCAAAAACTATTTTTCTCATCGTGAACGATACTGTTGCATTATCTTAAATGAAAGTTGCATTTGTATGCAACTATACTTAAATGACAATAACAAAGGCTCGTACAAAATGATGCAACATTGTAAAATCTGTTCATGTCACTTTCACCCGAAACTTTTCAAATGGACTAATACGAGTAAGTAAGTAAGGGGGCAAGTCGTGTCACGCGGGAATCACCCACACTTAGAAGTGAGAAGATTTAAACACTAGCCAATTACACAATACATAACACTGGCTGTGTTTGTATGAGTCTATAAATAATTTAAAATAATGTTTTGAGTTCACCTCAATGCATATATTATTTTCGTACAGGTACATTTTGCATATCAATTCATTGGAGTTTTCATTTAATTTTTATTTACATTTTTGGTATATCACAATCAGTACTTTATATCTCTATCCTTACATCATGCGTACATACAAACATACCTTCAAATATAGGGTGGCCTAAATAAGATTGAATCAGATATACATTTTCTTGTTTACTACCATGTAATATTCTTTATTATCTTTCAGTTTCATTTAGGCCACACTGTATATATATATATATATATATATATATATATATATATATATATGTATATATGTATATATATATATATCTATGTGTGTGTGTGTGTAAATATGTAAAATTGTACACGAATTGATTGAAATGCACTAAAAATATAATTTGATCAATTTCTCTAAAAGTTTTATTGATTTTTTTAACAGTAGCATAAATATTTTACTGCATATACATATATTTAACTTTCAATTGCAAACTATATACTAACATCAAATAAACCTTTCACTGAAATTGTATTTGAATAAATATAAATCGGACAGAAAGTAAAAAAAAATATCATAAAGTGTATTTATTTCACTAGAAATTATTTCGTTTCTGTAAATATAATTCTGTTGATTTGTGTATATATATATATATATATATATATATATATATATATATATATATATATATATATATATACATTGTATTTCATAAATAGTAAATAGACAATAAATGATAAAATGAAACTACATTTTTGTGAAATTTAAAATTCAAATCTTTTTTCGAAGAAATAGTTTATGGATTCAAAAATTGTTAATTTGTTGCATCTAAATTATTTTCTACAGTTAATAGATTTATTGTTTGTATTTTAACAATTTTATTATATATAAAAATTGTATAAAATATTTGTGTGTAGTGAGTAATTGATTTTTATACTCTTTATTGATTATATAAAGAATATAAAAATTGATTTATTAACAAGTATATCATTTTGTATAATGTAGTTTCTAATCCAAATTATAAACGACCAAATAAATTGATTAATACAGTAGTTTGTTAACAAAAAGTTGTCGAGTATATTTAAGAGAAAGAGTTAATATCTCTATGTTATATTTGATATCGAAAATAAATATTCGATCAAAGAGACAAATTACATTAACAGCGAAAAATATAATGTAGTATAGGAAAGTTTCGATTCTATACTGATAACCTAACCACAATAGATTTATAATTTATGTAAGGTAATAATTTACATGATAATAAATTGAACTCAATTTCGATATGAATAATTTTTGTCAAAAATTTCTCTATGCTACTTATATTCTAACAAATAAAAAACACGAAAGAAATCGAACAATCATTAGATGAGATCTCAGACAAGAGGATTCGAATCCGGTTGCTACTGTTACTGATAACATTCATTTCTGCGATACGACCTCATGATCTAACGGTGAGATACAACAGTTGATCGGTCAAGCTAGTCTTGTCACATTGTCTTGTCATTTTCTCCACCATGTCGCGTGTAACTGATCGCCCGCTTGTCTGATCTCTAACAGCATAGCTGAGTTTGTTGACACGGTAGTGCAAATAGTAGATTAGAGCATGTGTTTTTACATTTTCCACTGAAATTGATGTTTTATTTACTTCTGTTTGTACAATACACATTTTTTTCAAACTACAGTATTGCACAAACAATACAATAAATACAGACAGTAGAACTACAATTCTTACAACCACCGTTAATTGAATTCTTCAAATTTTGTAATAAAAACTAGATTAACTTGAAAAACTATGATTGAACATGTTTTGAAATTTATCGTTCTATTAAGAGAAATGAGATTAATTTATAAATTGGCTCAAAATGAAATTATAACAATTATCGTTTTATTAAGAGAAATGAGATTAATTTATAAATTAGCTCAAAATGAAATTATAACAATTATATATATATATATATATATATATATATATATATATATATATATATATAATTGTTATAATAAGAAACTTGCTAAGCTTCAAAGTAGGTTAAATTGATTTTTAATAAAAAAAAGTGGTGTGATTAGAGAAATTATGACTGAAAATGTCAATGTGGTATATATTTGAAATATATGATAGATATGTGGTTAAAAAAAGTGAATTTTATCTCTGCTTAGCCTAGAAACATAAATATGTTAATAATCTAAATAATTGTCTTTATATATTATAACTGGAAAATAGAAATTATTTTTTTTTAATATAAAATTTAATAATAACGACATTCATGCAGTATTAAATAATTTTCTGATTAAAAGAAAATTTCTATAGAAAATTCTATATGAAAATGTAGATTTTTTTTAATAAAAATCAATGTATACAAGTTATAAAATATTAAAATTAGTATATATGAAACAATAGTAGTAACTGAGTTTTATTTATCTATTTTCTTTGTCTGGATATAAATTGAAGTGCATAAGGAATAAATATTTTATGTAAAAAATTGAAAATACTATTCATATTGTTAAATTCTGCAAATAGATGGATACAGAGAAGAAATTCTCAGATATTTTAAATTGATTATAATCAAATAATTGAATTTATGGATAATGCTTTAAAAGAATAAAAATATATCTGTCAAAATATCAGCCTTGAATTTTTTACAGTCGATGTTTTCATAATTTAATTTTTATAATATTTAATGGAATGAAAAACCGTGTAAAGTTTAGTGTTTTTGTAAAAGCAATTTTATACAAAAAAATACTTATAAATATTAAATGTCATACATTAAAATTCAATATTATTTAACGATATATTAATTTTGACTAAAATTGAAATATCAAAACTGGATCTATGAGAGATTACTTTCAAAATATTAAATTATAAACGTTAAGTTCAGATTGTGATATTTGCATTTTTTTTTTGATATTCACAAAGTGTATAAAAATTTATATGTAAATAGATAGATAAATATATGAGTAGAGAACGAGGAGGAGATTATATATATATATATATATATATATATATATATATATATATATATATATATATAAACAAAGAGAAAATAGTAATAAAATGACAGTATCGTATAAAATATGTCAAAAGAATAGATGCTTTTTAAATACTGAACATTTTTTAAAAATTGAAAACCTTTTAATTGTACAACTAATGACGTACATTAAATTCTTTGTGTACTATTATTATTTTACACGTAATCATATTTTTCCTTTGCGTTTACCTCGAGGTCATTGGTAATGACAACAAATGGAGTAACTAGGTTTCGCATAAACAAAGGAATTTATTATTTTTCACAATAGAAAAGAACGCTGAATCTGTTTTAGTGTAACAGAAAAACATATATCATTAGTGAAATAAACAGTTACGTGATTATGGATAAAAAGTTTACCTGGTTGAGTACAAAATACAAACATAGCCAGAAATTTATTTATACAATCTTTGTATAAAATGAAAAAAAATAATTATTTTCATTTAAATGTTTGTTTTTTTTATCGAGAAGGAATTAGATTTTTTTACAGGAATAATTTTTCTTGTGATCAATATTGTTATAAATATTTGGTGTTTCATTTAGACATGTTACTTTGTACCTTTTTCTTATTTATATCATTATGGATTTTTTATTTATATTTTTTTTATTTGTTTGACATAAACTTTTTAATGATTTTTAGTTAAATTAATATTACAGACTTTTTACAGTCATTTGTACGTTCTTTCTCTCTCTCTCTCTCTCTCTCTCTCTCTCTCTCTCTATATATATATATATATATATATATATATATATATATATATATATGTATGTATGTATGTATGGCCATATACCTAATTTACATGACAAAGTTCAAGAAAACATTAAAATATATATTTTTACACATTTTTTCAATATACAAATTATTTACAAAAAAATAAATAAAAAGAAATTGAAATTAAAATTTGATTAAATAAATAAACAAATATGTTAAAAGACAAGGAATTATGCGATTTCATTGATAAATATTGTTGTCGTTTGTATTGAAAATATTTTCTATTTATATATATTTTAACAAATTTCTATTTTTGTTAAGTGGAGATAACTAAATTATTTCTCGTTCACAAACTGTTTAGAAATTTAAATTCATATTTACAATTCGTACGTCTTTAAATCGATATTCACAAATTTTCACCAACTGTTTATATCACAAGAAGGAAACATATACAAACAAAAACAAAGCTAATTTCATCCATCAACCGTCATTAAATCGTATATCAAATTAACGGTTTCACTTTTCGGACCAGAGAACCAGTATAATTTCGAAAACAGTTTGTTTATACTCTGTAAAGTCATAAGTCACATTCCATCACACTACAAACAAATATTTTATACAAATATATTCGATGTATTTTCAATCGATAAAAAAATATGTAGAATAATAAACAGGTTTTTTTTACATTTGCTCGTTTGCCTATTACGATGACAGTTTTGACATATGAACTATGTTGTGGATGTAAGATATGGCTTGTATTATTTTAATGGGTTGGAAAAATGACAATTCTTTTATGCAAAATCAATATTGTGGCAGTACAAATTAGAGTTCATGAGACTGAGTGAAGGACAACGACTAAACCGTAGATGGAATAATTATTTGCTGTGTGATACTTTTCTAATATCCCAATTTGGAGTAGATTAATATAAATGATGGTATTTATTAGTCTTTTTTTTCTATTATGAATAATTGATAAAATATTTCGCAAACATATTTACATATATACACACATATTATATATATATATATATATATATATATATATATATATATATATATATATAGTGTGTGTATGTATCTGCATATATGTGTATAAATATCTAGCACAGTGAAATTACAAAAATATATATTTAAAAAATTATATATTGCTATAATTAAATTTGTTATTTTGAGTATTAATTAAATCTATGTTTATTTTTATTTTATAGATTAAATATTTTTACTGTATATTTTGATATATATTTTAACATTAGTTTTTTTTATGTTAGTAGATTCAGTTTTTTGCTGTGTGTGTGTGTGTACATATATATTATATATATTTAATTAAATTTAAACATAATTTTAATATAAAACTTGTCGTTAACGCTTGTTGAGATTAATATTACAGTTATTTTTTTAATATTAATATTTTTATTTGTGTACTTTTTCCAAAATATTTTTTCAGTATAGTTAAATATTGCCCTTCCGCCTTCTGGTCTTTTGAATTTCGCAGCTATGTTAAAAAAAAAAAAAAAAAAAAAGCGGAAGGGAGATACTTGCCAACCTAATATTTTTTCAGTATAGTTAAATATTGACCTTTTTGTTAAGTTTGACCTTTTGGATTTACATATTTAACGATGTATTTATATGTAAGAATACACTATGTACACACATTATATATATACATACATACATACATATATATATATATATATATATATATATATATATATATATATATATATATATATATATCAGTAACATTCAAGTTGATAAAAATAATGAAGTATATTTTGAGATTCTAAAAATGTAACAAGTTCAAATAAAAAATGTTGTTCTTATGCTTGCCAAAAATTTTTTTTAAAAAAATATTCGTATTTTTCTTAGTTTTGATTCTATTTTGAGATTATTTAAATTTTTTTTAACTGGTTTAATATTTCTTAATAAAAAGATTGTTTGCATTTGCAAATCTGATTAAAATAAAATTTATTTAAAAAATTTTTTTTTTTAATAATTCATTTTCAAATATTATGTTTTTTTTCTGTACAACTCAAGAACTTTAATTTAAACGTCATTTTTAAACCAATTTTTATACTTCTTAAATATTATGACACTTCTGCTAAAATATGTATATTTTAAAATTGTCTCAATATTATTATAATTTTTTTATTTAGAAGATTAATGCTATTTTTTATTATTTCGGAAATTTAATAATTTTACTTATATTACCTATTAAATTGCAATAATCAGAAAAAAACAATTAATATATATATATATATATATATATATATATATATATATATATATATATATATATAATGTATATAGGTGTGTATATATCAATACATAATATTTGAGTAACCAATTTATACAATTCTTTTGTGTGCATCTTACATTGTTTTTCATTCATAAATAAAACATGATAAATTCACATTTGTAGATTATTTAAATAAACGAACGACCTCTTCTAAAGTAAGTGTGAAAGTAGATATAAATGATATACAAAAAAAATGAACTAAGTGAATCTAAAATTAAAATTGTACTTTGACAGTGTGCAAGTGACACAATAAATAATATAAAAGTGTTTCAATAATTTATGCAAAAATGTAGACATAACGAAGTCATGGTATTTGCTTGACGTTAAATTATCATTATTAATTATACATTAACAAATAACTGTATGATAATTAAATGTATATGTGCGACTTTTTGTCGTAACACAAATTTCGGGATGAAAATCGTACAGTGAAAGTTTTTTCGAGATAAGTTCTTCTAATTTTTTTTCGACACGATTACATTAATAAATTTATATACACACGAGAACATCTACATATATTTGTTATAAGGAACTGAAAATTTTCTTTGAATAGATCGTTCATTTCATTTGTGTTTTATTCAAATCAGTTTTTTAAGCATTTTGATTAATTATATTGATATCTATGAAATATTCATATACACTTTTATTTTTTATTTTCGCTTTTTAATATAAATTTTATAAGCTATATAAAATATTGTTAACTATATTGTTAAATATTCAATTTTTAAAAATATTTCCTGTATCATAATAATTATAACTTAACAAAAAATAAGTTCATTATCAAGATATACAATTATTTTTACAAAAATAGTTATAGCATAAAATTAACAACAATTACGTAGCAAAATTGCAATAATTACAGTAGCAAGGCGTTCATCGAACTCTGTACATTTTATGGAAGTACTAGAAATTCCTGTAAAAGCGTGTAAAATTAAATCTGTTGAAAATGTTGGTAATGTAATATTCAAATGATTAAAAAATTTATATTGACTTGATATATGAAACTATATTAATAATTAAAAAATATTTGTTTTCTATAATTTAATAATTACTTTTTTTAAATTATTAAATAGGTTTAATTAAGTTGTTTAGAAAATGTTATTTTTTAAAAATAATTATTTACTATTCAAGAATATAACAGTTATTTATATATTGAAAAAGAATATTATAATTCATAAATTTATTTTAGTGCAAATAAAAGTTCTTTAAATGTCAATCATATTTAACTATGTATTTATAGATTGATTCACATGAGACTGAAAAGATTAGACATGCATGTACTTACTTACTATCATTTGCTATTTTTTTTACTTTCTTTCAGTCTAATTTGAGCTACCCTGTATAAAAATTATAATATATAAATGAATTAATGTTTTATTTAAAAATCTTAAGAAAAGATTTAATTTGGAAAATTGGATTTATATTAGTTTTTAATGTGTTCACACTATCATTTTAAACTAAATTATTCATGTGTGTATGTATATATATAAAGAGAGAGAGAGAGAAACAATAAAATATACATAACTACAAAAATCTTATATTTTTATAAAATGCAAGTTATTTTTTAAAAAAAATATTGAATTATATTTTTAATATTTCAAATAATCTGGTTTTATAAATACTGCAAAATGTCAGTTGTTTATGTAAAAAATGTGTTCTTTTTCTCTTTCTCACTCACAAACACACACACACACATAAAATGTATGTGTATAATGTTTAGTATGTATGTTTAAGTGAAATTAATAATTTCATTTATCTACGCACTGTAATACAAATCGTTTATTTGGCATATTTTTTCTATACAAAATGGGTGTGTATGTTGTAATCAATACGGTTTAAATTTTTATGCGTGTTAAAAATAATGATTAGAAACGACATTATTTTCACCAATTGAATTTTAATTTAGTACAAATTTAATGTATACGTTTGATTAAATATAAAGTCGCATATATAATTGAATTTATATTAAAAATCGCTCAAGGTATACAATTACTGAAATCTCAATCATTTATTTATAAATGTGTGTATACAGACACAATTTATTTACGATTTCGTTGACAGCAGCAACGCAGACGAAATATTTTCGCAGACTCTTCTCTCGTATCACACGCACAAAATGTATAATGATTGAAAGTTAATAAAGTGGCGAGGATTATAAACAAAATCGCGACTAATTTCAGATAATTTATACCACACGGTAAGGTATGGCCTTCCAGCATTTTCGAATAAATTACGCTCAGAGCAAAAATTTCACTCATGTCGCTTTCTTTCGGATCAAGGTCATGGTTAGCCAAAAACATTTCTATGCAATTAGAAAAATATCAATATTGATTAATTATTTATTAACAGTGTCAACAGCATGCATTTCACACATGCAATCATAAATAAATTAATACCTTACTAATAACGACATATATCGTATCTAGCACATTTGCTAGGAGTTGAATATCGTTTAGTGAATAAATTATTGAATATTAAGGTCTTTTGAACATACATATGTATATGCATATACCAACGTATAGATATATGTACATATATGGATGTGTATTTAATTTCATTGATGAAAAAAAATATTTCATTTCAACATAATATTAGTACGGATTTTAAAAATGAAAATAATTTCTGTTGTATCGATATTATTATTTTTTCTGCTACAGACATTTTACTTTTCTTGATAATATATTTTATTTCTATTAATCTCTTTTTATCCATTGCTGGATTAAGGTCACTTGCAAAACTTTTCACTTATCTCTTCCATTCCACATAGATGATTTTTTTTATAGAAAATATGTTAATATTTTATTTGTTCTGTATTGTGTATTAATATTTTATTGTGAAAAATTAAATTTATAAAAATCGTCAAAACAATGTTTCATGCCATATATTTTTAATTTAAATTTTTAAAAAAAATATATAATTTTATTTGACACATTTTAAGTAATTGAAATCTAAATATTTAATTTTGAAGAGAAAAAAATTGACAAGTAATACAAATAAAAATTTTACAATTATTTATAATTATAAACATATCAAAAATTGTAAAATATTTATTATTTTCATAAAAAAAGCTGACAGAATTACAAACAAATGTTAAGAGTTTGTATTATTTTAATTTTTATTTACTAGAAAATTATTATTTAAGAATAATAGTATATATATAATTCAAATTATGTTTTTCCATATTTATATATTAAAATTACTAATATTTTTTATTTTTTTCAGGTAAGTTTTCTTTATTTTTGCTGTTTGCAGTTTGGTAAGACAGCTTGATTTACTGTTGCTAGTAATTATTTTTTTCCACATAATTTGCACTTCGTAAGAATCTTTTTATGATTATTTTGAAAATATCTTTTCTCTGTATATATATATATATATATATATATGCGTGTCCTTGATATAAAAACATAGTTATATTAACCTTCTTTTAAATTCAAATAAAAATTGTTTATCGTTTATACAATACATATATTCTTCACTGCATATTAAATGTATGTTAGCAGAATTGTTTTAATTATACAAAGTACATATGCATTTTATATTCAAAAACAGTCAGGTGTAATAAATTATATTTTCTTTGACGTAAATAGTACAAGATTATTTTTTTTTAGAAACCAATTTGATCAATGTTTCGGTTAGAAATGATTTAAAGTATAGGTTTGTGTGTTTTCTGTAATTTACTGTTAAACCATTTTGTGGTCTAAAACTAATTATTCGTGACCCAACAACTACTTATTCAGGAAGTTTGAATTTATTTAAGAGCTACCTTAAACCAATAAAGAATGTATTTAAATACGTGTATAATAATAAAAATATATAAATTATTGGTTTTTATAAACATTTCATTTATATTAATTCTTTCACTGTCTGCTTTTCTAATTTTGAAAAGTAAATATTTCTTTGCATATCGTTGTACTAAACGAAATTAACCACTGACAGATGCATATGTAGATAGTTATTTTAATGAAAATATAATTTTTTACTTTCAAATTAGTTTTGACATCTTTATTATTTTTTTACTACGATTTTGATATATTTTTATATTCTCTAAAAGTAAACAAAAATTATTTTTTTCATATAGTCATATTTTAATTTATTTTTGATAGTAATGATGTTTTAAAAAATAATTAAAAAATCTTATCTAAAATCACACAAAAAACTGAAATAAATTTGTAAATAATATTAATATTTGTCGTGTATTATATTTTTTGATAAAATAAATAAATTTATTAAAATCGGGCTAACTGAATTAATATATATTTCGTTGATTGATAGTTCAGTATCTTTTAAATTTTTCTGATTTATTAAATGTTTAATATCTGTTTTAAAAATATTTATATTAAAATAGTGATATAATTTATTATATTTTTAATTCAAAACGAGAATTCAATAGTTTAAGGTATCTCTGTCAAAGAAAAAATTAAACGACTATATTTTTTTCTCTTTTTGTCAAATTTCGGTACAAGATGACTTGTTTTAGTATTTTTTGAAAAAAATTTAAAAATATGATCATATATATATATATATATATATATATATATATATATATATATATATATATTAGGTTGGCAAATATCTCCCTTCCGCCTTATATTTTGAATATATATATATATATATATATATATATATATATATATATATATTAATAAATTATTGATTAAAAGAGAATTTGTTAATATTTGCATAGATTTAATTAAGAAAATTATTTTTGAATAAAATGTAAGTTTTAATAGAAACAAAGAGAATGCAAAATATTCATTTATTTTTATTACCAAATTTTTTTTCATTTCAATTTCTAACGAGTAAAACCTGTATTATTTGAAAAATATGAATTTTAATTGGTTATCTTATTAAATAAGATTTTATATTACTTTCAATACAAAATCTAAATTATTTATAACATTTTTAGTTAATTTTTGAAACAATATTTAAAATTTTTGTTATTCTAGTTTTATATATGTGTAAATATGTATGTTTGTGTTCATTTTAACTCATATAGTATAAAAAATACTTGCAAATTGACATCTTTCTAAAGTTTTTTCTGGCAAATTTAATATTCGTATGAGAGATATTTTATAGGATAAATTAATAATCACATATTGATATTAATGAAATAATGACAATAAAATAAGATGATTAAAACATTTTTGTCTTCTTTTGTATTAAAATCGAAACAGTTTTAAGTGTAACTATGTTAATGGCAGATAACAAAAGTCAGCTGTATACAATAATAAACATGATAGTCATTTTACAAACACATATCTCAAATATATTATTACATTTATTCCCATCGTAACATAATGATGTTGCAAAACATACACGAGTGTGTTTGAATATATGAATATATATATATATATATATATATATATATATATATATATATATATATATATATATATATATTATTACTGCACATTAATGCATATGAGGTTGATGTTCATCCATACTCATACGATGTGTGTACTAGTTATATATTAAGTATGTTTGTGTTTGTGTGTGTGTGTGTATGTATATATATATATATATATATATATATATATATATATATATATATATATATATATATATATAAACATGTATGTATGAATAATATTGCACGTGCAATGAGTAGAACGAAAGCGACAACCATTTGTCTCACGGTTTTACGGCTCCGTTGCGGATAGAAGGTTTAAAAGTTACTTTAAGCGCCCTAACGGTATTCATAACAAAAAAAAAAAGATATACAAACACAAGCGTACACACATAACAACTCATCTACGTGACGCGCAAAACATCGTATTGTCTATTCGAAGAACATGACTTTTGTGACGGTCATCAATCGTGAATATATTTCTAAATGGACATTTCAAAATGTTTAGATATGTATCTTTTGCGACTATGGGTTGTCACTGTTTATCATTTTTATCATAGTATTGTAACATGTCAAATGTATATTACATTCTTAAATAAGAATATTACATCAGTGTCCTCGTCTGTATGATTTTTTTTCTTAATGGATACATTATAAATCTTCATATGTTTGATTGTTGTCTTAGTTTTGTTGAAGGCATTTCAATCTTTAATTATTTACCGTTATAATATAGGTTACGTCTGTCAAAGACTACAAATTACCTATTAAGAATTCTTCGTTAATATTGCTGGCAACTTTTGTTGAAGACTTAATCACTTATATATATATATATATATATATATATATATATATATATATATATATATATATGTATGTATATACAAGTAACATTAAATCTAAAAATTGCTTATAAAAAATTTTCAAAATATTTACCATAGCATAACTAAATAAATTAGTAAAAAACAGTGTAAAATCAAATACTCGGTTTAAATTTATTATAATCTTATTTGCAATGAATAAAATAAATAGAAACATTCGCAAATAAGAATTTGAAACCATACTTTAGATATTTCCAAATAATGATGATTGATATTTCAGTTTAATCTTGAATACAAATTTGAAATTATTTGTACACAATTGAAGATTCGGAAGTCATTTAATACTAATGGGATATAAGAGGATTGTTGAAAAGTACTAAAATGAATATAATTAAATATATATTATTGTGTCAGTTACTTAATAAAGATCTGAATCTAAAGGAGTGAAAAAAGGAAATGATTCTGTATTTTTAAAATGTTAAAAGCAGTATAAATAATCATATTCAATTATATAAATTAGATATACACATAAAGTTATGAAGTATTTAGTTAGTTGAACGTTATTTTGAATTATATATTTTATAAAATAGTAGAATTAGAATAAAATATTCTAAATACTGAATATTGTGGATAAGGCCTAAATGTATAATTTTTGGATTTCTTTTAAATATTTTACAATGTCACAAAAATTAATTTTAAATTGGTTATACTTAATCTAAATTAATAAAATAATTCATAATCAGTTATTATATACTAAAATTAAACAAATTATCAAACCATATAAATACATTTATTACTTCAATCGATATATTGTAAAGTGCTATAATTTCTATCAGATCTTATAACAAGATTAATACATAGGATATAATTTTCTAAAAAATATCCATGAACCAGTTTTTCTCATAACAATTATTCCTACAGTAAAAAATATTTCTTAAATTTAAATCACTGACTATATTTAGATTGTTTCAAAATTTTTCTTATAAAATTTATATTTTTTTAGTGCTATAAAGATATATTCAATATGGAAAATGGAAAAAAAATATAAACAAATGTTTGTTCTAATTTCTTATAATTTGATTGATTTTCTAACTACTTTTTTTATTTTATTAGGCGTATATTTTATTTGATGACTTGTATATTTCTTCATAAAACATTTTTACGACTTTCTTAATATTTAGTTTTTCTGCTTATTTCTTTGAATTCAATTTCAATGATGCAAAACAACATTTTTTTGTAAACTTCAATTCTGTTTCTTATATTCAAAAAGTGTAAAAGCATTTTTTATGCTCACCTAATTATTTACTCAATTTATTTACTTCTCTCTGTTATAAATATATTATATTGTACATCAATGTGAAATTTCAAGAGCTTAGATATTTAAAATATTTTTATAAATTTTTAACTAATATTAGACTTAAATTTTTAGCAGAAATGTCATCTAATTGATGGTATGTAATAAATTTATTTTAACACCAATGAATAACTTACCCTAAGACCATAAGATTTGATAAGAGTGACATTTAACATTTATTTTTCACTTTATTCGTTAATGGATATTTCAATAGTCATTCCAACATCGTTAAAATTCTTTCGAAATTCACTCAGCGAATAAAGTGAGCAATTAGTGATTATTAAACCCTTTTATCAAATCTTATGGTGATTGATTTTTGTTAATATAAATTTTACATTTCATTTAAATGAAAATTACTTGTAAAAGATCACAACAAAATAATATTTATATATTTGTTTGATAAATTGATATAATTATTTTTGCAAATAGTAAATAAGTAATATTATTCTGTGATCTTCCTTTTCCATTTTAATATTATTTTTTTTGTCAATAATAAGTAATAAAATAAAAATTGGTTAATAAATATCAAATTTAATTAATATTAAATTTTTATATCAATTAAACTTTAATATTTATTTGATTAATTTTAAAAACTATTATAGTCATTCAATATTTTTTTGACAGCAAAATATTTTATTGTTCATGAAACGTTAATAAAAATAAGTTGAAATTTTTTTTTTTGTTTATTCGATTAAAATATGAAATAGCCATAAACTTTTTCAATTATATTTTGATTACCAAGTAAATTACACGTGTATGTAATAATATTAAAATGTCGAAACGAACATCAATCTCATAGATAATAGCTATTGTACCACAAATATATTTATCCGTTTATGTACGGAAAATAATACTTTAAGTAAATGATAATTACGTTACCATTAATTTTCTATTTTATTTAATCACAATATTCACTAATGACCAAATTATAACACGGAAACGAGATCTCAAATACAGGGTATTTACTTTGTAACTACTTGTTTGTCCTTCAATTTAAAACCATTTTTTATCTGTTTTTTATTGTTAGATTATTTAAGTGAGAGGTTTTCAAATAAAAACTTATTGCATATAATTCAAACGTGTTCTTTTTGACATCCATTACAAATATTGACGGAAATAAACACATTTTTAAGCTAATATATTACAGGATTTTAATAACCTTGTCAGATATTCTAAGGTGGGAAAACAGACTTTTTTTCAATTTTATCTCTCGGAATGCTGTATCTTGATAAGAATATTTTAAATGTGATTGTAGATGTTCGATATACGAAGAAGGTCGATGATGCATTCTTTAATTTATTTGACAATTATTTTAAGTATTCAATTACAATGAAAACATGTGTTCTGTGTTAGAAAATGTGCTAAGGATAAAAACTTCTAAAATTTGAATTTGTCTTAGCGAAGGTTGCATATATTTTATCGAGGTTTTTTTTTATATTGTCTTCGTTAAGAATAAAAAGAGCTATGAATAAAAGAATAGTCTGATGTAAGACGCATTTAAATATTTTAATTGGTTTGTTTAGAGAAGAATAATTCAAATAAAACAATTTCTGAACATCGATGAATCATTTGATAAATAAATAATTCGATATTTATCTTTTTAATTCGACGATGCTAGGATATTCGACCTCTGAAATTTGATCACAATCAATTGAATATATTTTTTAATTAATAATTAAAAATTATTGATGGAGAATTTGGAAATTCTAAAAATGTAACTAAACAGAAATATTTACTGTACATTTTTGTTTATCTTAATTTTATTGAAATAATCACTGGGTTTTAAATCCTATCTTTATTAAATTATTGATATTGATATCAAATGTGTTATTTTTTAAAAAAATATTTTCTTACATTGTAATTTTATCAAATTTAATACATTTCTATATTAAAATTATTGTTCATTAAAAAGTTGTCAAAGAAAAAATAAATTAGGTTTGTTCTAAATATATAAAAAACGATGTAGTGTGAAATGTGTTCATTTAACTGACATCAATCAAAATTACAACATGTATTCATGTAAAAAAAAACGTTATGTTCTCATTCTCCGATAACAAAGTGTGATCCATTCGTAAATATAATTTACAACATTCAATATGGATCAGCGACTGTCAGACATTTTCGTACAGCCAACACATCCCGAGCACAACGATTTTTTTCAACTTCCGTGGTGCAACAGACCATTTAATTCATCTTACGCAACATCGCCAATATTTCATATTTTCACCGCTACGATCACTTTGTTCTCATAACCATAATACAACGCTCGATTTATCTCCTACCGAATCAGATAATAATTCTAGTTTACCATAAGGAAACAGTGGCGTGACTATGTTGTAGGTGATAAATTAGATAAATACATACATCCACTCGCGATATTTTATGCAATTTTAAGCTATTAATATTTTTTGCGCAATAAAAGTAATTAGAGAAATTATATTCAAAAAGGTATCAATCAAAATCATAAACGATGCAAATATAAATTAACAAATAAACTTGCATATACTTTTTATATGTATTTATAATATAAATGTGTTGCATTGTGTCTTAACCGTGCAATTCTTTTCGAATTTATTGTTGGGTTGTTACTCATGAATTTTATTAGAGCCATATTTATTTATTTATTTATATATATATATATATATATATATATATATAAAAGAAATAGATTTTAACATTTTTACATTCTTTATTTATAAGCTGATATGCATTTCGATGGCAATGCTATCATTATTATATAAAAAAAGATCTAAGATTCTAAAATCTAGGATTTACCTAGATTAAGATTTATCTAAAATTTAATTGGATTTTATAACATAACACTCTGATGATGATGATGACATTGTTATTAAAATGTATATCAACTTATAAACAAAGAAAATGAACAATAAATAATCATTAAACACTTTTTCAATATTTTGCGGTGTTAGGGTAGCAGTTCATTCCTTTTGAACTTTCTTTAAAAAATTAAAAATATTTGTATACGAGTATGTAGATTATATCTTTAATTATTTAAATTTAATAATTCTAATATTTTTTGTATCTTGTAATCTAAAAATTTTATTTTAGATGTAATTGTTGATTTTTTTGCTTTTATATAATACAGATTATTCTTGATCACTATCTAGATTAATCATTGTTAGTAGTGGATGGTTTGTTTGAACGTTTTCCATTCTTAAGGATTAAATCACTAATTTTACATTTAGATTACTTGAAGATAGTTTGTAGAAAACGTATATTTTTTAAAAAAATTGGTATAAAATCTATTTAATGTTCAAAAAAATGAAAAATTAACTTTTTTTTTAATTTGTAAATTATTTTATAAGTACATTTTAGTATACTTCATTTAATTTTTTATTCTCTTTTTTTATTTACTTATATATATTTTAGTATTTTTCAATTTTCATGTACATACATGGGCATACATTTTACATTTACATATATATTATATGGTCATTTCAAATCTTTGTACGCTACTGACAGAACGTCAAACTTGAGTGTTACCTTTTGTAAGTGAACGCGTCTGTTGATGCGGCAACTTGCCACGATAGTGGGACAAGAAGTAGTCACAAATGACCGAGTTGAGCGGATCGCAATATTGCTTTTTCGTGATCGACTGTGGGTCGCTCGACCTGACCTGCATTTGCTTAGCACCACTCTAGTATGACAACAGCCAATAAAAAAATAGATCCACGTTCATATACACGTACACACATACAAATATATATATATATATATATATATATATATATATATATATATATATATATATATATATCCTCAGAAAGCACGCGAGAATTGCTATCAATGGAATCGACAACTGGTACCATTAAAGAATTATGAAGGTATTACCTTTTTGAAGAACATGATTTCGCTATTAAAGAAATTAAGAGTATCTGAAATATTTTCAATCTTTTTTATTGTAAATATTTGTATTTGTAAATTCGAGAGAATTAGAACATTTTAACTGTTATCAATTTAGATTACATGATACGTGGTCGCGCCCGATATACACACACACATACATACATATGCATATATATATATATATATATATATATATATATATATATATATATAAATTTTAAGTATGTTGTTATAAATAATTTTTAAATTTTCTTATTTTATTGTTCTACTTTCAAAAAATGTAGTGAATCAGAGGTCAACAAGTGTTTATATAATAATTATCATTATATCCGTTTAACTTATATATATATACATAAATAAAACTTTTATGACATAAATGATACATAAACTATTTAAAAGAAATGTATATTCGCGCCTACATTTATTTACATGATTTTTATAAAGTTTGTAACATTGAAGTTAATTTAGTATTCAATACAATATTATGTGAAGGTAATATTGTTTATAAACTTAGATTAAACTTTATAATCTGTTTATCTTTCATTTTTTTACTGAATGAATTTGCCTCGAATCAAGGAAAAATTTAATCTTTTAATAAAATTATGTTGACAATATAGATTTTTCAACTGTGCATAATGAAATATTAAAAATGTATTTCAATCACATCAAAATTTTGAGTTCTTTTGAAATGACAGTATTTTTTAATATTTTTATCAATTTTTTTACATTTTCATCGTATATTGTTTTATTTGTTGATAAATCTATTTATTTGAAACTTTTAGTAACTGTGAGAATTGTAATAGAAGATATTTCTAAGAATATAATGACATATAAGAAATGAAAATATTTAAATAAATTAAAAATATTATTGTAATAAAAAATTGAGGTATTAGCAAAGAGGTGACTTTTAACATTAATATTATTTTTTTAAAAATTTAAATTCTTAAAAATGTTTTTTATAAAAGTATTTATGAGTTGTTTGAAAAAAAATATTATGTAAAGAATGTAATTAAGTATTTTTGTACCTTGTTGCTGTCTTATTTGCATAGAAAAATTAATATTATACACGATTAAGAATAAAAAATTAAGAATTAAAACATAAAATAATCCCATAAATTTTTGTCACGATTTGTACACATTATAAATATTTCATGAGTTGTGGATTATACTTACAAATCACCTGGTTAAAATTCAAATTCTCTTAAAACGTTTTCATGTAATCTAAATTTACTTTTTCTCGAATTTAAAGAGAAAAGTTAAAACGCAAACACTTCATGTATCAGATCGTTTTCCGTCTAATTAAATACGGTTTCATTGGAATTACGTAAAACGTGAATCGCAAACAATTATGCTAATGAAAGATAATTAGTACATATTATACAAATATGATCGGAGAATACGAGCACGTTCATTACAAACAAATTTGAAAACAAATAGGCATGACTAAAGAGTAAAAGACAGTAATAAATTTTCACTTTCCGCACCCATGGCCGCACCAATTACGAAATTAATCGTCGATTAAATTGTTTAGGAAAGATATATAATTTTGTTGTTTTATTATTGTTACAACACCCGCGTCGACTCTCGCCTTACATTTTTTTTACCTTGTTTCGTCGTCTTATTTATTTTATATTACTTTTTTTTTGCTGTGTCGTGTCTACTAATATCTATTA
Source organism: Neoneuromus ignobilis (assembly GCA_029203775.1). NCBI lineage: Eukaryota > Metazoa > Arthropoda > Insecta > Megaloptera > Corydalidae > Neoneuromus > Neoneuromus ignobilis. The sequence goes on along the minus strand of CP092091.1, from coordinate 20,509,053 downwards.
AACGCCTATGGCGTTTTGTACGTTGCGTGTAGCCGCTAGGTTAACTTTTGACGTCTTGTCCTACTTCTAAAAATTCAATCGCGTTTATTAGAAATGTATTGTTAGGTCGGTAGCTGAATTATTATTACGATTACATCGGATCGAAAGAAATGACGACGTTTCAATTACAATTGAAATTATTACACGCTACTGCTATATAATAGATAAATTGGAATATTGTTAGACACGTATCTGTACATTGATTTCGTAGAAATCGAAATAAAAATCATAAACGATAAAGTAGAATGGTATATGTGTACATTCTAATCGTGATTTTTTTAACATTTGATAACGAGTTCCGATCGTTACAAAAAATACATTTTAAAAATTACTCAATTTTTTGATATTAATTATATTGACACTATGTTATTAACTATTTTTAATAGTGACATGTCTAATTATTAAATATAATTTTATGTTGTAACCAAACTTTTCAAACATTTATAATTCCTAGTTAAGTCAATATTTATTAAATTAACATTATAACAGCAATTATAAATAATTAGAAGATAAAATAAAATGTGTGTATGTATGTGATATTTTATGATAGAAAACGAAAAATTTTCAATTTCGGTATTTCTATTTTCTAATTCAGTAATGTCTTTTAAAATCATATTTTTGCATTTCTTACAATTAATTTATTTAGATAATACCTTCGTGCCCAATGAATAAATTTCACGAAATTCTTCTAAATATTCAGCTTGAAAATATTCAACTTACATATTTTTTAAAATCATATTCCATGACTTGTGATTAATGTATAGATAATTTATATGTCACATATATCACTGAATTACAAAATCTTATAAAATAACATGTTTTCCAAAAAAAAAAGAAATGTTAACATAATAAATATTTGAAAATGAAAATAATTGGTAGAAAATTGTAAATTTCACTATTGAACTTTTTCTATTATAAACAGTTTATGCACGAAAATTGATACTAATTATACTTTTCTCTTATTGTTTAGTCATTTAATACACAATGGAAATAGAAATGAAATTTATTTGAATATATTACTTTAATATAAATGTAAAATTTGAATCTAAAAACTTTTTCAGTTATACTCTTTATATGCATAAGTATATACAAGTATTATATTCAATTTATGTTTATTTAATATAATCATGCATTGAGAACGTTCATACATAACTGTTAAACAATTTTATTTCGTTTTTCAATCTATCAATCATAAAATAAAACTAAAACTATATGTATATTTCAAAGGTTATTAAATTATAGAGAAGACTACAAACAAATCCACTAAATTAAATATCAAATAAATGAATGAACTTATTACTTGCATGATACATTTTTTTGAACTTCCTACGTATTTAAAATGCAATTCATCATTTGAAAAGGAAATAAAGTCTGTTTGCTTTAAATGACCTAAATAAAAAAAAGATTTTAAAATCTCCAGTTATTTCTTGAATGATATCAATATTAATATTATTATAAACAGATATTGTTTTAAAATGAAATGATTGTTTATGAAGGACATTAGAATGATTTGAAGACATTTAACTTTTCATCAAGTAACCGTAAGAACTGCCTTTTATTGTTATATTTTAATGTATTCCGCCCGAATATAATTCTCGGTATCTTTTAATCTCTACTTTAGATAAATGTAGATTTTTTATTTCAATTCTAATATTGATATTTAACTTATTTATTATTACCGTTGTTAAGTTGTATCATTGTTAAAAATAAATAGAAAAAAATAGTGTTGAAAAAACAGTTACTTATTTTGGTATTTATGAAATTTTATAAAATAAAACATTGATCTTTTTCTTTTATGAATCTACACATAATAAAATAAAGGTTGTTATTTGTTGAATTAATAAATAAAAAGAGAGAGAAGGAAATTGTTGTTCTGAATTAAAAGATATGCTTGTATATATGTAACTGTTTATATGTACTTTTTCTTTTGTGAAACTCTACATTATAAAAAATAAAACTACAACTTGTATGTATGTTTAATAAAGGTTATTAAATAATACAGAAGCCTACAATCAGATGTACTAAATTAAATATCAAATAAATGAATAGAGTTAATATTTGTATGATGTTTTTAAAACTTCCTATGTATTTAAAATGTAATTTATCATTTGAAAAGAAAAAAAATCATTTCAAAAATAAGGTGACTACTTTAATACATATTTAATTAGAGTGATAGTACTATTACATAATAAAAAATGTCTATCGAAAATGGAACACTTCTAAACTATTGACGTCTGTTGATTCAGATAACTTCTTTAATTAAGGTAATTGGATGTTATATAACGTGAATGATTTACGATTTCCTATGGATGCATGCTAGAATATATATGCATGTTCTTATTCATTATTCAATATTATTGATTAATAACTGAATACATGGTATGCCACACGTAATACAAACGAAATACAAATTTAGAAAAACTAATGATTCTTTTTTTATAATTATTGATAGAAAAATAGTACCAAATAAGCGTACTTTAGTTATTAATTCACGACGATTTTTTATTCTCATAAATAAGTTATAATTATAAGAAATTATCTTTAATTGCGTTCTTGTTATATAAATGTATCGTTACTTTTACTATAATTATTAACTTGCAGGATTTACTTCCGAACATACATATACTATATATGTATGTGTGTATGTGTATATATATATATATATATATATATATATATATATATATATATATATATACACACACACAAACATACAAACAAAATATATGTAAAAGCGAAAATAAAAACATCCTGTAAAATAAATACATTGAAATAAAAATTATCTATTACAAAAAATATATATTGTATTTTATTTATATTGGTTTTAATTAGTTTCGCAATTTAAGTGTACATTTTATTTTTTTATGTCTATTTTATGTATATACTTGAATTAAACAAAAATAAAAAAATAATTACACTTGTATTTGATATTGAAATGAAACGTTTTCATCATACATGTACATTACATACATAATATACATTTTACATACATACATACATACATACATACAACATACATACATTACATTACTACATAAATATTATTTTACATATAGCATACATATAATAATACATATATATATATATATATATATATATATATATATATATATATATATATATATATAAATTACAGGTTTCCTTTTAAAATTAATCTGTGTTCACGTCAAAATCAGTTTTATCAGTAAAATCTAATTGATTTTTAAGGATATACACAATTACTTCTGTCAACACACAAAATGATTTTACCTGGTCTGATCCTATTTTTTATAAAAAAAAATTAACAGACATATTTTACTGTTTTCATTTCAAAGTCGTTAGCAAGGTCGTTTTTAAAATCCTGATTAAATTTACCTGAAAGTAGGTAATACGTTTTTTTCCTATTTCAACCTATATCTACCTGAAGATCTTTTTAAAAATTTATATATGAAACATGTGTTTTCCTTTAATGTATAGTAACCGAAAGTGATTATTTACTTTTCGATAATAAAATTATATATAATTTTTTATCAATTATAACTTAACGTCGGCGAGTATAAGTGTTTGAAGTTGATTCTATTGTATTTTATTTTTTATGTCTCTGTGTAGGTTTAGATCAATAAGGAAAACAGTGATATTTATTTTACATACAAATCCAGTTTTAAAACCTACACTTAGACATTACAGTTAACATATTTTACAGTAATGATACTTTTTTATAAATCCAGAAAAAAAGACTCTTCGAAAGGAACCGCTATATTCATTTTTAAATGCATGAAAATAAATACAAATATTTATATATACATTTGTATATATAAGTAAAAAATCAGGAATTATAATTTTATTTACAGCACTGATAAAATTTATATATATATATATATATATATATGTGTGTGTGTGTGTGTGTGTGTATGTATTTTTTATTAAATTAAAAACTAATTATTTCGACATAGTTTTAATTTATATTTTATTATTTAATGTGATTTCAACATACACAACCTTTTTATTACATAATTGTAACAACAAAAAATTATTTTGCTACTTTAAACCATCTTAAATTACTTCTTAATGAATCCTCTTTCAATTTACTCATTAAACTTTTATATACAAAAAGGTCATGCATAACTAATGTAAAAGAAACAAATTTCCGAATAGGCCCAAACGGAAGATAATTAAATTTCAAAATTAGCATCAATCAATGTATTTTTCTTTGTTCCTCTTAATATAAAATAATGAAGCCATAAAGATAGCCATTATTTTTCATCATGGGATACATATTATATTGATATTTAAAACGATCTGAGAATGCACACAGTAACGCAGCAGGTGACTGTAGGTGCGAAGGCTAGTTATTCAAGGCTACGCAAAACTGGTGTGTAACTGTGAAAGGATGTCTAAATGATGAATGTATAGCACCGTATTTATTATAACAATTATTTTATATTATGATGTGATTTATATGAAGAACATCGTTTTTTTTTCTTTTCATCAAATCGCAAAATTGATCAGTGTTATTTACACATAGTACAATGGTACATTTTCTATTATTAAAATATATTAATCTTATAAAAAATAAGTCAGATATTTTTGAGAAGCATAGAAAACAAATATTTATTTTCTATTTTACAAAAATGTTTATAATTACATTTATAAATAATATATGTATATATTAGTAGATTATTAGATTTTTAATTCAACAGATTAAATATTGTAAAATATTTACTTATTTATTTCTTAATTATTGAATTAGATATGAAATAGTAACTTGAAAAATTCAATTAATTTCTATAATTTTTATTTATATAGATCATTATTTTTAATTAATGTATTTATATTATTATTATAAATAATTTAAATAAATTATAAATACTTTATAATTGGAATTTGTTTGTACTGTATAATTGGAAAATTTCAAAATTATCTTTTGAATTTCAAAATAGTTTCAATTATTTAAATTTACCACAGTTTATAATAACCGCAGACAAACCTTCACGTCGTATAAAACATTCCGTCATAACCACTCAGTTCTTTTCAATTATTGAATTAATACGTGTATCTGATTTTTTCAGTAGCAGTAGACAAATACAATATAGTATATTTATCTAAATGATATGTTTAAAATAGTTTCACAAAATTAACTTTCATTATATTTATATATATATATATATATATATATATATATATATATATATATATATATATATATATATATAACAAATACAATTTAACCTCTATTTCATTAGAATTTAATTATTGTATTTTTTATTTCGATATTTGTTTTATTATTTCTTAAATTTCAAATATTAGTATATATAAGTATATGTATATATAGGTTGATATGACTTTTTTCGAAATAAAAAAAATGTTTTCTAATATTATTAAAAAAGATTTGTTTAAAATTATACCATATACAATCTGTTAGAAAAAAATAAATGATTTTTTTTGTACAAAAAAATAAATGATCAATATAAAAATTTATAATTACGATAGTTAATTTTACAAATTTTAATTGCAGATATTTAATATTAATCATATTAATATCTGAATAATTTTTGAAATCATTTGTATTTTAAACAATTTACTGTATACGAATATTAATAAATATTTTAACTCAAAAAAATGTGTACAAAAAATAGGAATAATATGTGATCAGAAAACAATTACAATATTTAAAAATATCTGAAATTGTATAGCTATTACATTTTTTTACTTCTGCTAGTTTCTGTCGTAAGTTGCGTATGTATATTAATAAGTTATTTAAATATCTTATTTATTTTTTTCTAAGCATGCAATGAATATGTATGTTTATATATATATATATATATATATATATATATATATATATATATATATATATCTACATATTTAAACACTTATGGAATTGTAATGTTCTGTATATATGATATGTATATTTCCCACTGCAGATTATTAGCATCAATTATCATTCTAGTAAGAGGTTTGTGTGGTTGCATTTAACGACATTCTGTCTCTATCTTAGTAATACATACATATATGTATATATATATATATATATATATATATATATATATATATATATATATATATTATATGAATAATGATAATTATATTGACATCATTTTATATATTTTTTATTTTATGAAATATTTGCCTTCAATATACAGATATATTGATATACATACATATATATCTGATACAAATGAATCATTCATCTCTAATACCACGAGATTTTACAATTATTCAATAATCACTTATTGTTCATTTTATTCACTGATATTATTTTTTTAGAGTGTTATTTGGCTAAAATGAATTAGCCATAAAGTCAAAGTAAATATTGCAGATCTAACTTTTAAACATAATATTTCTCAATTTAATTTTGATTTTTCCATTTGTATGAAATTCTGTTTCAATAATACTAATAAAGTATGTGTGTATAAAATAATCGAAGTTATATCAATGAAATATCATAGTTTTTTTGAACATAAAGAAAAAAATGATAAAAATTGAGATAATATAAATAATACTAGTATAGAAAAAGTCTATTTCTTATTTGTCTCCCTTTGAAGAAATAAGATCATTTGCCTAAAAATATAATGTTAGTGTGTACAAATCAAATAAAACTGAAGGACATTTATTGAAAGTTTATAATATCATAAAAAAATAATATAAGAACAATAGCAAAATTTTAAGAAGACCTTCATTAAACAACCTCTCTATTCTTATAAATAAAGAAGCTATGAAAATTATACAAATTACTATACATAATGTTTTTTTATATTGATATTTTTTCCGTTCTTAATTTGTTAATAAAATATATAAGAGTCACACAGTTTATTTAACATTAAAAAAATTTCAACATCCACGAGTCACTGTTATTTCTTAATTAATTTTAATAAACACGCTGTGTGCTTATTAAAAGTATCTTAATATGATCGTTCGCTAAGTTCTCTGGAAATATTTCAATTATAAATAAAGCCAGACACAATACTATTGCTCAAGGTATTTTGAAGGTCGCATGTATCGAAAAGTGGATAATTATATTAATAAAAATTCTCTAAACACGTGAAGGTCGTTGTCTTAGGGCTCAGGGGCAAAAGTTTATTATTATAGCTCGGATGTAACGGGAACTGGAATATTTTCTATATTTTTTAAGGGCATTTAGTTTCATCACGTCGACATTTTAATTAATTAAAAATATATTTTAAACTAATAACGGAGGACCCACGTAGTAGTTTTAATTAATATTGTATTTTTTTAATTAACTCTAATGCTTTGTTATAATCTCGTGTGTCGATGCAGTGTCATTATTAATTTATTACAGATTTTATGTACTCACAAAGGTGACATTTAGAAATGTTTTAACGAAGAAAATATATTGCATTACTAACGGTAAAAGACAGAGAATGCAAGAGATTTCAAGTTTTATATAATTTTATATTTATATAGACAATACGGGAAATCCTGTCTATGTATTTTTTTATTTTAGTGAGTGTCAACTTGTTTTATAACAACTTGTAATGTGTATAAAAATATTTAATTTTAAAAAAGATAAACAATTTATCAAACTTATTATATTGACATTTATTGGAAAAAACTAACTTATTTATAATTTATTGAGTTATTTAATACATGGCCTACATATTTCCGAGTAATAAATTTATTATCTATAAAAAAATATTAACAGATAAAAATATTTTATTTTATAGCCTAGAAATTAGTTTGACGTATTTATATAATATTTATATACTTATATGTACTAAATGCATTTTTTAAAAAAATTTAAAACATTTCTATCCGTAAGAGAATATCTCTGTTAGATTTTTTAATAATCTTATAGAAAACGTTTGGTGTTTTTTCCAATCACTTTTTTAGTAAAAATAATACTGTTAGTGATGCATTAATTAATAGATCAATATTTTAGTCTTTAAGGATATATAATTAAGGCAATTGATTAATAATTTTAAATTTTGAAAATTCTTTTATATAAAAAAACACTTCATTTATAGACATCATTTAGAATTTTTATTTATAATGCTTTGTTTTACAAAAATGGCCCTATGAATCATCTTTTTACCTTACGTGAAGAGTAAAGTAGTAGCTGCATAAAGTTTGTATATGTTTTTTTTAGATACCTTATATAGACTTGCAATTTTTAATAGTATCTGTTAAAAGTGTCCAAGTTTATGTTGAGGTTCATTCTTACATATTATTTCATTTAAACATTTTTAAAAATATTTATATCCGAGAAAAAGAACATTTGTAAAAAATGTTCATGTTTTATATACAAGAATATAAATTTTTTTTTCATTATCAAATATAATTTAACAAATAAAAATATTATTAAATGATAAATTAGAAAACTAAATACGTTGAATAAAATTTTATATATATTTTTTAAGTACGAATGCATTTCAAAATATAATAATTATTTATCAAAAATATTTTTATTGACATTCAATTAAGAAATATATTTTAGAAGGCATACATAAGTTATTGCTTTTTTAATAATATAATTTTTATTAATTCAAAACATGTTCGAGTATATATATATATATATATATATATATATATATATATATATATATATATATATATATATATATATATTGAAATAATAAAATTGTAAAATAACTGGTCATTACAAACTGGTTAAATAAGCGAGGAAAATAACTGGTTACAATGTAATAGGATGTTTTTTTATTGTTTTGATTTTGTATTAGAAACAATTTTGTGAAGAAGTAATCGATTCGTATGTTATTAGAATTTCATATATCAGTAGTTCGAATACGGCTATAAGTCTATAATTTAAATTTTTCGAATTTATTTTTTATCGACTTTTTCGGAATACTAGTACATAATTATTATATAATTACGAATTCCGATTAGAGTGAAAGTATTATCAAGTAGATTACAAGAAAATAACATTTATGGTCAGCTCGGACGACTTTAATCTACGAAACACGATTTTAGTCTATTTTGAATTTTTATGTAACTGAATGTTGACGTTTTTTATTATATTTTTGACATTTCATTTTAAATATATAATATAGATATCTAGGTAATGTATACGCTTTTTAAAGGTTGTTCGAGATTACACGCAATGTGAAAAAATTAAATTAAATATAATTTTATATGCAAAATAGATTATATATTAAGATAAATTTTACTAACCAATGTAAAGAACCTTTTGGTATATAAGTTAATAATCTTATGTTGTATCAAAACACTCTATTTAATTTTTTTTCCTTACATAATATAAAATGTTTCATATATTTCTTTTATATAAATTCATCAGTTAAATTTCATTATTAACATTCATATTTATATTATAAATATTTATAAACTAAAAAATATAAAAATATTCATTTTCTAAAAAAATATATATAAATTAATAAAGAAATATTACCATTAAAAATAAATACTTTTTTTATATTTTAAAAACTTTTTAAACAATCAGCTTCATTCATTTTTTAATCCAAAATTAATTATTATATATACGTGGAGATTTTTCATGTATATAATATAAAATCAGATTTTATTAAGACTGTATTTCCAGCATACAATAAATTGTTCACTGCTTTTTTTAATCCGTATTTAAAAGAAGATTAAATTCATTATTATTGCAATTTAATATATACTGGTTTAAATATTAAAAATATTATATGAGCAAGAATCAATTAATGAAATTATGTCTTGAATAAAATAGCAATTGACCTGAATACATATACTATTGATTAATTTCAACGGATGAGGACTATTTGAAAAATAATAATTGCAAAAAAAATGTATAATGACATTTAAAATAATAAAATTGATTTAACTGTTGTCTACTAAATACTTATTTTAGTAGTTTCGGTTTTTTTTATATTTTTGATGAATTTTAAAAATTTACATGAATATAATTCAATAAATAAGTAACACTAAGTTTTTTGATTACAAAAATACTCATTTGAAATTTAAATTTTTAGTTCAGTTATTTTGGGATATCTTCTTTCTGTAATTTTTTATTACCAAGAAAGCTATTTTTTCATAATGCTAAAATTATAAATCTATTTTTTAAAAATTAGATAATAGATTTATAATAATATTAGTACCCATTTATTAAAACTTATGTAAAAATGAATATTAATCAATAATGCATATGTAATTTCTTTGTTCAAACATGTATAAAATTTGAATATAAAAGAAAAAGTCTTTATATTGCTATTTACGTCAAAACAAATCACGTGCAATACAGGAAATGCAAAAACTTACAATCGTAAATATTAAAGAAGACACTTATTAGTCAGGTTTTTTATATAATTGAAACATTTCAATGATTCACTCGATAAAAACAACATGTGTGTTTATAATGTAATCATATTTACAGTTGATATTTTTGTTGTATGTAAATAACTGGATACATACTTTCATCAATATATTTTAAATAGTGGTGAAGTATGTTTCTATGCAGGAAAGTTAACGAATAAATTATTTTAAAAATCTTATAAAATGTCACACATGTTGGGTCAGTATTTTATAAAACATGTAGATCAATATTATTTTAAATGAAAGTACTGCATGTAACGTAATAATTTGAATATTAGTTAATTTGGTATAACTACTAAAATATCACAATGTATTCTTAGATATAGATAGCATTGTAAATTCTGAGTGTGAAATAAAGAAAAATGAACACAAATGAATCATTTGCCTTAAACACTACAAGATTTTATAGAAACGTTTAATAATCACTTATTGTTCACTTTATATTTACTGATGTGCTCTTTGATTACTATGTCATCATCGTCGGAATATTTCGTCAGAAAATCAGATTTTTTTATGATAATAACATATGGATAAAAATATACATCAACAAATAAATTGAATTATATGTAATTATTAAATACATAAAACTCTTGTGATGATTGGAGTTTGTGATTAATTTGTGTTGAAGTGAATTTGTCTTAGCGTTAAAACAATTAGAAATAAAAATAATGTTCTAAAACGAGATAAATATATTTTAAACAGAAATAAAGTAAATTTGAAATTTCACTAAAAATTAATAATTTTTTAATTATATTTCATTTTATAAATTTTAAACGACCAAAAATTATTTTTGGAATAAAATTGGCTATTATAAATAAAACTTTAATTTTTATTAAATATTATATATACATACATACATACACACGCATATATATATATATATATATATATATATATATATATATATATAAATTTAGAAAGGTGCCAACGTTAAAATACAACATAAATTCACTTTCAAATATAATTATTAAATAAAGTAAATAAATCTCTCTCTTTCATTCACTAAACAAATATCTAAAATTGAATGTATTGTATTTAGAAAATTCAAAATTTTATTTTTTTCTTTATTGATTGTTTTCTAAAGTACATGTTAACGTATATGTTTTTTAAATTAACTTATTTTATATTGCTAGTCACATAAATCAAAAACATAAATATTTTTCATACCATTTAATCATTTTATATAAATGTGTGATATACACAAGTGTATATTATATATATATATATATATATATATATATATATATATATATATATATATATATATATATATATATGATGTATGTATGTACATACATGCGTAAATATTCATGTATAGATCAAAAAGCGTAATTGATTGTCTATTTATAAATACCGAGAGGTCAGTATGAATCATTTACTTAGTGTATAAGATTAACCGTTGTTTGTTAAAGAATGAGTGAAATAACAAACAGTGAGTCACACTTTATAAACAGACAGGTAAAAACACGCTTACGTATCTATAGGTGACAAAAATAAAATTACGAAATATCTATCAATTGTAAATATTTAATAATTATAAATATTTGTGTAATTCTATGAAGAAGCGAATTGTTTCTGAGATATCATTGTCATAGGAGAACGATGATGATTGAACAACTCGACGTTATTTTAATTTTTTATAAACGTAAATATTTGACGATTATTTGATTTAGTTACCCACTTAATATAAATGCTCTAAAGAGGTATAAAAAATCAACCTTCAAAATATGTAAGCAAATAATTCATTTTTTTGAATAGTTGATCTATCTATCTTCATATCATTTATGTATGTGTGTATAACATATATACCTGACATTTTACTGCATAATTATTTTTATGAATTATAGAATTTGTTTTATTAATCTATTTATGTTGATTTTTATTATAAAATTTTTATTAATATTACCAATAATTAATTTATAAAAATGAAACTTTCATTTTTCAATCTTGTAAATCTTGAAAAGTATTTTTTTTAAAAAAAACTTATATTTCCATTTATAATTAGTTTCATTTAATAATAAAACTGATATTTTATTATGATTGTTAATATTTTATCTTTTTTTTCAGGTAAGTCGTTATTTTTTTACTACATTTCTGGTAAGAGAATTTCATTCGATGGTATGTATGACTATGATTTTAATAGGGTTTGTATTTAGTATTCAGTTAAAGTATGTGTAAAAACATCAACAAAAATAAAAGTAATTGAATCGGAAAGTGTTTCAAATCAGTCATTTCAGATTACTAGAATTGAACGGTAAATAATTTTATTTGTTTGTTCATTTTATATAGAATATGTTAAACCGATTTTATATATAATTCCTGGTTTACTAATTTAATGAAAGTGCACATTTAGAATAGGATAATTTTTATTTTATATCAGAATAATATTTAAAAACATAATTGTAGATTATAATTAAAAATTATAAGTATGCAAATATTTTTTTTAATCTAGAAACAGAAGTTATATCAAAACTTCTAAGTTAATTTTCTTTAAGATTTTCAAGTCTCTTAAAATTTGTTATAATTTAAATATTATAAATTAGTGTTTAGGATTCTTGTTTAAATAAATTTCATTTTACAAAATATTTTATCCCAAAAATCTATATGTTTTAATATATTTGTGTATATCTAAATAATTAATTAATTTTTTTGTTATATTCGAAAAAGATTTAAAGAATTATTTGTTTTTATTAGATAGTTGTATTCTATTTATCTATCAACAAAAAAAATTTGTAAATAAATGAAATCAAATACTATATAAGGATATTATTTTACTTAAAATATCAAATAATAAAAAAAATCTAAGGTCGGTCATACAAAAAAATGCAAATTTCTAAAAGAAATAAATATTTCGTGAACGTGTACAATACTCAAGGCTATATACGGTGGTTTTCAAATCGAGGACAGTGGGAGATTGTAGCAATGTGACAAATTCTTTTAATAAAAAATTACAACGATTATATAATCATGGTGACATGTCAAAGCGAGCACATTACATCGTTGATTCGGTTAATTGACGGCACATTATTTAGTGTCTGTACATTGTATGTTGTAAAAACATAGTCATGAAATACTGTGACAAATTATCTTACAGATGTAGCAACAGAACTCTGTATGTAATGTTGTTATTGTGACTTTTGACGATTCATTTTTCAATTTAGTGCTTAGTAGTATTTTTTTACTGATTTATTATGTATTTGTCACTTTAAAATGATAAACGTGTGTGTGGAAAATTGTATTACCCAACTTGGCACATCTTGTAATTATTTATACTTTCTTCATCTGAGATTTGTGAAATATATTCAGATAATTTATATTGTAGGGAAATATATTACACAGCTGAATGTTTAATTATATATATATATATATATATATATATATATATATATATATATAGAGAGAGAGAGAGAGAGAGAGAGAATCAAAATGGTCAAAATAAGAAATAATTCCAACTGAGAAAAATATTTTATACGATTAAATGATATAAAATTTAAGTGAACTGAAATTGAATTATTAATAAAAGAAATTGTAATTTGTAAAATTGAATGATTTAATTACAGAAATAATGTTTGTGCACGATTTTCAATTTTTAAATTAGCACACTTAAAAATTAATGATATGAATTATGAAAAAATCAATTAATTCAAATACAGACATATTTTCTGTCTGACTGAAGTTGTGGCGTTATTTCCTACTTGAAAACTTTATTGCTCATAAAATTATATTACCAGTTCTGAACGTTAATTATGACATTTAAAAACTAATAAATAAATTATGATAAATTGACTGACTTCAATTACTTCAAATACAGAAATATTTTCTAGCTGATTGAACTTGTCGAGTTATTTCCTACTTACAAGCTTTACTGCTGGTAAAATTATATTATCAGTTTTGAACGTTGTATGATTTGACGAAAGAAATAAAATAATTAAATCAACAGTGAATAATTTAATATACTGCAAAATAAATATTTAACTAAGTTACATCCAGTTTTATGGAATGAGTATGATAATTTTTTTCTAAAAAATGGCAACAATAAAAATACAAATAATTTCTATTAAATAATATAAATACCTTCAATTTATAATAAATTAATATGTATTATATGTGTTCAATTTTCACCAATCATACTTTTTTTTAAAAAAATGTCTAGATTTAAGAAAAATGTATAAAATAAATACTGAACTTCAATTTAAGATATATTAATTGAAATTATGTTAATCATTAAATTTTTCTTAATTATGAAATTCATATTTTATTTATTTTTCGTAATATCTAAATTGTTTCTAAATTATCTATGTCAATAATTAACACTAAAGTATTCTTTTTATATATATATAACAAATTTTTTTAAAAAAAACACAAGGAAGTATGATTTCGGTATTTCAATTTTGAAATTAATTTTAAAGAAAGTAACAGTCAACTAAATAATTAAATTTGCTACCTCTTCAAATATCCATATATGTATTTTTATTTAACTGTCATTTTTCTACTTGAATAAAATCTTGATCAATTCAAAAATAAATTAAGTTGAAATATACTCTTAATTAAAATTGAACTTTCATTTTAACGCCTTCGTAAAAATTAGTAATGGATATACCTATGAAATAAATTACTAATCATAAAAGTTACTATTCAAAATACGACTACTAAAAAAAAGAATGGCATGTAATTGATTCCATAATTGGTAAACAAACTGTTTATATTGCTTCTACATGTGGTTGTAAATGAATGAATAAATTGATTAGAGTGGTTAACACGACAAGATAGCATCAATAGGTCATAAGTTTGAGCTCAGAATCTTGACTTGTTTTATTTTGTTATTTTACTTTTTGGAAAGGTTTGTTTGGTATTTTTAATCTCCCACAGTGACATATAAGTTTTATTTAAAAGTGTATTAAAAGAAATTTTTAAAATTATATAAATAAAATAACAATCATCAAAGTATCTTAAAATTAAATATTTAAACTATACAAAAAAGTTTAACTCCAACTAAAATGAATTAATTATTTTTATCATTATTTTATTTATAATAAATTTTCTTTCGACAACGTGTTTTTCTATATATGTTTTATTATATATAAAACATACAATTCAATAAATATTTTTTTCAAATTGTATATCACAAATAACTACAAAAATTATGTATATATAAATGTATATAGTGAAATTTCAATTTTCATAGTGAAAGTAAATACTTCACATAAAAATTAATAAAATTATATACAGTCACCACAATTGCTTAACACATCAATAAGATACAAAATATTTATTGACGAAATACTTTGGCACCAGTCTAGGATGTTTTTTTTTTATTTTTGGTCAACAGTCACTTGGTGTTAATTATCTAGTTATAGCTACATCAAATTAGTTGCATTACTTCACGTCTATGGTTAATTTTTTGTTAAAAAATAACCATAAACAATTTTAGTAATTTAATATGAAACAACGTATACTAAATAAATGAGTGTTTACATCAAATCTATTAATAAAAAAAGAACTGTAAAATGATTATGATTCATTATTAAATTATCTCATAATTGATGTATTTGGAAAATACTAAAGAAGACTGTTTATTATTTATTATACATACTTAAAACGAAGTATAGTATTCAAGTATACTTTGAAATGAGGCCAGTTTTTTTAAAGAAATAAGTATTTTTTTATACAGACTATACATAAAAAAATTATAGAAAATATAATGAAAATAATATGATTTTATTGGTTGAATGTTCAGTTATTTTTCATTTATATTCAGGAATATTATAATTTTTTGTTTCATAATAACTCAATGATTATTTTTTTCTATAACAAGTAATTATTGATACTTAGTATTGAATAAAAAATAATACCGTAATAAAAAAAAATATTGAAATTAAAAATTAAAATGAATTTTCAACGCAAATTTTAGATCCATGTTAAAGCAGTACGTCAAAAAAACATCTAAGACAACATATATATTTTTTTGTATAAAACGTATATATTTTTTCTCTAATCCACCAATCTTATATTCTAAATCTCTGGGTCATATATTCTAGAAAGTTTTTATTACTTACTAACATTTAATTATCAACATACTGAAACGTGTAGAAATTTTATTTAGATTTTAAATACTAAAACAGACAACAGTATCCTTGTCACTATATGATTTAATAGCGTGGAAAATTCATTTTAATATGACAGAAATCTGACGATGATGTCATAGTCATTGAAATACGATTCATATTTGAAAAAAAAATAAAGTGAAAAAAGATGTTTAGGTGTGTTAAAACAATTTTGTCGTTTCAAGTCCTTTAAGATCTCAAAACTTTGTAAGAGATTTTTTATTAATTTTTAATCTTGATCTTTATATAGCTTTATTATTTATAAATTAACTCAATTATTATTATTTTATTGAAATTTTTTCCAATAATAATTTCCTGGAAAATGCATTCATATCAAATAATTTCAAAACATATTCAATGTATATTACATCATGGAACTATTTAAAAGATTTTCTTGAGTGATATGTGATTAAGTATATGTGTGTGTAAATATATACATAATTTGTTACAAAATAATATTAACTTTTTACGTTCTATGGTTTTTGTGATATTGATATATAAAGTAACACTATAAGAACTAATAACATATGTAAAAGGAACACCTGAAGACAACATAGTCAGTTCTTTTCCGCATAATTATCATTTTAGATACAAAGCGACCATAGTTTTAAACCACTTAAACTACTTTTAACACTTGTGAGATACTATTTGTCATATTCAT
Source organism: Neoneuromus ignobilis (assembly GCA_029203775.1). Lineage (NCBI taxonomy): Eukaryota > Metazoa > Arthropoda > Insecta > Megaloptera > Corydalidae > Neoneuromus > Neoneuromus ignobilis. The sequence continues at coordinate 20,491,983 of CP092091.1, read as the reverse complement.
CTCAAGCTTTCTAAATAGAGTTAATGCTTCCTCGATAATTTCTACAATATATGATTACTTAAACAATTAATGTGGGATTTATTATCTATAACTATTTCAATTTCTGAAAGATTCAGAGTATTCAATTATTATTATACAATTAAATTAAAAATTAAATTTAGATTATGTAAAATAATTATATATATATATATATATGTTATGTATGTAGATTAGCGTAACTGAATTCTGGAAAACAATATAAGCTTGTTATTGAACGTATATTTTCATCTGCATTATACTCGAACGTGTATAACTGTGTACACCACAATTGTTATTTGAAAACAATAGATCGTGCGGTTGATAATATTTTAGCAACAAGTGCACCTGCTTTTGTATAATTTTTTTGCATGAAATTAAATTGCACACAGGAAGTATTATGCATATATTTATAAATATTCATATAAATAAAAAAGTATCACAAGTAAATAACACGTCCGTCCGAAGTCGATTGCGTAGGATTCTGAAAATACGTCGTTTGAATCGATTGAAATTATTATTCGGCGTCACACGAGAAAGTTTCTCTAATATTATCGAAAAATGCGTATATCTGATAGCAATTACAACACTGTAACGGTCGTTTTTTTGTGACAAAAACGATGGACAATGATTTTTGATGATACACGTTTTATTACGACAACGATGTGATAGACATATTTATGTCGCCGATGTTGGTATTACATAAAATACTATAATATGTGATTCCAGTTTGGCAACAAAAACGATTTCCTTTTTATTCGATATTCGATGTTTAGAATAATATGTGCGGATTTGTAAACAATTAGTGAAATTTTGTTAATAAACGTGACTTGATTTTATTGAACTGCGAGATATTTTTTTTATAGATGGCGGATGACTGATTTCGATTTGATTTTCACCTTGACTGATTTCGTTATTTACTTGGAAAGCTAGTTAATAGAATGAGAAGATGATTTTGATTGATTGATTTTATAAGAAGATTCAGGTTGAAATACAATCATTAATTATTATAATCGTGCAGATTATTTTTTTGTAAATTATAATAAATCATTTATTGAATTTTGCAAAAAGGATTCATACTTGCATCATTGTATCCATTTAATGTTTAATCGATTGTATATTCATTTATTATTAGTGCTGAATATTCTTAGGTACATTTTTAATCGAGTTTACATTTAAATAGAATAAATATGTTTTTTAATTGAAATATTAATGATAAATATTTAACTCCAAATAAATATTTTCCAATATTTTCTTTACATTTGTTTATTTATAATAACGTTTCTAAATATATATTCTTAAATTACGATAAAAATAATTGTTAAAAATATTTTTTTTCGTTTTTTTTATTATATATATATATATAATATTTATACTCAACAAAATATTATCAAAATATATATTAACTTCATTGTGTGAAATTAAAATTAAATAAGTTGTAATTACTGTTTTTTTTTTTATTTTATTTTATAAAGATATGATTTGAACTGGTCTCATTTTACTAAATTATTAAAGTATATAAATAATTTTCAAATAAAAATATATATTGTTCTTATAAGACTTATAATAAAAAAAATAATGGATGATTTATATTCTCATATTCTACAATATATCATACATTGTGCAGTATAACTAATATTGATTATTTTAAACAAATTCAGTTTATTACATAACTAATATTTATTTTGAAGACGTGAAAATAATTCAGAACACGTGATTGTCTGCAAATATACACACATGAGTCATAACATGTTTTATTTATAAAAACGTACTTCACAAAAAACTTGATTTTTAAATGGTGGGCAAGTTAGTCCTCAACGGTTTATCAAGACGTTAAACGTGGGTAGTAAACTAAATACGTATATTCACTACACATACACACACACATATGTGTGTATACTTTTTTATAATAATTACTGTAACGTATTTATAATAATTGGTTTCATATTATATATATATATATATATATATATATATATATATATATATATATATATATATATAGATATATAGATAGATAGATAGATAGATAGATAGATAGATAGATACATTGATACATTTGTGTGTGTAATTTAAAGTTAAAACAAATCTAATTTTAATTTATATATTAGGTTGGCAAATATCTCCCTTCCGCCTTCTGGTCTTTTGAATTTTGCAGCTATGTATAAAAAAAAGCGGAAGGGAGATATGCCAATATATATATATATATATATAGAATATATATATTTATATATATATAAAATATAAGTTCATAAATACATATTTTAATTTCACAAAGTGTACTTTTCTCTGTGTAACATTTTCTTTATCTGCTGGATATTTTGAATTTCTCTAATAAAATGTACTAATGAACATGTAGTTGGTTAGAAACTAAACAGCTGTCAATTGCTTTTATTTTATTTTTCCATGCATTAACTTAATATTTTTTTAAAAAAAATCAATTGGGAAAATAAAAGAAATATACTAAAAAACATTAGTTTTTTATTTATTATACTGTGATTCCACTTTACTTGAAATCCTATATGATTTTTTACATCACAATAGTATTTTTATTTAAAATTAGTTTATCTTATATTTGCATTAAAAATACATGTTATTATTTTTTATACATAAATAATAGTATAATTTAAATTAATAAACGTTACTGGAATTCAATAGCAAATTATATTGAAATATGAACTTTAATCAAAAGGTTGTATATCAATATGTACAATGTAATATTTTTTTATTACATAATGTATTTATCACACATTTTACTTTTATTTGAAGCGTAAAAATGATAAGCTAACTGTATGTATAACACAATAATGCGATAACAATTATTTGTATAATAATAAATACTTAATATTCATAAGTTTTATTAACTTTACAATATACAATACATAAAAAGTTTAAATACATGCATTCAAATAATTACTCATATCTCTAAAAGTCACACGTAATTATAATTCTAATTATATAACAAAAGTGCATACATACACACACACACACGTGTGTGTGTGTGTGTATGTTATATATACCTAAATATGCGGTTTTAAAAAATAATCAATATGTATTTTAATCTAATCCTTTGACTTATAACTCAGTGTAGTTTAACCCTATGGCTAATTACATTTTTATTAAAGAATTACTATTCGAACAAGGTATTTTTGAAGTAGTAGCATATAAATAAAATAATGAATAATTACTGAACAGCAATACTCATAAATAAAATAATGAGTAATTAATGAACGTAAAAAATTTGATGTTAAAATAATAATTTATTTGTGAGAAGTGTTAATTTTATAAACACTTCTCAGAAATAAATATACATTTAATTACTAATACTGTAAAAAAGAAATGATTATTTGAATTTATAAAATATAATATAATATCAATATCTAAAAATTATTGCTTAACTGCGATTATTGTTTAATTTTTACAAAATTCGTTTAAATCTCTGGGTTGTGTTTATGAAAATTATATTTTTTGGATTTTCAGTGTTACCTATTGTTTATCAATGTATGTTAAAAAGCAGATTTAAAAACTAGGATTTCTAGAGTATCAAAAAAAAATACTTTATTATACTTCAGCAATATCAAACATTAAAAATTGTATTAACTGACAATTCATATCAGATTCCTCATTTTTCTAGTATTCTAATATTTATAATATTCCAGCCAAATCTTGGCACGCATCGTATCGATTTTATCATGTTATAAAACAAATTTTGCACAAATATTTCAATAAATACTAACTATAATTTATTAGTTCAATTATTAATTATTAATAGAATATGCTTTTTTTAATACAAATAATGTTCTTAACGAAAACATTTGTTTTATTTAACAAATATGTCTAAGTGTATTCATAATCACACCAATGTGTATTATTTTATTATATATATATATATATATATATATATATATATATATATATATATATATATATATTATTTTGTTGTCAGTATCTCCCTTGCTTTTTTTTTTGTACATAGCTGCGAAATTCAAAAGACAAAAAGGCGGAAGGGAGATATTTGACAACCTATATATATATATATATATATATATATATATATATATATATATATATATATATATATATATATATATTGCAAAACTGGGGAATCTCTACAAATGTTCAGTATGCAGTAATATGAAGGCTTGGATTATGTAATAGTATATTTATGTATACTTTGACATGTGTGTGTGTGTGTTTATATAGATAATATGGAAATAAAATTCACCGACACGAGCATAGTTTGACAATTATAGTGACATCATATCCTGCGTTACGATAAATCCAGTGAACGTGAATCCTTTCAAAAACTATCGTTTATATGTGTGTATAATTCATTTGCCGCATAATCCAATTTGTTTGGACGTTAGTGCACGTCTATTGTATCCATTTCCTCAGTGGATGACCTTGCCGAAGACGGTTGTACGTAATGGACACCGAAATGTTAACTTTCCGACATAGAGTAAATATACACACACATACACCTCTATCCATACATACAAAAACTTATATACATATATATATATATATATATATATATATATATATATATATATATATATATATATATAAAGATCAGTTTTTCTTCATTAAATAATTGGTATGTACTTCATAGATTATTATCATCTTTCAATATAATTTCTAATATTTAACTGACAATGCTTTACAATGAGTTATTTCTGCAATTCATGGTATTATATTATTATTTATACATACCATCTGTATGTTTGTCACATGTCTTGTAATTACAATGATGATACATGCCGGATACTTTTGATATGAAACAAGGTTTTTGATATTATCTTACGTGTATGTATGTATGTATGTATGTATGTATGTATGTGTGTGTGTGTGTATGTATGTATATGTATGTATGTATATATATATATATATATATATATATATATATATATATATATATATATATATATATATATATATATATAGTAGGTAAAAGTAATTAATTATACAAAAGCTAAGTAATCACAATAACATGTTAAAAATTATAAAGGTTAACAATATTAAATCTTAAATTAGTATTCACAAAAATTAATTGAATTACATATTTATTTCAGGAAAGAATTGATTACATAACATATTTAAGACTAAATGGATAAAGAACGAAATGTTGATGGTATATAATTATACTTCGTGCAACACGTTTGTATATTAATTTAATTAATATAATGTGAGGTCGGAACTACTGTATTTTTATTATACAATGGGAAAATTGTATATTATATATACATAGATAGATACATACGTGTGTGTGTGTGTGTATATATATATATATATATATATATATATATATATATATATATATATATATATATACATTTTATAAGCACTTTATAATCACATTTATTATTTATTTTTATTCTCAGCTGAACTTGACATACAATATAAATAGTGTTCAGTTATTGATCTATCTAGAGTAATAGAAAATCGGTATATATTTGATATTGACACTCATTAAAGAAAATGAGTCGACTATAAAGTATCATTCATTGAGATATTATTGATTATTTGTATGGATTAATATATATATATATATATATATATATATATATATATATATATATTTAATTATTTAAATATTGATACATGTATACATAAACTTTCATTTAACTAATTCCGATTGTTAAAAAAAATATTAAAATTAGTTTACATGCTATATTTTCCTGGAAAAAATGTTTGTACATTGGACTTTTACGATTTCTTCTTTCATCCTGTTATTATATTGCATGTCTATTTTTTCACTTAGTTCTTGCAATGATTTCTAATATACTTTCATGTCTGAATGTATTGGAAGTCGCTGAATTATTTTGGTATTTAGAAATAAGATTACTTCGACAGATAAAAAAATAATATCTATTTAAATTATTTCAGTGAAATGATTGATATTTTTAATTTGTATATATGTATTAAGAATCATAAATTTTGTATTATGTCATCTTAGAAAAGTATGTTAACAAATAGAAGAAAAATAAATATTTTAATGTTCAAAAATGAGAAATTAAATATTTATTTCATTTGATAATTGTGATATATTACAGACAATACAATATTTAATGTTTTTTAAAGGAAATAAACTGAATTGACAGAATCAGTACTACTAGGTTTTAAATTATTTATAGACCCTTTTCAAATATTAATTACTTCAAAATTATTTTAAAAAAATAAACATGAAAACACTACAAAAGTTAAATAAAAATCGAATATAAATTTAATTAGTGGTGACATATTCTTATCAATTACTTTTATAAATCCAGGGTTCGTCCTTAATAGTAATGCACGCATGCATACAATCACACAATAGACAAAGAGATAGTTACTATTTAGTTTGCTTATCGAGTACCAGCATTGCGTGTACTAGGTTTTACGCCTCATTCCATACTGACACTGAATATAAATGACATTCTCATGTTTTCGGTTCCTTCACCCAAAATTGAACACGGAAGACATTTTGGTATATTATAGTTGGGACATAACGCGTGGCTGCTCACACAAATTTGCGTACGTGATATCGCATGGCAGCACGCATTCACGTCGCGAAATGAACTATGGACGCTCCGTATGGAATTTTTAAGAATTTGTCGTCGAGTCAACGGACGATAAATATTTATAAAAGAAAGAATAAAATACAAAATACATGAGAATATCGAGCGTGACAGATGTCGAGTTTCGATTAATATTTATTTGTCACTGGAGTATGTAGTGGAAAATATTTATTATTATCGTAGTGCACATACAAATGTGTATATACATACATACACGCACACACACACACACATATATATATATATATATATATATATATATATATATATATATATATGTAAAATCAGTTTTAAAAATACTGTCAAGGTATTTAAAATTCTAATTTGATTTGTTTTATTAAAAGTTGTTTTTATTAAAATAAATTTATTTGATTAAAGAACACGGTTAATTATTTTAATAAAAATCCTAAAGTTTTCAAAAATATGAAAAAATTACACTACGAAATAATTATGCACACAATTCTGTATACAGTCAAATTATTATAAGGAAAAGAATTTTCATAATTCTTTATATACTATGTTTATTTTTACTTTTATTTTTTCCATTTCTAAAAACCGAAACAAATTTAAATACAATTTAGAATTCAATAAATTGTTTTTTTTCAAATATACCCAAAAATATGTTTTTTTTTTAAATTTTAACATCTGATACCTTTTTTATACATACATTCAGTGATATTAAATAAACATAAATGAAAATCTTTTTTTTTAATCACTATGAGGCTATAAATTAATTGAATTCGTACTTAAATTTCAGGATGTAATTTTAATATTCAAAGAAAATTTAAAAATCATTTTTCTTAAATAAATATTTGTTGCTCAAATAAATATATTCAAATCTGGAAGATCTTAAACACAGATATTAATTTATTTTTATTATATGTTTTTAAAATAATCTAATGTACTATTTTAGTGGATACAGTAAATACTTTTCAATAAAAATAAATTAAAAATGTTATTTTAACGTTTACTTTTTTCTAAAAAAAAGTAGAGAATTTATATTTAAATTCAAATTAAAATTTTTAAGTCATAAATATGCTTTGGCAGTTATTCAACTATATATATATATATATATATATATATATATATATATATATATATATATATATATATATATATATATGTATATGTATATATAATTTAGATGTAAATAATTTTATTACTAAAGTGAATATTGTATAAGTTTATACAGAAAAAGAATACTTGACAAACTTTGACAATGCATACTTATCAGCCACGTTGTAAAAGATATATTACTGTAGGAAGAAAGTAACTGGGAAATGTTAAAACTTTTGCCGTGTTCACCGACACGGCTGTGTGCGTGCGCGGGCGTCATGCTGTTGCAGTTATTCCTACTTCCTCACCTGTCGTCGTCCCCTACATTTTTCAACACAACAACAACCAGCTGCCATCGTTCTGTGTTTACAGAGTTCCGTTCGTGATTACATTGTAGTACTGTACTGCACAACTGTCTTACTTCAAATTGATGATGGACACTAACTGTCGAAATGGATTCGGGAAATTTTGTGCGTCAACGATCCATAATCGTGAAAGTACAATTGATGAACAAACAATATAAGGAGAAACCGAAAATTGATACTGATTAACTTGTAACAATACGATTGTCATTGCAATTGACTCATCAATCAAGAAAATTATATGTTTTGTAGAAAAATGTTGACTTTTACTAAATTGTGAAAACAATATTATATATATATATATATATATATATATATATATATATATATATATATATATATATATATATATATAACGAAAGAGAGAAAGAGAGATAATTTGAAATCTATTCATAAAATATAAAATGATATAATATGAACAATTACAAAATGTAGTAAAAAAATTATTAAGAAAATATTCATAACATACAAAAATAAAATACTTTTCAAAAAATAATTCAAAAATAATCTGTACACTGACTTTTTCTTGATCGATGCAATATTTCAAAACATATATATCTTTTAGAAACATTGTAGGCAATTTATTTATAAATTTACTATAAATTATGTTGAATATTTATCTATACATGTTTTGTTGGAAATTTGTTTTTAAGCAGAAAAAACCTAATCAGTTTTCAATTATGTAAAATCCAGATGGTTACAGACCACTACAATATTTATTTATCAATAAAAAAACGATACAATTGATATCAAAGATAAAATATGTATATTAATAATGTTTTCATGTACCATTATCAAACACTTTGATAAAAAATAAACTTTAAATTTTAAAGAACAATGCATTTATATGAAATTTGTTTTATTAGTTCTACGAATACTGTGAAAATCAAATATTTTCATATAATTTAATTCTCAAAATAAAATTTTGACCATTATTTCGTTTCACAAATAAATTTTAACAATTTTCAGAATTTTATCTTTTGTATTAAAAATTAATAACAATTTCAATCTAATTTTTTTTGCAAAATTTTATTATTTAATAATTACTTTTTGTTTAAACGTACTTTGATAGACATGTCGTCGGAGCTCAAATATAAAAATTAAGTAAAAGTATAAATTCATTTTGAAAACAGCACATAATACAAAATGCTAATAAATTTACTAGAAAAAATATTATAAAGTTTAATTCAATAATTAACTAAAAGAAATATTCAATTACAAATTTTTCTATAAATACTATTTTCACAATTATCAAATTACAGACTGTTGTATATTTCAATTACTTGAATTTCTTTCAATAATAAGGTCAGTAGTTAACTTGTATTGCAAACTATTATGATTTTACTATAGTAAAAGTTATGAGACAATCCTTTTTTGAAATAAATGATGATATAATAAACAAGTACACGTATTAGTCACTAAAACATGGCACAAACACATCTTTCCTTGACTCCTGAGAATTATTACGACTTTCCTATCGTTTGCATATTTAATTATGCATTTTTTTAATGTTTTTGTGGCATATATATATATATAAGAATCGTGCAAATAAACGTGTTTCGACTGAGTATAAAAAAAATAATATATTACTGAAACTTGACCATACTTGTATGTAAAAATAGAAATGTATAAAAATATTCAGTACTATTTGCTGATAAGTAATACGAGTTATGTATCACTAAATTGCCTTATTAATTAAACTGTATAAATGTAAAAAAATCCAACGACTTTAATAAATTGTACCTCAATAAAAACTCGTTTCAATTCGAAGGTGACCAATTTTTTCAGTTGCATTTTTAACATGTTTTTTAACCTGTGCCCGATCATATTTTATTACAAATCGTCACGTGTAAACAAAATAAACAATTCAATTACATGAAAGAATCACATCGAAAGGGTCAAGGTTGAATATAATAATAAAATGAATGAATAAGCATAATTAACGTCAATTAATTATTTATCGTAAGGTATAATTAATTGCACGCCTTATATAATTTTCTATTATTATCGATCGTAAAGAGATATCATCGTTAAAAATGGTATTTGCCACGGTTCGTTGCTTTGCTATTAACCCTTGCGAATAGTCATATAAATTATATGAGAGTTCTATGACTGCTTAGCAGACAGACAAGTCTTATAAATGTAATCGGAACCATCTTTCAGATTACTTAGGTTGATTTGAAGTTGTTAAGGCTCAATTAAATACGTTATTACATATATTACCGATGTAAGAAGTACTTTATGTTACAATTTCTTTACTAATTGCGTTAGTAATAAGTATGAGTGCATAATACACAAGCGATGTACATAATTTAATTCATTGCTATTGTATTTCTTGTTTTATATTTAATTTAAAGTATATATAAATAAATATTTATCTACATGTATGTATGTGTATATATATATATATATATATATATATATATATATATATATATATATATATAATTGCACTTAAAAAAATTAAAACGTTGTTAGGTGTTTTATATCTGTAGATTTATCTGTATATCTTTAATTACCTGTTTCTAATAAAATATATGACTTATTTTTTAAAAGCACATACTTTTATTTATACAGAATTATTAATCAAGAGCAAAAATTACATTTGCAATGAGAACTCAAATTCATTGGTATATAAATCAAGAAAATATTAAAAAAATCTTAGTACTTTTTGTTATTATTAGTTTATTTTTTAAGTTATTTTCGATTTACGTATAAGGCAACATTTTAATAAAATATTTTTGATTATGTATTATAATTTCCAGATACATATAAACATTCATAGATAATATTTTGAGAGTTATTGAATTATTTTCATGTTATTTTATTTTAAGTAGGTACAATTTAATTTAGAAAAAATACAAAATTTTAGTATAACCAAAAATCTGTCAATCCATAAAAGTATTTTTGATTTTGATGATTGATAAAAGTATTGTAAACATTGATAAATGTTTCAATCTGATTGATTTTTTTAGTTCAAGTTTGAATATTTACAAGTTAAAACCGAAAGGAATTTTCGATGAAATTTATATCAAATAATCAAAATTCATACAATAGGTATTATAAATCTTATAATAGACAACGACAATAAATATAAATATATATATATATATATATATATATATATATATATATATATATATAATATCGTTTCGACCATGATCCGAACAGATATTTAAACAAATACGAATTAATTTTCTGTTTTATATGCAACACGTTGAAGCCGCGTGACTTCGACAAGAATTTGAATTTTTTTTTGCGACACCTAAAAAGTGAAAACGTGTCTATACAAATAACAGATTGTTTAATTCTTGTAATTGAATAGTCCTTATAATATTTATATATAATTTATAATTAACATATTTATAAATATTTGGGTGTGTGTAAGTATATATATACATACATACGAATATACATACACTTGATATTTTAGAAATTTTTAAAATTTTTGTAAATATAAAAAATATACATAATTTATCATTTTCTAATGTATATATATATATATATATATATATATATATATATATATATATGTGTGTGTGTGTGTGTGTGTGTAAAAAATGTGTTTTTTTAAATATATATAAACTTAATGAGGAACAGTAATAATTAATGTAAAATCTATATCCGTGAAATTAAAATTTGCATGTTACAGCATATATTTGTGTGTGTAGGTGGATCTTATAAATCAGTAATAAAATTCGACTTGAAAATTAATATACTTATATTTTCAAATGACAATTTAATAAATAAATCTTATATTTTATGGTTTCAAAAATTGATTATATCATAGTTTAAATTTTAAAAAAATAAATATTTTTTATTGTCTTAGTAAAGATTTTTGTATTTTTTTTCCAGAAATTAATTTTTAACTTTAGTATCCATTTTTCATTATATATTCTATTTATTATAACTTTCTATTATTATAAATATAAATATTTTAAAACCAAATATCTGAATCTCATGATTTTATTAAAAAAATATTTACTTTCTATTATTATAAATATAAATATTTTAAAACCAAATATCTGTTATATATATTACAATGAATGCTAATATATATATATATATATATATATATATATATATATATATATATATATATATATATTCATATAGTTATAAGTCAGTAGAACAGTGTGTGAAATATTCAGTAATCATTTCTATCACGTTACGAGAAATTCGATAAAAAACATATTAAAAAATATCAGTGAAATTCTGCTCCTCTTGGTAGTAATAGTGTATATATATATACACACACACACACATATGCATATATATATATATATATATATATATATATATATATATATATATGTGTATGTACACATACAACGTATGTATGCAATGGCTCTGTTGCCAATACGTGGCTCAATTGCATATAAGAAACGTGTGTGAGCGTACTCTCATATAAGCAAGATCTGACCGCGAATATAACTTTCTTTCTGATCTTTTTTTTGCATTCTTTCGTCGATTGGAATGTGTGTATAGGTCTCGCTAAACATGTCTCACGAGTAGTTCGATATGTTTATTCACAATAATTTATACACACACAAACAAACATGTATACATTCATTTCAATATGTTCTCAGGACATATTAGAAATTTCAATCGATTTGTCTTAATTACATAAATGTTTCTACTAGATCAGGTGTATTGAATGTAAGAATTTGTTTTTATCGATGTTAATTGTATTGGAGATTACATTCAACGCTGATAAATATTTCTTATTATGTAAATACTTAATAAGAATACTTCAATCACTTTCACTTTTGAATTAGAGGGTTGCAATTTGTTTGAAATTCAGAAAAACAACTTTATATATATATATATATATATATATATATATATATATATATATTTAATAATAATAAATAACTATTTGTTAATGTATTTGTTATGCATGTGAACGTGAATTCAAAATATGACTAGCAATGATGTGACATTTATAATAAATCTCGTTTTTTAATATTGGTTCGTTTGCACGTTTTTGATCACGAAATTGGAAACAAAAAAGTTATTTCGGTTTTTTTCTAGTGTCAATTCTAAGAATGCACACGTGATGTATTTAAAATAAACGTGAAATTAATTAAACTTGTTATCATTGATTGTCTAAGATTATTGATTGCTTTAAACAATTTCGAATTATAAAAGTATGTTTGATTGTAAAACGTGGAATAAATATAATTTTATAAAAAATATATATATGCATAAATTATTAATTCCTATATATATTTGATTTGGAAATATTTAAACTGTATATAAATATGAACAGCAAATGACTAACTGTTTTAAAATTAAAACGTAATTAATATATTTGTAGATTAAAAATAGGAATTCAGTGATTTACATTTTTTATAGAAAAAAATAAATTAAATTTATAATAAAATCAAATTTAATTGAAATTTACATGAATTTACAATATTTAATATAAAAATATTTATTACACATTCGCTTCTACTTTTAAGTAAATATTTAATTTATAGTGACTGATGTAAAGTTGTAATTTAATGAATCGATATTCACTAGTATTTACATTATTACAAAAAAATAACTCTCAAATGAAATTAAGTAAATTAGAATTGAAAGTGTTGAACATTATTTTCAATTTTTAGAAATATATTCCATAATTTTAAACGAATAAATAAAATTCATATTACAAAAATAAAATTATTTTTCAATCTTTAGAATACTCATCAATCGTTTTATAAATACTGTATAATCAACAATAAACTAAAATTGAATTTCAATATAAGAACATAATTAAATAAACACTTGTATAATTTCAAAATAGTAGTATATTAAAAACGAATTGTTCATTTCATTTTTATTAAATACGCACTCTTAATGTACACACAACATATTTTTGAAAAGTTTAAAAATATGTCAATTACAGACATTTTATAATTTCATAATTTTCTTTGCGTTTATTTCTATTACATATTAATTTAGTTAAGTAAAATGTCATATGATATGATATGGATGACAACTTCCGTTATACGACAGCTGTTTTTGATAATTGCAATTAGCAGACATCGACACGATTACTTTAAGTGTTACTAGAAAATATGTATTTTAAGTTTATAGTTAAAATTTTCACATATATACATAATTTACTTTTTATTTTATCTCTATGTTATTGTTTACATAATATATTTAAAAGACTACAAAGAAATAATTTAACATTTAATAACTAAAATGTACTATTGTAATTAATCACAGTTATATGTTAATATAAAGTTATTAATTCAATTTCATAAATATTTGTGTGTATATGTACATGTATATATATATATATATTATATTTACATTTATATATATATATATATATATATATATATATATATATATATATATATATATATACACACATATGCAGAAGTGTGTCTTAATTTTTTTAAGAACGATCAGAAAAATGAACTGTCTTATTAAAAATAGAAAATTTTAAAGTTTATTACTTGTTTCAATACAATTTTATTACTTTTTTATGACAAAACTGATGAGTTTTAATTTTTTCTTAACGATTATAAAGTTAAATGCACTCTAGTTAGTATTTATTAAGCAGTATACTTGGATTTCTGTTGTGAAAGTTCGTTTATAATTTTATATACGACTGTATGGATATATATATATATATATATATATATATATATATATATATATATATATATATATATATATATATATATATTGATTACTTTTGACCATAGGTTTGAAAATATTTCTTCTAATTTTTAAATTTAAAACTCATTTGTTGTGTAATATGAGAAATTAGTAATAATATAAAATAAATGTGATGAAATATATTTTATATTTATTTGTAATATATATATATATATATATATATATATATATATATATATATATATATATATATATATATATATATATGAAAAAAACGATATTTACCATCTAAAATAATATTTTTAAAAGAAACGAGAAATAATTTTATTTTGTAATTTCTTAGAACCACTACTAAAGTAATTTAAATGATTTTTATATAATTTGTTATTCTTTTTAATTTTATTTTTAGTGCATTTAATTGTTGACCTTAAGTTTTAAACAAAATGTATATTTAATTAAGACTCACGGTACTTTAGCTTTGAATGATGATATATTGTATGCATGTATATATAGAAGATAATGTTTTTGAACTTGTATATAAATAATTACATATTTATGAAAAGAATTGAACCGAAACTTTTATGCTCAAGTGAAGTTTATTAAATGCTCAATATTATTTTAACTTTTATATACATAAATACATTTTACATAAAGTACTCAAATAGTATAAAGAATGTATATATAATTATTACAATTTTATTTTTTGCAAAGTTATTTGATAAAAAAAAAATTGAAAATAGTTAATTTTCCAATGTTCATTTACTCAACTAATACAATTATTTTATCTGAATCGATTAATCTGGCATTTAAATAATTATTGTTGTTTTTTTTTTTTTATTCAACAATACGAACAATCATAGAGAAACGATTTTTTTATAATTAATTTAATATGTATTTTCAATTGATTTCTTTTATATAGAAAAAAATCATTTTTACATACGTATACATTGTGCATGTAAAATAATTAAAATATTATATATCAACTTTCAAGAAAAATTAATAATATAATTGTGTTTTTTTTCAGAAGCCAGTCAAAAGCCTCTTATTTGGCATCGTACAGAAGAGGCGAACGCAATCAACCAACAGATAGTGACCGAGGAAGTTACAAGAGAACAATGTCACCAGGTGGTCATGCTCTAGAACCATCGCCTCCAGATGATAATAAGTGGCCACCGACTATTACCAATCATCGTCATGGACTTATCCCAAAAGATATTGAAAAAGATCCAATGGTCATTACAAACAATAACAACAATAGTTTGTTACATAGATTATCTCTTGAGAATAAGAAATACGCGGAATCGACAAAAGAAACTAAACTGGATGTTGTGTTGAAGAAACATAACGAGAAGGACTTCAATTCGACTTGTAATAATCTTCCAGATGTTTTACCAGTCAGTGCGAAATTATCTCCACCCCGTACTCTATCAATATCTCAGAATGGATTGAATCATTCACCAACAAAAACGTCTCCTGTTTTATATAACGCTCCTTCTCCTTTATCGACTCTTCCACGATCTCCACTGAATAATTATTCAATTAATTCACCGCCGAAAATTGCATCTCCTCGACGTTTATCAAAAGGATCTCCGATTGATTTATCACCAGGATCTCCAAAACGGTTAATAAACGATATAGATATCAGTCCTACGATTGATAACCGAACAAATTCGATAAAGAGCAGTCCAAAAGGATCGCCGCCGACTATGTCACCCGAACGTGAATTAATGAAATCGTCTTCCGAACGTGAAATAATTAAATCGTCGAACCGAATTCTTCAACGAGTTCCTTCTAAAAAAGAATCTCCAGTCGCATTGCCTACCCGAGTATCTCCAGAAAAAATAATAAATCACATCAGCGAAAAGACATCTTCGTGTGAAGGATTGAATAAACTTGAAGATATAAGCAATCAAATTCAAAAAGATTCGATTAAACGTTTCACGCCGGAATTGAATAGATCTCAATCTGTTCCGGAAGTATTTTCGAAGGAGATGTCTTTAGCAGAAGAAAGAAAATCGCCAGAAAAAGGGACTGTTAGTGAAACACCTCCGAAAAGTCCACAAACATCTCCTCCGCATTCGCCTGAAGTGGTACGAAAGAATCCGTCACCGCCGACAGTTGTGGAAGGTTTACAATTGATTCAAAGGACTGAAGTAGTTTTGCATGTTAATGCTTGTACTACAATGGATGCTGCTTCACAAACTGATTTAAAAGAAGACGTTGAAGTATCAGAAGTAGCGACTATGGTTCGTACAACACCGGTGCCAATGAGACGACAAAAATTACAAGAAGAAATTGAATGTGAAAGATTATCACGAGATTTAGCTAATCAGTTATCACCTACAGATAGACTTAAAGGACTTTTAAGTAAGTGTTAACATTATTTCTTTTTTTTCTGAGAAAGTTTCAATTGATTTTTTAAAAATTGTACTAACAATCAATATATCCTAATCAGTAATCTGTTATCAATATTAAAAATATTCATTATATAATTACTAATATATTGCATGAAAGAAATGCAAAAAAATCTATTTATAACATTACAATTATTAGTATTATAAATAATTATTAAAAACTTTATAAAATAATATTTTTTTTAAAAAAAATATTTACCAGTAAACAATATCACACAAGTGCGTTATTATTTTTTTATTAGCATGACAGATAATTTAAATCTTAATTTATTTAAATATTTCTATTATTAATAATGAAATATAATTATAATATCAAACTAGTCATTAACAAAATTACACTAAACATACATTTACCTTAAATATAATTATTTAATTATATTTACATTATATATGCCTTTGTGTGCGTGTATAAATATATATATATATATAAATATATATATATATATATATATATATGTATATATATATATATATATATATATAAATATGTGTGTGTGTATTACACGCATATACATATATTGTGTATAATGTATTTTTTTTGACATTTTCATTAAAGAAATTATCAAGGTTTTCATTATATTTTTAATGTTCTTTTAATAACGTCAGATAAAAACAAACAATTTATTTAGTGAATTAATTATAAATTTATATGCAAAATTATAATTTTTAACTGCAAGTGAATTAAAATATAAATTATCTGTCTTGTAAAATATTGAATAAAATAATCTAAATTAGATAATAAAATCTACATGTTTAATCACATGCACTGATAATATAAATCTATTTTATATTTTTTTCTATAAAAGTAAAATTAATCTTCAAGTCTTTTTTTTATATTGAAATTAATTTATAGTTATATTTATCTTTATAAACAAAATGATTTCATTGAAAATATTTTAATGTATTTTTCTCTAGTACCATCCACAATGTGACATAATTGTTTAATATAAATTGTATGTGCATTTATAATTCAATTATACTTTTTTGTGAAAGTTCTAATTAACATTAAAAAGTATTAAATGAATTTTATTTAACTGTGAAGTAATTAAATATTTGTTAATTTCTCTGGATCATCTTTAATTCATAAATCGATTAACTGTGCTGTAATATGAATAACTTTTATGAATAGTAAAATCATAACAATGAACACAATAGTGAAGTTATGAATATATTGAATTTGTGATTGCAATATTTGTTTTTATTAATTTATTTTCCATAATTCATGATAAATTCCATTCGTTATTAAATCGAATTCTTTTGAAAAAAAACAATAAACACCTTATTTGTCTCTGTAAATAAACAACTTGGAAAATTAATCGATAATATTATTAATTACATTTAATAACTAATCATATTATTGAAACTGAATATGCTGGGTTTTTTTAATGACAATGAATAATTGATTTGTATTATTTTTTATTTCCAATATTGATTTGTTGTACTGGGGTTTTACAAAATACACAATATGATAAGCATATAAAATTATAGCGTGCATTAGCGAAAATAATATAAAACATTTTTAATGAAAACACGTAATCATACACACACACACACACATACACACATATGTATATATATATATATATATATATATGAATTGTGTGTGTGTGTCTGCGCATGTGTATATATATATATATATATATATATATATATATATATACATAATATGACTACATTTGTTTGTTAAAAATATTAATTATTAAATTTCAGTAAATTTTAATACGTTAAGACGTGCGGTGTGGCGTGTGTATTTTACACTAAATTCATTAAAACATTCAAATTTAATATTACGTTATATTAAGTTTCTTTAATTATATTAAATTAAACTGTTTTTTTTCAATTTTATGTATACAAGATAACATTTCATTCAAAATGAAAATCAAAGAATATATATTCATCCAAGAAACTAAAATTATCGGTAAATTTAAGTAAAATAATTTATTTTCAAGTTTTTTTTAAAAAAAAATTAACGAGAATTGTTTACTGTCATTTAAATATTAGTTCAGTTTATTTTTCAATAAAAATATTTCGATTAATATTCTTTATTTTTTCCATATATATTTTCTTAATGTTAGTAATAAAAAAATATTTTTAAATTAACTTTATTTTTTTGCTGTTTAATATTAATACGTTTTTTTTAAAAATAAATAATAATTTTCTTCTAGTGCCTGCACCAGAACATAAAAAGCCAACTGATTATGTGAGTGGATTATTTAAACCAGAAGTTACTTCAAGGTCAAGATCGTCAAAGTCGTTTAGACTTACACAGACTGTCTCTACTTCAACTTCACCTCCAGAATCACCTTCATCAAAGACACCACCTCAACAAAATGGTTTCCCTAGGTATTTTTTTAAAGCTTTTCCGAATTTTCTCTTAAAAAAATCGAACATTTTATTATTATATCAACATTTTGTGAAATTGTACATATTTTAAATTATTATATTTTAAAAAAAAATACTTTAAATTGGTTTTATTTCGTTGGTTGTATTTATACTATTTAAATTTTGATAATTATTATCACATTTAAAATCTACTACTAAAAATCAATCTTAATATTTTTAATTTATAGAGAAATATCACCAACTTCAAAAGACTCTTCTAGTCCTTTATCGGCAACATCAACTTATTTTACTACATCTGAGTCAAAAGCTAAGTTCCTGACAAGATATAGCAGAGATATGAGTCAATATAATGGCATTCAGGACACCAAAGATCTTAATCAGAAAAAAGTAAGTGACGTTTTAATATATTCTTGTAAATTTATAAATTTTTTTAATTAATTGAAATTATCAATAAATATTTTGAAAAGATATTTGAAGACAACTAAAATTAAAACAATTTAAAAAGAAATGGTATTTATTAGCTTTTATTAAAAGTTTATTTATTTTTATAGGAAGAGTTAATGAATCGATTGGATAGAAAATTAGAGGTATTGAGAAGTGAGCAACTTGTAGTTTCTGAAGATAGTCGAATTAACGAATCGCTTGGAGAACAAGTAAATTCTCATGTAAGCAGATTAGCCCGTCCACAGGAAGTTGCTAAATATCGGTTACATGTCGAAGAAGTTGGTAAAATTACAAGTCTTCTGTTGGGATTATCAGGAAGATTAGCTCGAGTGGAAAACGCTTTAATGGGTCTTGAATCAGATCATGCAGAGAGGGTAAATATTTAATTAGAATAATTGATCTAATAAAATACAAAATAGTGTGGGTTTACTAATGAAATTATATATATAATAAAGTCATTTATTTTTATATTATATTATTTAACATTGACATATTTTAACACATAGAATACAAAATTCCAACGTGTTTTTTTTAAAATAAAATATACTTTTAACTAATTATTCCAAATCTGTCATACAACTATCTGATATATTACAGACATATTACTTTTACTTACCCTAGAATGGAAAGGGGGTCATGGAATAATTGAATACCAGTCTTAAAGCTGATATCATTTAGCAACTTTTTTTATATAATGATTGTGGTTTAAAATGGATAAATTATACTTTTAATTATTTTAATTTCTAATAGTATTAAAGTATTTTTTTTTAAAAAAAAGTCATATACTTGTTTCTTATTTAAAATAAAAATGAAATACTTTTCAATACTTAATTTTTAAATATATATATATTTCTTACAGAAAATTCTGGAAACAAAACGTGACAAATTGAAGGAGCAACTTGAAGAAGCAAAGAAATTAAAAGAAAATATAGATAGGCGTAGTGTGAGTGTTTCAAATATCTTGTATAAATATCTCAACTCAGAAGAATATGCTGACTATGATCACTTCATCAATATGAAAGCGAAGTTGATTATGGATTCGAGAGAAATCGCCGATAAGATCAAACTAGGGGAGGAACAACTGACTGCCTTAAGAGAAACTTTAATTGTTCCTCCGACGAACTGAACAAACTTTCAAATAACCAGTGTTAGTGTGTTTTTCTTAACCCGAATAAAAATATAGACAAATGTCTTTTGGGTGCCTAGTCTTAAAATTCCTGTGCTTTCTTAATAAGATGTTTTGTGAATTTTACCAGTGTTTTTAACAGTTTATAGGAATGACTGTTTTGATATTAAACTGTAAAGATGTAGCACTTATGGTACTTATAACTTCTCAATAAGAACAATAATAATATATAAATCAAGTAGGTCGTACCTCGCAATAAATCTTATCATAAATGTTTTTCATTATTTTTATTCTAATAATTTCTATAATATTCTATCAACTAAATTGAGAATGAATGTTTTTCAGCTTTATATTATTGGATAACATTGAACAGAAAAACTTTGGTTTTTGTATTGCAGTGTATATCCAGATTTTTATATATTAAAAATATAAATTCAGGACCAAATTTCATATATATATATATATATATATATATATATATATATATATATATATATATATATATATATATATATATATATATATATGCATACATATGTTTATATATTTTACTTGAATTTAAATCATTAAGTAATCTTTTATATACAACAGAATGTGATAAAATTAAAAATGTATTTTGAAGAATATTTAATTGCAAACACTGTTCATCATAAATGGCTTTCAAAAGTGTATTCAATCTAATTGAAATATATGCAAATTATTACTTATACATAGTTTAAGTTTTAAATGTAAATAAAAAAGTATATTTATTGGCATTTCAAATACAGTTGCTTATGTGAAATTAAAACTTCAATAATTTTTACATTAAACCTTTGAATGAATGAATAAATGAAAATGTATAAGCACATAAATGAATGAATAAATGTTTTACATGTGAGTATGTAAGTAAGCTTTTAAAATAGTATATTATAATAGAAATAACAAGGCAATACTAAGTGGTAGATCTATTTTAAAGATTTAAACTTAGAATAATCATATCAAGTAATAAAAAAATAAAGTTTTAAATACTAAATTACATAATTTATATTATTAATTTTCTAATTTAATTCAATTCATGTTAAAAATTATATTGTGTAATTCAGATTTAAAGCTTTATTATTCAATTCATTATTGTAATATAATGATGATTAGTTCCTTAAAAATGGTAGTATAACATAATTTTTAAAAAGTATAAATACATTACAAAAATTCTTCTCGTTTTTTGCACTAGACAACTTATTATCAAATGGTATTCAATTCTAAGATTACTTAATGTTTTGAATAATCAAGTGTTACTTCTGCTGTTTAGCAAAGCCACGATGATCAAATAACATTGATAAAACAACGAGAGCACAGTCTTTCCTCTTACCTCTTGAATAAATATTGGTGTGGAATGTAGCCTGTCCTAGCCAAGAGACTAAGATGGAAATTTCTGTATTCAGGCATTGTACAGTATGACGTGGATAAAGCCATATCGATAATAATGTGATTGCTGCACTTTCTCTATTTTGATAAATAAAAATGGGTGGAAATCATATAGTTTTTATTCTATCGGTGTAAATGCTTATATAAGTCTTTGTTAATGCAGCATTTTTGTATATATATATTTGAATCAATGCCATATTTATCCACGGCTAATAAGATATTATCAGATTGTAGTGTGATGTTATGTTAGGATTTATTTTTCATACAGGCTGTTACTTTCTTGCATTTTATATATTTACGAATATAGTTTCTTTAATTTTAGTTTTGTCCCTTAATTTTATTTTATCATTATGTCGAAAATGCATCATCCTATCAAAAGTATTTAAATCTGAAAATTTTGTATTATGTGTAAAAAAAATGTTTAGTGTACTTGATTTGTTGTATTTGATTAATTAATTAAATGTAGACCAATGTAAATAGTAAACATTATTGATACATATATTTCTAAAAAAATGGTGCTTTGGAAATTATTTTATCATAAACATTGACAACACAGTGTGATTTAATTAATTTTGTTTTTGAGATTTTCATAAGATGAAAGTATTGTTATCATGCTGCTATCATTCTGCAATTGCTTTTGTTATCTCAAATATGTAGCCGGATTTCTATTGACATCCAAGTTACATTCTAATATATTTAAAATACATATTTTAATTCGTTCTTATCAAGCATGTGATTATTATTTTTATATTTTGATTTAGGAAGCAAACAAATAATTTCAAATAAGTGCTTCTTTATATTAAGAACACATTAAAATATGTATGTAGTTTATAAGTTTATCGTTATAATACTTATGTCGAACAACATATTATATTATGTATAATAATCATGAGATAATGACAGTTTTTCTGTCTGCTTATAATAAATAACTCATCAAATTTGACTTGTCGTTTTTTATACATCTCTTCATTTTTTCAGATTTATAATACGTGTATATATATATATACACACGAATAAACATGATTGTTCGTATGTGATTGTTAATAATTACACAATATATGGTCATTTAAAAAAATAAATAAAGGAAAAGTCATTAAAAGTATTTGGCTTATGTATTTACGTTATAGTTATCAAAATATAGTCATATATTTTATAAGGTGCCTCTGTAGATTCACAGATCTACATAAAAAAGCTTTTAATAAACTGTTAAAACAACAATAAATATATATTATTCAAAATAACAAAATAAATAAACATGAAATATAATTATATATATTTTTGATAAATACATATAGTCACAGAACGACAATACAACGAATAAATTAAATTAATGAATCGACCCTAAGGGTTTTTTATATTATCTATTTCTCTGTGACAGTTTTTAAATTCAGTACATACTATTAATAATGTTTATATAAACAACTACCGAATTAAATTCGAATAATAAAATAAGGTAATAATATTTTCATAATGAAAGTTAATGTCATTATATTAGATAATTGTATCTAATAAACGAGTTTAATAAAAATATATAAATGATCAATTTATTTGAAAGAACCAATGTTTAAATTTTTATTTTATACATAATAGTTATTTTATATTTAGTATAATTTATGAATGAAATATATTATGTCCAATTTATAATATTAAATTTAGGAAAAAAATATATTTGCATACATATATATGTTTGTGTGTATGTATATATATTTACAAACTATACAATAATACACACACATGTTTATTCTTATAAAAAATATAAATTTACTAATTTTACATATGAAATATTAATAAAACATTTAATGGAGTATGTTAATTTTGAAAAAATACATAAAATATAACTTAATTATTGAAAGAATAAATAATATTAATGAAATAATAATTGAATTAAAAACCGTTCAAAAATGTTTTAAGACTTCTAGTGTATGTGCATGTGCTTTTTTTTATATATATTAAATATATATATATATATATATATATATATATATATATATATATATATAAAATAATTTGCTACATTATTAATGTTTTTATTTACAGAAATAAATTTTCAATAATAAGCGTACAAAAAAATTCAAGCATCTAATGTACAACTAACGTTTCTTGTGGCGTACACGATCTGAAATGAAATTCAATCAAGTGTCTCGCTATTCTGAATTATAGCCGCATCGGTTGACAACCATTCGATTTGTCTTTGTTAAAATATATCTTGTGCACAATTTTTAATAAGAACGCCAAACATATTTCAAGATTGAGTAAACTGTATTGTTTTCTTTTATTAGATTTTTTTCAATATCCGTTATACGAACTGTCAACAATATTCAAGTACATGTCCGACAAAAAAAATGTTCTATAAGAAAAATATTCTGTTGTAAATTTCATTTAGAGTTTACTTTTCAATAACCTTTTTGGTATAGAATTTAATTTTTGAATATAACTGAAGTTATGAATAAAGCAATATATAGTATATAGTTGCAAAAACAATATCAGCTGTAATTTATATATATATATATTTCTGCAGTATATTATTTCATTAAGAGAAATACCGAATTTATAAGAATATGTAAATTTTACAAAGTTTCAGAAATTATGGTATACAAAAAATCAACTATTATTTATTCAATGAACATAAAAAAACTGCATTATTATTCATTATAGTCTATTTCAAGTACAATAAACCTTTGTGAATTCTAGAATCCTTAAGATTTTTTAAATTAATTACTTATCCAATTTTGGAAATAATAATTATCATGCTATTATTCAATAAATGAAATATATATATATATATATATATATATATGTACTTATGTATGCATTTATATATGTATGTATGTAAATACCTAACAGAAAGCAAACATATACAATGTAAAAAGAATATTACTGTGAGTAACAATTTAAATTTGTCGAGAAAGATGTTTACTCTGTTTTTTTTTCGGGCTGTTTAAGACTAATAATACAGAAGATATAAAAGAAGAAAATATTAACTTGTTTCTCTTTATACTGTTTATTTAAAACAGGATGGAAAGATCAATGTTAATGTGTTTTTATTTCAAATATTTTTTTATCATTGTTAATATTTAATTCTTTATAAAACTAAAAAATATTTTTTAATAAAAAAATCGTCAGTCATATCATAATTGTATATTTTATGTTTTAATGGATAATATACAAATATTATTAAACATTTTATAAAACAATACAGTGTTTGGGATGAGTAATTCATTTATGTTGAATTGAATTTACTACAGTACCAAAAATAATAGTACTAGTTTTAAAATGAATTAATTTAGAATCAATAGTAAAAGTTATCTATAGAAATAAGACTCTAATAAGTAATTTTCAATAAATTTGGACAAAAAAAATGTTTACTAAAAATATTTGTGAATGTAGGTGACGTGTTTTGTAGATAAATTGTTTATTATTTTATAATATACTCTTGTTCTTTCACTCATTAAAAAAAATATTCACTCATTTTTAATTATTGTTAATTAATTTTAATAATTAATATACCTAAAATTTGTTAATAGAGTTTAAAGAAATTTTATTTCAAATATTAATTAATATATCTTAAATATTAAAAAAAATAATTTATGAAATAATGTAATTAAATAAAAATTAATAAAAGTACCGTAAATAAATATTATTAAATGAAATTAGATCAATTTCAAAACTAAAATAAATTTTAAAAAGAAATAAAACAGTCGAAAAATATTTTAGTTAAGTTTCAAGTTAATTTAATATATATATATATATATATATATATATATATATATATATATATATATATATATATATATATATATATATATATATATATATATGTATATATAAACAAGAAATTTAACATTTAGTTTTTATCAAAAAAAAAAAATTATGAAAGGTTGTAATGTAAATCAAGTAACATCAATAATTTATATATCTGCAATATTCGTAGACAGAAACGCATGAATGTTTGAGTAATATTTTATAGTTTCAAGAGAAGCATTTTTCTTTTTGCACATTTACTTCTTTCAAACTAAAACTTAAAACATCGACGAACAAAAAATAGGAAGTTTACTTTATTTAAATTATATGAAAATACGTATGCGAGATTTTTTTAAAAAAATGTTCGTCGTCTATGAGAAGTTTTTAGTCATAATCTTAATAAATTTCCGTACTGTCACCAAAAATATAAAAAGAACATTCATTCATCTTATGTTATTTTCAAAAGATAGTCTCATTATGTGATCATATCAAAGTATTTCACAGTTAATTTTTTCTATTTTTGTTTACTAATATGTTACTTATTTTTCCACGATAATTATTTTAAAAAAATATTTAAGTATAGTAAATATTTATTATATTGACATAATAAAATTGATTTTCCAATAATTAATTGGTGAATTAAAAAGACAATATTGTGGTATTTGTAAAAGTTCATTTATATATGTGTATACAATATCAAATATAATAAAAATAAGAAATTTAAAAAAAATGAAAAATATAAAATAAATAATGACATTAAAAAAATTAAAAGTAACAAATATGTCAAAAAGTGTTTCGATCTGGATTTGAAAAATATTTACATCTCATTAAACTTTTTGCTAAAGCCTTTGGATAAAATTCTTTCGTGCACATTGAGTAATAAACCGAATACAACGAACCGGATACACAGTATATCCGATTCATGATAATTAATCTGTTGCTTGCCTGTAGCTCAATTTTTTCTTTTTTGTTCATACGAATGTTCTTTTTGGTAGAAAATTTTATTTTATACAGTAAATGAACATTCATAAATCATAACGTGTATCTGTTTGTGTAAAATATATTAATGATTTGTTTCCGTTCAAAAGACATATCGATAAATAAATAACGAACGAAATAGATGCGATAAAATGATAACTTCTTATTGGAAAGCTTTTGTGAATAAATCTAGTTATATATATATATATATATATATATATATATATATATATATATATATATAGAGAGAGAGAGAGAGAGAGAGAGAGAGAGAAAATATTTATAAATAGAAAATCTGGTATTTTTTAGATTTTAATAATTAAAGCAATTATTATAAATAAAAAAAATAATTAATGAAAAATTAACTAAATATTACACATTTCTATTTCAAAAAGAATGGAGTTAAGACGTAAAATAAAAATATCGTTTCCGAACTTTCTCAAAGTTTTCCGAGAGAATCACCGAAGTACAAATTTTATGAAGGCAATGGACCTATTCACACTAGTCAACATTCATACAGTATTCACGGGCCATTACCACTCGTCTCACACGCTCTTACCCAAAAACTAATTTTTTTAGGTGGGTGAATTTTTGATAAGAGGGTGAGACGAGCGGTAATGGGCGTGAATACTGTATGAATGTTGACTAGTGTGGATAGACCCAATGGTTCTCTATACATTGTTAAACAGAAGCTAGTTAGGGGGTCTACAAGCGAACTGAGTAGGGGTCGGAGCCCCCACGTATTAAAAAAAAAACACTTTCTAAAATATATTAAATGTTTATAGAAAATGTAAAAAAATAAATATTTTTCAAATTATAATTAGGTATATTTGCTAAATAAATAATATTTTTTCTTAATTCCTTATTTTAAAAAATCTCAAATATATATATATATATATATATATATATATATATATATATATAAATGCTAAATAAAATACAAATAATTACTAACTGATAAAAATATTATATAATGTTATTTTTACTTCACTGTACATGATGTATTAAAAAAATACAAAGTACATAAAATATAAATATTTAACACTTGGTTATAATAAAATTATTATAAACTTAATATAAAAGAAACTAACCCATAATTTATACAGATTACAAAAATATTCAAAAATTTGTAAATAAATTTTTACTAACCTATATATGTACATTTCCATAATTCAGTACGAGCAAAATCCATTTCAATAACAGTTCACACACAAGAAAACTAAACACAACTAAATATTTAATAAAAGGTTAAAGCAAGTTTAACCTGCTATAGAAAATTGTACGCAGATACTTCGAACAAGTTATATAAGTTATTTATTGTGAAGTGCATTCGTTATTGAAATGAAATAAGTATATATGATGTTTCTTTCTTTCTTTCTTATATAGATATATGTGGAATGTTGAGAAATACTTTTTATTACTTATATATTTGTAAATATTATATATTTAGTAAAACTATTATTAAACTAAATTGATTAATTACGAACATACTATTGTATTAAATATCACATAGAATGTCTAAGAATACCACAAACAAATTATTGTTTCATACAGGTTCTTTACTAAGACTGACATATTGCTATTTAGAATTGATGGTTAACAAGGAAGACTGATTACGTAATGAACTAAATATTTATCTCTTTCTGTCTATAGAACAGAAGTTTCTAGTAATTCCAAGTCAATTTTAAGCAATATACAAAAACTTTTAATACTACTGAAATTAAGAAGAGATTTATTTTAGAAGACGACATTAATAAAGAAAATATAAATGTAGGTTTTTATGCATAATGACACAATGATTAATTATCAACTTATTAAAATAATGTTTTTCTTGGCCATTCTTGTTTAAAAAATCAATGAAGTATTTTTCGTTTCCTTCTCTTATATATATATATATATATATATATATATATATATATATATATATATATA
>CP092091.1:20407990-20452990 GCA_029203775.1 Neoneuromus ignobilis | reverse complement strand
TGCATCAGTATATTTAAATTTGTATTTATATTTCAC
Organism: Neoneuromus ignobilis; assembly: GCA_029203775.1. Classification (NCBI taxonomy): domain Eukaryota; kingdom Metazoa; phylum Arthropoda; class Insecta; order Megaloptera; family Corydalidae; genus Neoneuromus; species Neoneuromus ignobilis. The sequence goes on along the minus strand of CP092091.1, from coordinate 20,452,954 downwards.
AAATCAAAGTATTAATTTTATATTTGCATGTTTACGTTGTAAACATTTATTGAGTTTATGAAATTGGAGTACAGATCGTTATTGAAATGAAATATGAATAACCTGTATGTGGTTTAATTCAACGGTTGAAGTTAATAAATATTTTTGTGAAATTGGCTTATAATTCATAATCAGATGAAATTGGCCATGATTAATTCAAAACGTTTTAATTGAATAACAACGTAGTAGAACATTTAAAAGTTTTAGGTTTATTTTTTTTTATTGAAATTTACTTTAAACTTTTCCAATTATTCTTACTTTTCTGGTCTGTTATTCGCGATTATTTTCCAATAATTAATTTTGATGAAAATGTTTTAATAAAAACAATTATTTTAATTGAAATCGTTAAAAATTAAATTGTCAAGGGAGTTTTCTGGAAATAAATACAAAAATATATACCTTCATACATACCTACACACACACTCACACACACACACACACATACACACACACATACAATATATATATAATATATATGTATATATATATATATATATATATACACGAGGGTCGTTTGATAAGTATGGTAAAAAGTAAGAAAACTAAATTGAAAAATTTAATTAAATTAAACAATAAATAAATTTACCACATTTATTAAACGATTCTCGTATATATATATATATATATATATATATATATATATATATATATATATATATATATATATAAGAATATTTTATATATATATATATATATAATAATGTATATATATATATATATATATATATGATAGTGTATGTATAAGAATATTTTATTTCAAAATATTTTTTTATTTTATTATAAATTTGAATAATAAATGTAAGATAAACATAATATGTTTACTGTACTTTTTATTTTCTATTTTTTATGTATTTTTAAATATCAAATAACAATTTCAAAGTTTAATCAAAATTACACATTTATATATACGATTATATATATATATATATATATATATATATATATATATATATATATATCTTGTGTTTATTTATTTACTTCATGAATTAGTTTTATTAATTAAGATTTATCTTTTTTAATATACTGAATTTTTAAAAATAAAATAATTTTAAGAATCATATAATTATAATGATTCTATATTAGGAAAATTTCAAAAACTCTACATTTTTTTTATTGTTCATTTTATATTATTATTATTTTTAATGTATTATTGATATTATTTTTTTATATCCAGTTCATATAAATTAAGTAAATATTTTTTTACTACATTTTGTACAATTTAAAACAGTTTTGATTCAATATTGTTTTTAATTAATTTAAAAACTAGTTTTATAATTTTTCTTATTATCAAATTTTTATATCATTTAAGTGTCATTTAAAAAAATAATTTTAATGGTATATTTAATGTCATTTTTATCAAATAATTTTCATTTCTTTTAATTTTAACTGTTTGTTTTTTGAGTTTAATTCTATTAAAATTGATGTAAATTTAATAAAATATTTATAAAAAATAAATAACTAATTATGAGAATGTCCGTATCCAATAAAAAATAGAAAATATTTCTACAGAAGTTTGAAAAACAAAATTAATAATTATTTTAAAAATATTTTTTATCTACTCAATGAAGTTAAAAATTACCACAGCTTAATAAGAAAAAAATAAAATAAAAAATAATTAAATACATAAAATCTATTCATTTAAAAATGAAATTTGCATTAGTAGAAAATCTATTAAATTACTCAACTTAAAAATAAATTTAATTTTTAATAATAAAAATTATAGAAATTATTCAAGAAAATCAACTTAATAGCCAATTTGAATAAGTCATTAAGACCTGACAAATAAAAATAAAACTTTTTATTTTAATATGATATACATATCATCTCTTACTATTCATTTTCAGAAAAAAGTGTAATTCATTCAACAGAATAACAATCTGAGACAATAATAACAGAATATAAAAAAAGATACTTTGAAAAGAACGAAACGTCATAAACAAACAATAGAATATTCACTGAAAAAGAATAATAATGAAATAAATAACAACAGAAAATATATCACGAAAATAAATTTATAGAATTAAATTAAATTTAAATTTATTTGTTTCTTTTGTAGTTTAAAATAAATATTTTCAAATATTTGTAGTAGTGAGTACTAATTTACATTAATATATATATATATATATATATATATATATATATATATATATATATACATTTAATTCATGTTTGTAAAATTAAACCAAAGATAAATTTAAAAAAAAATACTATTGACAAATATTGTTATTTACTTTCATAATCTTGTCATTTTTTAAAATAACTTATCGATATCTAAAAAGACTTCCTCAATATTTTTCTACTTGAAAATTATTAAAAATATGTTTAAGTATCTTGATAACATCCTTTTCTATTTAAGTTATTTAATTGAAGTGAAATGATTTTTTAATAACAGTTATAATAGATATGATGTACAAACGTTAATTAGAGATAAATGAAGTTAATTAAAGTTTAATTTAAAATTAATTAAAGTTTCGTAAAGCTCACTAAAGTAAATTAATTAAATTTATGCCAACGAGAATGAATAACATTTTTTTAAAAAATAATTTACTATTATAATACCGTTTATAATTACGTTCATAAATAAATATTAAATATTTTTTTAAAAAATGAAAACAACTGCAGTAATTAATTTTATATTTCTAAAGTATTTTAAAACATTTTTTTAATCTTCGACATAATTTTTCAAATCAAAAATTATTTATTACTTAAAAATATAAGTATTTTAGAAAAATAAATTACAATTTTATTATTTGGTACTTATAAATTAAAGTATGTTTTATGATTATAGAAAAATTGAATATAACAAATAATATCAAATAAATATGAAAAATATAAAAAAATAAAATATTACCAAGTAAAAAAATAAAATATTATCAAAATTGATTTATGAGAGTTAGTTTTAAATATTTGCAAGTCCTCTTCTATTTTCAATGAATGATATAATAAATATATAGTTGGTATGTGCTATACTTCTTTTGAAAGATCATGATTATTTTTTTTATGTGAATTTGAAATGGAGTTATTTTAAATACGTTTTTATTTAAGATATGATTATTCAAATTAGTAGAGACAAAGTGTATTTTCATAAAATCTTATAATTTATTTTTTTATAACAAATCTGTTTTCAATTAAAACAAATTAATATAACTTGAATATCGTTTATTAGAAAAATAAAATATGTATACATGAATAAATGTCATTTATATTAATTTCCTTTTTACTAGATCAAGTTATTAAAAAATGAATATTATAATTTTTTTTAAGAAATAATTTCATGCATCTATAAATGTAAACATAAAATTCGATAGTATTGGCGATTAATTTTTGAATAAAAATATTATATAATAAATTTAACATAAATTTATAAACATTAAGACCATTGTAATTCCCTTTTATATTATAAATTGGTAAATTATTAATTTTTTATTTTTAAATAACATGTTTTAATAGAAAATTATTTTAAGATAGAAAGTAAGAATATTATTTTACTTAAAAATAATTTCAGAACCGAAATAAATTATGGAGAAACTCACAAATATAAAAAATCTATGTGTTTAATATTTACTTTATAGTAGTTTATTTCATTTTCTGATTCACATTTAGGTATACGTACCATCATTGTCATAGTACTATGTCATAAAATATATGTTGAAATGAGTATCAGTAAATAAATTAAACAATAATTATAAAATATTGTACTATTGAAAATATAAGATATTTTTTAAAAATTATATAATTATTCTATTAATTTAAGACGATTAAAAGGGTATAAATATACATTTTGTTCGAAGGTAAGTTTTTAAATATAATTTTGTTGAAAATTTGACAAATTTCTATATACTTCTTAAAATCCTTTAAACAAAAGAGATGTTTCTTTGTTAAAGGTAAAGAAAAACACATTTGTGATTTCTATATTAAAAGAGAGACAATTATTTTCCAAGAACTGATATACAAAAGAAGAAATTAATAATTATAAATTTAATTTCAATTATTATAGACTTTATTACTTAAGAAAATAATTTTTTCAGCAAATAAATAAAAATTAATTATTTTAAACTTTATTTCAATGTACATAATAAAAGAAAAATACATATTGTATTTAAAAAAAATATTGTAAATACCTCATTATATTTACAAGTACAAAAAATGAGAGCTAAAAATTATTAACAATATATCACATATTGATTTAACTCTGAAAAAGTTTTAAATGAAATTAAAAGTGTTCATTTGAAATAAATAATTACGTATTAAAACTCATCGTCGATTAGAAGTTTATTCGCTGAACAGAAATCAAAATTGTTTCAAAAATTTCCATTTTCTCGAACATTCTTTAATTATCAATTATGGTCAGTAATTAATTCCGCTCGCATAAATATACTAAGAGTTTTATACCGTGCGTTAGGTCGAGCTAAACAAACTTTCACGTGCCATCCCATTCCACAGGAACTTCTACCGTAACCTTGTGACGTTATTACACATAACACAATTCGAGGAAAACGAATCAACGACAACATCGCTCTATCTTATTCGTACTGTTGTTATACACGTTCAATATTTCCTTTACTATTTGACGTATACACATAGGATCCTATCTCAGTCTTTAATATTAACAGTGCAGTATCCTGTCTTTGCTCCAATGACGTAAAAACTAGGAGAAAATGGGGCACTACACGAAATTAATTCGCATGCCGCAACAATTCGAGAAAATGATTTTAAAATAATAGTAAAAATATATATTGAATAATAAATATTTATATACTTTAGTATTTTTTCATTATATTCATAGCATTGTGATAAGAGAACTTAGTTTCTACTTTAATATATTATAGTCTAATCATATATATATATATATATATATATATATATATATATATATATATATATATATATATATATATACAATTAACCCTTATCGGATGTTAGCATTTTGTACTTAACTTTCCGTTAGGTTGGAGATATATTTGAGTGCTTATTGTAAGAGAAGAGTAACTAAAGTTACTTGATATAAAAAGATACTTTTGTGCATAATAATTTTTAAGTTCCTGAACTTTTCCGAAGATTTGTCGTCCTATATTTGTAAAAGGAATACTTGAAGTTAAATTGTCTTCATCATCACTGTCGATTTCAATCCAATCTTCATCACAATCAGGAATAATTTCTTTTTCCACTTCGCTTTCCTCTTCACTTGAATATTGAATAGAGATATTTTTCTTTAACTGAAATATAACACTTGTATCACTGTCTCCTTCATCAAAAGAATTAAAATCACTTGCCGAATATTCAAAATTGTCACATATTTCAATACAACTATCACTGTTACTTTCCATATTGCTATAGTTTTCTTTATTCATTTTTAGAGGAATAAAATATTATAATATAAATAAAATAATTGCTGAAATATGACAGAACGTGTTGTTTGCTTTCGAGTAAGAATTAAACTGTAAAAACATACAGTGTGTACATTCAGCAATAAGGACGTTGTTACTTGTTCAGTTTTGTCACCTCGCACGTGACATACGACTGATAGAGCAAAGTTGTAATGTCACGTCAGAGGTGACATACGACCGATAAGGGTTAAAACAATAATGTAATTATTAGAGAGAATAAAATAACAAGATATTTATATAAAGCATAAACTCATAAATTCACAATGAAATAATTTGTAATTAGATTTTTTAATTACTCCATATTACTAAATAAGAATGAAAATAAACAAAGAAAATTAAAAAAATATGAATAATAATTAATATATTAATTTAGAAAATAAATAAATTGATATGACAAAGCAAATAAAATTAACATGAAAGGACATTTACATTTAATAATAAAGAAGATAAGATGTATTCTGTTTTTATTAGATTTAATTATCCAAATTTAAGAGAAATATGTGTGATAAATTATTAAGTACATCAGTGTATGAAATTATGAAAAAACGTATATGGAATTTATTAAATAAATATACAATAATACTAAATTAAAATTAAATTAATATATAATGAACAAATTGCGAAATTTTTCAAAAAATATTAAAGTAAGTTGATGTTAGAAAAATTGAGAATATTTTATTAAATAAAAAAAAAAATAATATCGGTTTAGAAAAAAAACAGACGAAATAATAAATCAGTGAAAAATCATTATACAAGATTATTAAGATTTTTTTAAAAAAAGGAGTCAATCATAAATCATATATAAAGAAAAAAATACATTATAGTTATAATAATATATAATATAATAGCTTAAAATACAAAATAGTAGTTTACTGAGTAATAATGAAAAATTATTTAAAACCCAATTAGTCCAGATTTGATAAATGTAATCCTGATTCCGAAGAACTCTTAAAAATCAAATATAACAAGTTTTATTAAAAATATTTTTTTAAAAAAAATGTATCTTATAAAACGTATATTATTATTTTCAATAGATTATGAAAAAATAACTGTGATAATTTGTAAAATTCAATATAGATTCGAAAATGGAATTTATTCAAATGCTAATATTATTTTTAAAAGTTTACAAAATGATTTAATGATCAATAAATACATTGTTAATAACTAATACCTTTTTAAGTACTTACTCGTAAATAATTTTACTTGAGATGTTTTCGTCAAACTTTGTTTAAAACAAACAATTTCAATTCTATTAAAACATAATGAATAATTTACTCCTTTATTAACAATTATGTGCAAAGTGTAATTATTCTTTTCTGATTAACAATGGTGCATAGTAACAGAGTTATGAAAGTTTAAAGTTTTCTGTTAAAATCGGAAACTTCATACTGAACAATCTAATATATTAATCAACAACTTTCAACATTACCTACTTGCCTGCAACTAATTTAAATAGTAGTAATAGTACCTTGTAATTAATTACTCTGTAGTCGAGTAATTATTTTTAAACAAAAAGGAATTTTGTGTTATTTCTCATGTACAGTATGAAGAGAATAATAAAATAGATACTTTTGTACAAATCGAGAATATCTTAACACTCTGCATTAAAAGTATATAAACGTGTAGTCCATCACTCTCGTCACCACAACCGTTCACATATTACCATCTTTAGTGTAAAGCGTCATAAGCAAACATACCTGCGGTCCTGCGGCCCGGCCGGCATGTGACGTCACAGGACGCTGTACGGTGACGCCGCGACGATAGCGTATCAGACGAGCTGGCGTCGTCACGGCAGCAACAAGTCTGGGGCGGTGGTTCGCAACCCGCTCGCGTTACATTAGACCGACCAAACAAAAACATCATAACGCCAGCCGATGCGGTGCAGTCTCGCGGTGAACCCGGTAAACATATCACTGTAATACACTGACTGATTGTACTTTATATATCATGTTGATCAGTGCGTACGCAAACTAGTGCCGGTTCTAGAGGTAGTCGATTTATGCAGGTGTCGCGTGTTCGAGTTGTCTTTACGCATATTTCTTTCGCCGCAATTATTTTCGCTTAAGTTTTTTTTTTCTGAAAAGTAAATCAATCGTACATACGTTGTTGTAATAAATGTGTTGTAGTGAGATTTTGTGGGCGTTTATTGCAGATTAAAAGTTGTTACAGCTTAATAGATAATTGCATATTTAAATTATTATTGCAATTCATATACAGGTATTGAAAATTTATATTAAAAATAATCTTTTAAAATTACATACGATTAAAATATACTAATTAAATATTATAACTAATTATTTTAAATAGTATTTTAGATACAGATATTCACTTACGAATAATTTTAAATACACTTTCAATGTTTTTTTCTTTTTGAAAAAAATAACGTATTGTAAATATTTTAAAAATTCATAAATGTAAGTTATCATATGAAAATAATTCTTTGTACATCTATATTTATTTCATATATTTAAGAAATAATTTAATTTATATATATATAAAGAAAAAAATATATTTTTTATGACAAAAATATAAAAATTTTTATTTATTACTCAATTTATTGAAATATTAAACTATAAATTGTTGTAGTTGTTAAAATATATTTATTATATTTATTCGAAAGAAATTGTTGTTCTTTACAATTTGTTGAACAAAAAATATAATATTTACAATTTTATATTTGTTAATATAAAATTGTAAAGAACAACAATTTGAATTGTTGTTCTTTACAATTATATATATATATATATATATATATATATATATATATATATATATATATATATATAATGAAAGCCACAATATGATTCTTAAAAAGAAATAACTCGTGTTATAAACTTAAACTTCGAAACATCCGTCACCAGTCTGTCAACACTAGCCACACGGTAATAAATGTCTTTATCATGTTTTTTTCACTTATTTGTATCATACTTTTTTAAATTTTGATTATATATTTTTTATATGTTTTATTAAGTAAATTGAGTAATATATCGTACTTATTAGAAGTTATTTCTAAATATAAATAAATGTACTATAAAAAGGTATTTTCAAAAACTTTTTTTAATATTCAAATCTATTAAATTTTTTAGATTTAATGTTACTGATTTATTTGAATAATTATCGTTTACTTATTAGGAATATTTTTTTGGAAAATGGTTATTTATATATAATTTGTATTTATTATAATCAATATATATATATATATATATATATATATATATATATTTGTTATTAATACAAAAAATGTGTTTTCAATAAAATATTTTCCACTTTTTCAAGATATTTGTTGTTATCTATAAGTTTTAAAGCTTTTATAGTTCAAGTTTCCTTTTATCCAGTTTGTTGTAGTTAATGATGTTGAAGTGATTTCACTTCATTTTTTACATTGTATATTACTTTTGATGAAAACTATTTTCAAGCAGAAAAACTTTAATTATTTTTTTAATAATAAAATCTATAATGATAGTTGTATTTTGATGATGAAACATAATAAACTTTAACTTTATTTAGATTTAATTTCATAAATCATTGTAATCTTTGTTAATCTAAATTTTTATAGCTTTTCTATTATTAAATGTATCAAAAATAATTACAATTATAAATAATATAATTTGAATTTACGATTAAAACTGATATTAAAATTTTAATTATTTTTTTCAAGAATAAAATGTTTGGTATTTTTTGAATTTGTAACTTTTGAAAAATGGCAATTTATAACTTAACTAATGTGAAATATGACGTAGTCCATTTTTCCAATTATAAATAATCTACTGAATTTTTTAAAATATATTTGTAATTTAAAAATTATTATATTTTTCGAAAAAATTTAAAATATTTTTTTATAAAAAAGTACGCTTTAATATTTATAATACATTTTTGTATATACTATTAACTACAATATATAAAAATAATAAGATATTTCTATTTAAATTGTAAAAAGGTAAACAAATATTTTTTTAATTTTTTATATTTTAAATATTGAATCGATTCACTTATATCAAAACAACAATTAATAATTAGTTATATATCATTAATAATTTACATTATTAACTAAGAACAATATATAAATCATATTAAGTTCATTGAATTATGATTTTTCAAATATTAATTTTTTTGAAACTGATTATATAGAAAAATAATTTAAAATTGTAATTTAGAAAATTTTAAAAAAATTGAATTAAATTTATTTCTTCTACAAATAATATATTTGAATCTCGAATTTCATTCACACTTTGTATCACACATTTTAATACGGAATGAAATTTCAGTGGATTATATTACATATAGAAGAATAATTTATTATTATAAAATAATTTATTTTTTTGATATATTTTAATCTAAAATATTTTTTCATTATTAAAGAAAATTATTTTATATTAATTCTTAAATGATTAAGTAATACTTCCAACTACAATATTATTTGTGAATAAAAGAAACAAAGTTATCAAATATCTTACAAAACAAATAGTTTTCACGTATATAAAAAAAATAAATGTAGAATTATTAAGCAATTCCATAAAATATAGATATGCCTTATAAAATTTATTCTTGCACGTTTCGTAGTTAGTCACTGTTGCCAAAATTTGAAATAAAATAAAATATAAGACCTTTTTATTATATTTCATTTTTATTTGATCTAGCTTTTGTACCAAGACGATTTATAGATAACATATAAATATAGATAACAAATTAATAAATACGAATAAAAAAAATATCATAAAGAAATGATAAAAAAAATCTTCAGAACTAATACTAAATTTGTAATATTTAATATATACAAATACTCCACCTTGTTCTTTACACACACAACAATTCTATAGATTGTTTATATACAGTTTACGGATGAAAGATATACATATGTTATCTTTCAAAAATATTGGAAAACATATAAATAATATAGAGTTGTTTGTATTGACTGCAATGAGATATTCGATATAAATAAGAATTTTTTTATTTAGTTTTTTTGTTTTGATCTGTATAGAATTTTTATTCGAAATATATGAATGTAGGTGTAGGAATGTGTTTATAAATTATAAAGTTTTAAATATTTTTAATACAAATCTATTTCTTTATATATATATATATATATATATATATATATATATATATATATATATATTAATATAATGAAAAATAAATTTCCTCTCATTAATTTTTATTATATACTTAATACTATTTTTTAAAAAATGATATATTCGTCGTAAACTTATTTATTGTATTAAATTTATTTATAATGAAATAATAACACCTACATTATATATAATCAGGTAAAAAAACAATTCTACGATAAAAACAATAAATATATTTTTAATAGAAATTTAAATATTATATGTCTATAATGATTAATATTAACTTTGTACTTATAAATATCTATAAAAAAATTATCAAATATACATTACTGTATATTTGATAGGATCGTTTGATTAGTATGGTGAAAATTTACTTATTGTTTCATTTAATTAATTAATTAAATTATATTTTTCAATTTAGTTTTTCTTACTTTTTTACCATACTTATCAAACGATCCTCATATATATATATATATATATATATATATTCACCTGTCCCTCAATTTACGCGGAGTATCCGTTCCACGTGGATTTGTTTTACGCGAATGAAAATCGCGTAAATTGAGTCTGTCAGTACAATAGAAAAAATATTAGAAATAAAAGCTAGTAAATATGTAGAAACACATATTTATTTCACATAGCTTAACCAAAAAAATAATGACGTTTTTAGAAAACAAAAGTAGATAAATTTTATTCGGTATCACTATCGCTACTGTAATTCAAAACAATCAACTTTTATATATTTATATCGTGTTTTTATACGTTCAAGTAAGAATTTGCGTCACTCTGATATATAATAAATTCCATGAAAAATTATATAAAATGAAATCTATCTGACCGCGTATAAAAAGTACCGCGTAAATCAATACCGTGTAAAAAAAGTCCCACGTAAATAGAGGTATAATTTTCCGCGTAAAAAAAGTCCCGCGTAAATTGAAGGACGAGTGTATATATATATATATATATATATATGCATAATATAATATTTTACTTGATAAACAGTTATTTGAAAAGTTTAAATTCATTTCAGAGAATTATATCAAAATATTATTTATATACTGCTTTAAAATAAAACGTATGTATCAACAATAATAGAAAATATATGATAAGCCAAGATTCCGGAAATTATATGTTTGATATGCATATAGAAAGTTTTAATGCAAACTTTTATAATCTATTTTGATAAATATATACACGTGTGCATATATATATATATATACATTAAATTAAAATTTTAATTTTAGTACAATCATTATTGTGCTAGATTTGTCGTTATCATAAACTGTTCGATTCTTTTAACATTATATTTCAGGGACTAATGTTGTTTTAAAGTACTTTTTTCATATAACAAGAAAAAATACTAAATGTGGCACTTCATGCAATTAGATATGCATTATTCTAAATACTCAATAAATATATTATTATAATTAAGATAAATCTCATATTTGGTTTCAGTTAATAAAAAAGTGAATTTTAAAGTTATTGTCTGAATTTTTTATAAAAGTGCATTTCATAGTGAGTGTTTTTGTTATATTTTTTAAAAACATTTAACCTTCTAATAATGTTCATTTTCTTTCACATTATTTTTATTTTTTTATCTATAATCATTAAGGTGTTCTTGCTTCATAAAACTATAAAATAAGATATTTCTAAATCAGGATATATATATATATATATATATATATATATATATTAGGTTAAGAAAATATCTTTTGAATTTCGCAGCTTAAAAAAAAAAGCGGAAGGGAGATACTTGCCAACCTAATATATATATATATATATATATATATATATATATATATATATATAAACATTTTATTATTTTCATAAAAGATCATATAATCATAATTTTAAACTATATTTGTAATTTATATTGATGTAAATATATACAAGTTACAAATATAGATTAAAAGTTACAAATATTGATCAAAAATAAATGATAAATCAATATATTGGTTACACTTTTACTTAAAATTACGATGGGTACAACATAATTATTATTTTACGATAACAAACACTATTGTAAATTACCTTTACTATATGACAACACGGCAACCAAACATTATTTAATGTAAAATGGAAACAGTGTACGCCAAACACATTTACATACCGTTGTCAGTTATATATATTGTGGATACATCAACATTGTTATACTAATTCATTTATAGCTTGTAAAGGTATCAAAATTGGGTACAAATAAGAACAATGGAAATTATGTGTACAAGTAATTGTATCTATAAACAATAATGAAGGTGTATATAAATATATATATATATATATATATTTATTTATTTATATACACCTTCATTATTCAGGTTTTTTTGTAAATTTTTCCTTGACCATCACAAACATTTTTTCAAAACACATACGATAATCAAAAACCCATCTAGTAATTAGTAAATTAGCTTAAGCTAGGACACTACAAATTGTAAAACAAACAACCGTACCATTGTACATGTATTCAACTACCGATAATAAATTTTTTTCTGATTCTGATTCTGACCTTCATTATATAAATATATGTAGGTAGATAGAAAATTAAAAAAAATTCTTAAATATTAATAAATATTTTTTTAATTATAACATTTATAAAATTGACAATTATTTTAAATAAGAGTATATTACATTTTATATAATAAGAATAAAAGTATGTATTGTGATTTTTTTTTATTTTTATGTACATATAAAAAATATATATAAATTATATATATATATATATATATATATATATATATATATATATATATAAACATTTTTCTCCATACTAAATTTTATGGAATTGAAACTGAATAATTAAATATACTTCTCTTATTTTTTTGGATTGCTAACAAAATATTCTTTCTTAACGAAAGAAAAAATAAAATTCACATATATTTACTGAATTTTTCCAGTTTTCTGAATAATCGATCTGAGTTAATGGTAAAAAAAATGTTGAAATACTTCTACATTATAAAAAAATAACGAATTTCATATTAGGCTATTCTATAAAAAAACATTTCCAAATAACAATGTTATAAAATATAATCGAATATTTAGTTTTATAATTTTAATATGACAAAAAGTGTCAAAGCAGTTTTTTTAATTATATATATATATATTTATTTAATTAGATAATATTTAACAATGTTCTATTGAATCGATACATTCCAAGCATATAATATAATAACATTGTTATATGAGTTCCAAATAAGTATTATCAGCAACTTAAAACAATACTATCTACAATTTTGTTCGGGTCTATTGACAATATTTATTACACTACCTTTGTTAAAGACGACGCTCCCAAATTAACAAAAGATAACTGTTCTATAATGTCATTATCGAGTTTTCATTCGATGTTATTTGTTATTTATTGATTGCTGTTTCTTTTATTTTAGGAAATTGTATCTAAATACTTAGATCTGCTTTCATTAGTTCTGTTGTTTTTTTCCTACAGGGCTTTTAACACAAATCAAAAAAAAAACAACTTCAAGATAAATAATTATAAAAAGGATTACATAAAAACAATATGAGGATTTTACTTTGTATCAATTACTTAGCTGGATTAGATTTAAACAAAAGTACAAATATTGACTTTCTTTTATAAAACTGTTACTAACATTTTATTAACACACACACATATACATATATACATATTTAAATACATACAAATATATATATATATATATATATATATATATATATATATATATATATATATATAAACTGGAAAAAGTACTATTAATGATGTATTTAACGACAAGAAGTTTATAATTAACTTCTACCTAGAAAAATCTGTTTTTTTAATATACTTAAAAACTTAGTTATTATTTTTTATAAAATGGAAAAATTAAATTTGAATTTAATATATAATTTCAAGAATTCTGTTTAGAGAAAAGTTTTGAAAAAGATTTTGATTTAATAATAAAAATACTTTATCTATTACATAAGAAAATTAATTTTATATTTCAATATTCTACTTGTATATATTATATTTCAGTGTAAATTTATTTCTATCATTTTTTTTAGTTTTCACTATTATTTCAATTCTTAAATAATTAATACAATTTTTCTACTAGAGATTATTTTTATAATTTCTTTTATTGACAATCAAAATTCTACTTATTTTCAGAAATAATGTTTCTTGTTATTTTGTTTACAAAGAAAGCAAAATGCATATATTTTACAAAAACATACTAATTAAGATACGATTTGTTTCCTTAATACAATTAAATCAGCTACTTCAAACAATACTCAATTTTATAAAAGTGATCAATAATTACTTATTGATCAATTTTATAAGATTGCTCACTGACGATGATAAGAAGGCTATAAAGTGCATTTTAACAAATAAAATAAACAATAAGTGATTATTTAACATTTTTTTTAAATCTTGTTGTGTTCGAAACAATGATTTATTTTGATTAGATTGAGTTTGTTACAATATCAAAACAAATAATTGTTTCCTGAAGTAACAATAAATATTTTTAAATGCTTTAATTAAACAACTGACGTAATTAACCTTGTTTGAATTGCTATTAACTCCTAAACTGTTTAAATAATTTACTGAATTCGTCAAATTTGAAATATATGCTTGATAGGAATCAAACAGATTTTCTCTGTATACAATGGAAATCGTAGTCTTTAGTAACAGGATACAATCTCACACGTATTGTTTAGTAAACGTCTCACTGGTAAAAGCTCTTGTTTTCATCCTAGGATTGCAATGCTTTATCATTTCTATTGCAAAATTTAAACTATTGTAATCTTGAGTAAACGTATTGTTTGTAAGCATTTGTCACAACAGTTGCATTAAATTTAATACAAATATTACAAGAATTAGTATAAATTAAAATTAATAATATTTGTAGAATATTTTGAATAAATTTAAAGATTAATTACTATGTATACAAAGAAGATTAAAATGTTGAAAAGGATTAAGATGATTAAAATGTTAAATATTTATTTCATTTTTAATCTTTTTTGAGTCAATTAATGTTTTACAATTATCTAATATTAATAATTTGAAAAAGTTGAATTAATAATAATATTCATAATAATATTTCAATGTTATCATTTGAAGAAAGAAATGAAATTGCTAGTGGTTTAATTTATAAAAAATATTAATAATTACTATTTTTTTAAATTACATTATTTTGTACAATATTTGTTAAAATATATAAATTAAACTTTTAAGGTATTCAAGTATTATTACAATATAAAAAACTAATGAAATATAAAAAGAATATATTTGGTATATATATATATATATATATATATATATATATATATATATATATATAATGTATATTTTCATTTTCATGAAAATAAACAGCATATACATATTTTATATATTTTAAATTCACGTTTTAAGTACTTGAATTAATAATAACTCAATTTAAAAAAATATGTTGATTTTATATTTTAAAAAATGATAAAAACAAACACTAAAGAAAACTTCATTCTTGTAAAAAATATCTGTTAAAATATAAAACAAAAATTAATGCTTTTAAAAAATATTGAATTTTTGATTATATTTATCAATATTATGTTTGTAAATATAATATAGTTTACAGATATGAAAATAAAAATTGATTATATTACAAAAATATTATTGCAACTTCAATCACACATGTTTAGCCTTGTATATATATATATATATATATATATATATATAAAGTAAATATGGAAGAAGCAGTAAAAGATAAAATGAACTATACATCGCTAGGGAATTCAATAATTCAGATTCTGAGTGAAGTATGTCAGTTTTGTAAAAATTACGTTTATTTTTGAAACGTATATCTCTTTTTAGCACGAGGTTTTGTTTAAAACAATATGAAATGCACGAACAAATTGAAAGTAAATTGAGATTGCATATTAAATAAAATATAATTACAGAAAATATGGGTCACAGGAGAAAAATGTATATATGAATAAATTATTGATGAAAGTATATTTTAATAATTAAAGTTGATTTATGCACAAAAAATTGTTTAAATTATTTGAAAAAATAATCCAATCCTTTTTATTATTATATTCTTTACCTTTTGTTCTTTTTATTTTCAAGTAATAAAAAAATACAAATTTCCTTTTATACACTATAAAAAATATTTTCAGCAAATATTTAACTGATTTTAATATTAAAAATAGATTTTTTTATTTAGATATCAGCTTTTCAAAAATATTTTCACATAATCTAACAAAATAACTTTGTACATAAAATCATTTTACAATTTTATATTTCCCTAGATGTAGTGAAGACTTGAAGGTATTTTTTTCAAATCTATTGAATTTAACATTGTAAACGATGAAATTTTGTAAGAAAAATCCGTATCTGATAAAATTGTACTATTGTACACTATACAAACACACACACATATATATATATATATATGTTTGTGTATATGTGTTTATATGTGAAAAAGGCAAATCGTGCTAATAAATATATCATCTTTTTACCAATACTATAAATATTGTTAAAAAATGTTAATATTATGCAAGATCGGGAAACTTTCTGATAAAAAAGTTTACCAATGACTTCGATGCTATTGATCATGTCTTCTTACTCGTAAATTCCAATACTTTCGTTGTTTGTAACATAACCGTATTCGTTCTCATTCTCAGATATTAACAAAGAAAAGAACAAAATCTTTTCATCGGATAAGAAACCATTTTAGTTCTACTTGAAGAAAAGTACGATAAGTTCAATCGATATCTTACAAAAAGATTACAAGATGTTGATACTGTATTTTTTTTATTATTTTTCATACGAACTTCAACTTGATTATTTCATATGTAGTGAGTGGAAAATAAAATGTAATATACATAAACAACAACATGCTAGAACTGAAAGAAATATATTTAAAGTTTATATAATTATAAAAATTTACATATTTTTAAACAATTTTTGAATATTTATTTAGATTTTTGTATAATGATAAACAAATATTTTCGTTACTGATTCAATATTTTTTTGAAAAGTATGAACATAAAGAAACTTTACTGTTTTGGTGCTTTAGTTTATTCATATTTTTGACATTAATTACAAGTGAACATAGTATTATTAAATAAAATAAACAATCTTAAACTTACAAAGTGTGTTTATAAAATGACATGACAGATATTGTAGCTACAGTACAAGTTCTCCAACCACAAAAGTTTACAGTGAATTTAGATTATATAGAAAGAAGTTTACACAACATATATATATATATATATATATATATATATATATATATATATATATATATAATTTAACCCGTTTAGTAAATTTATATTAAATTCAGAATGTATAATTAGATGTATTTTTAAATATGATAGAAAATGTTGAATAATCAAATCTAACAAAGAATGAAATTCATTTTTTCAATAAAACTAAATTAATAGTAAAACTTTTTTATTACAAGAAGTATATAGAGAATCTTGTTATTTTCAAAAAGTAAATTTAAATAGTGGAAGCAATTTAGCGAAGGTAGATATTTATACAGTAAATGCATATAACAAAAATAAATGAAAATGAAATAACTGACTGGTTGGAAATTAAATCATTATTTAGATAATACAGTATATCTATAATTGCATTTGAATTTGGAAATAAGTTTTAATTTAACACATATAAATGAACGAAAAATATATATAATTGCAGATTGTAAAGATTTACAGATTAATGATTTAAAGTCAACTAAAATAAATAAATAAATAAAATCTTTTTGAAATATCACATTCATTTAAAAATCCTTTATGATAAAAAAAATAAAAAAAAATCTCTTCAATGACAAAAATGTTAAAAAAACCGTTTACATGAAAAAAATAGATACTATCTGTTCAGTTATGTATATTTACAAAAAAAAACATTCATGGAATTCTGTTTTTCAAACTGTATTATCGATTGAATTGCCAATTGTGAAATTTGACAGTGATTATTCCAGTTAGATGTGACAATTCGAAACACATACTTTACATGCAGCGTCAAATGTTGTACAAAATAATCTATTTCGTTTATCAACCGTTATTTGGAAAATGTATGAGGGTTTAACCACAATCTAATCATTGTCTTTTGTGATCAATGTTGGTATAAGGCACTGTTTTCCCATTTAGAACTACTATTCGATTTTGGAACGGTTCATAAACTTTCCAAGCTTGTAATGAAATAATCACACGTTTGTCAAATAATATATTAGGTATCAATAATTAATTTACAGTTCACACTTTAACCCAATTGTCGATCTCTCCATTTGTCTTGACATTATCGTACGATATGAAATATTTATCCGTGTTTAACTAATTGGCTCTTCTTGAATTTCAATAAACCAGGAAGATTAAGGTACAATAAACTTGAACTGAATGTTGACATTTTCAAAGCATTTATATATACATACATACATATATACATACATATATATATATATATATATATATATATGTATAAAATGGATGTTTTGAAAATTATTTTTATACTATTTAAAATTGATTATCTGAATGAATAAAATAGTTTTAAAAATATTTATTAATTCAAGGAATAATATTTTTATTTAATAAAAATTTCTTTAATATAATTAAACGTCAATATTTTATTAATGATTTATAAAATTATGTATTTTTAAAATTGGAAATTATTTTATAAATTATAGTTATAATATTTCATGAAAATCTATTTTTTGAAAAAAAAAATATTAAAAGCATACAAATATAAATTTTAATAATATTGTTTGTGAAAAATAAGATATTGTTTTTTAATTAACTTTTAATATTTTCTCTCGAATAACATAAATACATTTTTAGAGTAAATAAAATACTAGAAACTATGAATGTTGTAGTTTATTATTATCATACAAAACACGACAACAGCTAGTGAATACAATGAATGTAGAACATTTAATAGAATTTTACTACTGTGTATGTTAGTTTATAAAGTTTGAATTCGAACGTTTTCATGTAATTAAATATATTTGTCTGTTTACCATTATTGGTTGTTTGGTTTTAATTTTTGATATATAAATGACAATTGTTAACAATATCATTATGCTATAACAGCTTCAATCATCCGATTATTTATATCAATAATGGATGATTTCACTTTTAATATATATATATATATATATATATATATATATATATATATATATATATATATATATATATATATATATTAAATAATTTTATTTTTTTAATGTAGTGATGGTTTTAGTTTTAAAGATTTTAAAGTTTTATTATTATTTAATTTAAAAAAAAAACAACTTGCTACAAAATATTTATATTTCATTATTTTCAATTTGATAACACTCTCGGATTAGAATAAAAATTTAACGATACAATAATTAAAAATAACATAAATTTAAAATAATAATACTGTTTTGTATTTTTCTTAAAAAATATATTCTTTTCATAGAATCTTTATTAAATTCATTTTATTTGCATTTTTTTCTTCATTTATATTTCACATTTGTGTCTTTATTTCAATTGTTACAAAATAGTAACTGAATTTTTAAATGCAATTTCTGTCAAATGAAAAATTAAATATCTGTCAAATGAAATATCTGTTAAAATTTATTTTGAGTAAAATTTGGAATTTTAAAATGATAATACAATAATTTGTGTAAAATGAACGTTGTAACAGCATACACGTTTAAGTAATAATATTTAAACACGAAGAGCAAAATATTATATGTGTAATTATAGCAAATAAACATTTATGTTTATATATCTCGATACCAATAATCTTCGAAACATGGCACTGACATATTAGTTGAGAAAACTAAGGTTTAAACTTAATTCCACTTAACACCATCTACCTTCGTCAACACTTCTAACGTCACTCGCTTCTGTAATTTACGTGCAATTCCTTGTATCTGTAATATTACCCATAAAAGACAAGTGTATCCATATTATATCAAGAAACTGAAAGTAAATCTATTATTAATAGTGAAACTTAATTCCATTCCGATTTTAATTCAAAGAGATTTATGTTTAATATCCAAATTTGATTTTTTCAGAAATTAATATTTCAGATTTAATATTTTTTTTAAAGATAACATTTTGAAAAATGATTTTAATATGAAGAAATTTTGATATTTACTCAAAAATCAATTCAAATGAAATATTTGTAAATGTAAAATAAAAAAATAGCAAAAAAATCATATTAATATCGTCATAAATGAGCAATAAGGTAATACTATACCTTATTAAATGTTGAAATAAAATATTAAAAGTTATTTTAAATAATTTATTTTTAAATATTTCATATTAACTAAGAACTTATAACTAAAAGTATAAAATTTAACAAATCATTTTTAATAATTTATAAAATAATGAAATATTTAAACATGTAACATTATATCTTTTTAATTTTTAGTTTATTACTTTATTGTTATTACTTAATTATTTATATAGAGATTTAATGTTATTCTACAATTATAAATTTATCATATTGTAAATATATAATATCACATTTAAAATAATAAAAATTAAATAGTTTAGTACTAAAAAAATAAAATGATTGAGAAATATATTTATTATAATTTCTATTTTCAAAAATGATAAAAAAAATATATTTGTCTACAAAATGATATTCTCACTTTAAACTAGAATATTAAAGTTATTTTTCACAATAATTTTATTAAAATTCCATTAAACATTGAATTTTATTTTATCTAAAAATAATGTTAAATCTGTATTTATAAATAGCAAACGATCTAAAGTATTTAATCCAATTTAAAGTTAAAATAATGAAGAAAAAAATATAATCGTTATATATTATGACACACTCATGCCCCAAATGTTCTAATAAAGATTAATAATTTATCGTTTAAACTTTAATCCAACTAAATATTAATTTTTCAGTAATTGCTTTAATCTAAAATTTATTACTTGAACATAGCTTTCATGTGTTTAATGAATTTATTGTAATTTTGTACTTAACAAATTTCTTTGCGCTTACATAAAATGAAATAAGATATTTTCATGAGAAAATCTTTGTAAATAGTGTATTATGAAACCGAAATATATCTTGAAAAGGGCAAATTTTTGACACGTAGAAATAAATTACATAAACATTTTTGTTTCAAAACTTTGAACCCACGCACAAGGAAACTGTTTCATTTATATTTTGCTAGAATTTTGTGAAAAGCTCGAATTTTGTTTCTGTGCTGATACGTACAATCATGTTATAACAGTATATTTAAACGAACACGTATGAATGTTAAACAGACAAAAAAGTTTGTGTACAATGATATATAACGCAACCATGAACGATTACGGAAACCGTTAGAAAAACATAAATTCAAACATATTTTCATATATACATATATACGTTAAAATAATATATATATATATATATATATATATATATATATACATATATATATACATATATATATACCACAAGTTGGTCGAGTGAAGTACCTCACTAACTTTTAAACGAGTGGGTGTAGGATTTGTTGAGTTTGATTCGTACTTCAATAAAATTGTGTTTAACTTCATAAAAAGAATTTTTTATATCTTTTATAATGATACTCTGTCTCAGTTTGAATACTAAATACTTGATCAAAAGAAAATATTTGAAAATGATATTAATATAATTGTAAAAATATTTAAATATTTAACATTTTATATATAAAAAAAAGAAATGATATTGTAATTTTGTTCAGTGAATAAAAACTGTAAATAAACATAATTGTATATTTGTATATATATTTATATCTTATAATGTTGAAATAATAATATATAAATTAATTATATAGAAAAATCATAAACAATTTCAATTTCTACTGAAAAAAATTCCATGTAAACTGTGTTGACTTTTATATTTTATTTTAATTGAAATAAACTGTAAAGCTGTTTTAAAAATAAAAGAAAAATTGAAATAAGCTGAAATTGTGTTATTTTGATAATTAATTTAATAATAATTAAATTAAAATTTATAACTAAATTAAATTTAAAAAGTAAATAATTAAATTCTTTCAATACTGTTGATAAAATACTAAAAATATGAATAAATAATTTTAGTTTCAAATATGATATAAATTAATTTGAATAAAAAAATGAAAATCTTTGTATTTTTTGGAATTGTGGTGAATTCACTTTCACACAAAGAAACTATCATCTTAACACTATAACTTATTGAAAAAGTTTTCAATAATTTTTTTTCATGAACACTTGTGATAATGACATTGCCATCAATATGTGCTTTAACATATAAATAAAGAAAGTAAACTATAAATAATTATTGAATAATTTTTCAATATTTTCTATAGTCGGAAAGATAGTTCATTTTGTGAAAATAAAAATATTCACTTCATAGTTTCATTTTTTTTTAATTTTGATTTTAATGAAAAGTAATATTTCAATAAGAAATTAATTACTTTCTACACTACCTTTATTAAATAACATGAATATATATATATATATATATATATATATATATATATATAGATATATATACACACATAGTGTCAATATTGACACATATGAGAAGAAAATATTTTATTTAAATTTTTGTTTCAGTATTTATTAATAAGCTTATTCTAAAATAAAAAAAAATAAAAAATAAAAACACCAAATATAATTCTAATTAATTGAACAATCATTTAAGTGATCAAATAAATGTAAATAAAGCAATGTATAATAATATTATTTAAAAAAGTCTACTTATTATTACACATACATATCAAATAAAATATAATAAGAATAATAAACATACAAAAATTAGACATTTAAAACAGTGCTGAATTACCTACAAAATATAAAAACTGTAATATGCCAAGATAACATATCATTCATTATCATTTAATATAAATAATATGAATAAAGTGTTTAAACATTTTTAAATCAGGGACTCTATATTTATTCATTATATGAAGAAAAAAAGAACTTAAATTTGTATGAGAACACCGGGCTGTATATATTATATTAAAATCACGTACAGTGTGCACGAGAAGGATCAGCATTGCAAAACATAGGCCTCATTCATTATTGACAAAATAATTTCACGGGAACGTTGTACGAAAATCCCGATTCTTTACTGTAGCGACGTGAAATAAACTGTGTTGAACTCGGAGATCAACATCAAACGAGTGAAAAGAAACTATACGAAAGATAGAAATATAGACAAAGGTGTACGTAACGAATTATAGTTATTCATTTCTGGTTTCTGAACCTGAAACGGAAGAAAAAATACCGTGGCAACGGCTGACGTAACGGAAATACTGAGAATTCTGTCGACATGTCACTCGTGGTGAAGTTGAAACAGTTCGAGTTACCGAGATGTAAAGGGGAGAAGATTGCCAAGGTTGAGTTCAGAGGTAAGTGCTAGTTCTCATTATAATTGTATGTAATTAGAACAAGAGAGGTGTATACAACGAGCATATTGTGTTTTGGGATTATTGAAATTAATACACAACTATGATGTAAAGCTATTTTAATTCAAATAATCTAACATCAAATCAAATATACAGTACTTATATTATTATTCAAATAACGAAACTTTGCATTCATGCCATGACTTACTCAAACTCGTTGAATACATTAAGATATGGATTACTTTTATTCATACAAACACAAGTAATATTCTTATATTTTTTTTAGTTTTAAATATTTAACCTTGATTAAAAAATAAAAGTAATTTAATGTACTTGTAAAATAAACTATTTTTTACTCAACTTTATGTATAAAATTAAACAAGACTATTTTTTACAAAAAATAAAAATGTCATTATTATAATAATAAAATGATGAAATATTTTTCTTATTTTTAAAATGTATTCCTTATATATATATATATATATATATATATATATATATATATGTGTGTGTGTGTGTGTGTGTGTGTGTGTATGTGTTATATGCTAGTCTGTATGTTTATGTATATACAATAGAACTATGTATATACATATGTATATATTTTAAAATAGAATGAAAGTATAAAATAAACTCACTGTTGTATAAAGTGGTACTTACATATAAATGTGTTAATATTTTCGTGGTGGAAATATTTCCTGTTTCCCTTACTGAAAACCTTGTACGCATGAGGTTAAGGTCACGAAAGCTTAAAGTTAATCTATACTGTACGAGTTCTGCGAATAGTTAATCACACGATTCATGTTTTCCAACTTTTATCTCTATTCATCAAGTGTTATGAACATTAGAGGTTTAGTGTTGACAAATATATTTTGTTTAAAATTGATTTTCGTTTTATTTGTGTAAAATTGTATATATGAATATTTTCACACTTACTCTATAAAGATTTATGTAAGGAATTTTTTTAATGTTATACGTATGTAAAAAAATATTGAATGATTAAAACAATTTATATTATATATATATATATATATATATATATATATATATATTTATATAAACTATAATATTTGCATAAGATAATTAATACATATTTTGATTTCTAATGATACCAAATGATTATAAAATAATATGTATTGTAATTTAAAAAATGTATATCTTTAAAAGTAAAAAAGTAGGTGTATACAACTTACATTATTTGAAAAAGGCAATTAAAATATTTTAATACTATATAATACTTTGAAAATCACGATTACAAAAATGAGTGTCAAGGGTAAGACTGCAAACGGTCTTACATTCTTTCGTTATCGTCCATCAATGGACTTTATCGTAGTAATTGGTTAAACATTATATTTACTTAGTACCGTAATCTATTAAATTCAATGAATTCAAGGAGAAAATAAATAGTGTTATAGCATGCAATGACTATTAAAGATTCCTTTATATATTATTGTGATCCAAATGTTATTTACACTTTTGTAAAAAATGAATAGAGATTATATTGCATTTAATACAAACTTATTAGAAAAAAATGTTTCGGTTACTTTTCCAGTGTTAAAAAATGTATATAAATTTATAACTACTAATATATATACATATATATATATATATACATACATATATATATATATATATATATATATATATATACCTTTTAATTAAGATACATTAGCTCGAATGTGTCTACTTTTAATGTATCTAATTTTCACTTTAAAAAATATTTTTCTTAATAATTTAAATCTCTTTGAATAATTTTTCTGTAGATATTTTATGATACATAAATGTACAGTAAATATAATAAGTTTTTCTTGTATTATATTTTATTAAAAAATATTTAGCATTTTTAATTACGTGAATAAATGAAGTATAATTATTTCCGATTAATAAACTTCAAATACAATTTTAAAATATTATTTTTACAATAAATCGTGTGATTATTATAGATTAATATATATATATATATATATATATATATATATGTATGTATATATATATATATGTATGTATACTTGAGCCAAATTTATGTCATAAATGTATTTAAATAGAATGAACTAAAATTCTATAAATCGGAATACATAAAGAATTATGTGCACGTTTTAAAGCACAAATTTACACTACATTCATATTTGCATACGAGTACAATTGTATTTTCTAGATTAAAATTTAATTAGTTGTATTAATTAAATTCTACATTAAAATTAAAAAAATGCACTGACATGCACACGCATACATTATTTACTGTTGTATAGAACATAAAAATTGTTTTTAACTAAAATAATGTTATATAAATGAAAGAATTATTTTCAATTTGCATGGAAAAATCGGAAAGTTTCTAAAAAAAATTAAATTTATAATACACTTGAATTTTAGAAAAAATGATTCAAATAACTTTTTACACTAAATTAATTTATTCATATTTAAAAAAAACTTCTCTTTTTTTAATACATATATATATATATATATATATATATATATATATATATATATATATGTAGTAAAAATCTTTTTCATATTTCAAATTTGTTATGATAAAAAGTAAATTCATCACAGAATAATATTATTTTAAACTAACATAAATAAATTGTATTCTATTTTATAAACTATATTCATTCTGATGAAAGAATGATATTTATTAAGAAAATACGAGTAAATGATACTGTATACACTCATATATATATAGAATGTTTAGAATGCAAACAGAAAAAATCACAAATAGTATGTAACAGAAAATTGTACTGTATTATCTCGTTCACTTGAATTGTAGCTTTAACTTTTTTTAATATTACTATGCTCCTAGGTATAGAGAGTATGTAGTATAGAAGTTCAACGTAGTTTATAAAGCACCGTTAATAATCCATGTGTAGAATAACATAACCTAAAGCAAATAATATTTTACATGGTAGCATCATAACTAACTAACTAAGAATAAGAAAATATTATTTTATTAAATTGAAAATAGTTTTTTTAAAACTTTTTATTGTTTCTATATTATTTTACATGCGAAAAAGCACTTTGTGTTTATAATATTATTTTAATATAGATTTAATTTACTAAAGATTACATTTATAAGATATGTACATGATCGGTAGTAAATGAAACTGTGTGAACGCAATACAGCGATTGACTCTTCCATCGTAGAGTAGATGTGTATTTCACTTCAAATAGATTAAATTATGTAATTTATGTTTTATTTACAGAAACTTATAATAAATGTAAATATCAATTAGAATTATTTATAGTTTAATTATTTATTTAAATTCTTAGATATTAATAATTACTATTGATGATTGTGGCTAAAAAAATTAAATAAGAATTGAAAAATTGAAATTAAAAATAAATTAATAAAACTAAACATAATATTTTCTCTGATTTTTAAAGTAATGAATTCTAAATTTTCCTTCATTTATTGTTAAAAATTAAAAGATAAAAATAGATAATCAGAAATTATTAAAAAAAACACTTAAGAAAGAAAAATCCAAAGGTAATATAAAAATTATAAATCATAAAATATATGTGTTCTATTTATAATAATACTCAGAAGTAAATCCACTTCATTAATATGAACTGCCTAACATTACAAAACAGTAACAAAGAATATTAAAAAGCGTTTTTCCGTGTTCAATTATATACCTACACATTGAAATTTTATTTATTCCATGCATTACAAATGTACTTAATTATAAGTTTTTTTATTATTATATCCATTAATGATAATTATGGTTTTAAACTAGTTAGTTTTAAATTAAAAATGTCTATTTAAATAAATTAATTGTCTTTTTGAAATAAACCTTTGAATTTATAAACTATTAACCATTTGAAATACCATTATTTTAAATTTAAAAGTTATATGAAAAATTATTGTAATAAAATAAAATCAATTTATTAATTTGAAATAACAAATAATATTTAATTTCAATATCATACGAGTTAAAAAATAACAATAAATATAATTTTTTATATTAAAAAAAATAATGTGCACAAAAATAAAAATGTAATAATTTTTTTTGTGATATTTTAAATTTGAATTTTTTTATCTTAAATACAATTAATCTATTATGATTAATTTTGATAGAAATGTTTTAATTTTTTAAAAAAAATAACTACATAAATGAACCACTTTAATAACCATTATATATTTTTTATTTGTATAGAAACATTCTAGTCTTATTTGATGTGAAATATGCTCTATTAATTTTATAGATAAAGGGAGGCTTCTAATTCTAATTTACTTAATTTGTTGTGGAAGTCTACAATATCAATTAAATAAATTGAAATTAACACTTCACTTTAATAAAAGTGAATTCATGTTCATGTTCTAAACCATATCTGTTTTATTTTATCAAACAATATTTATTTTTTGAAAATTGCCAATCAATATATTTTTACTTACTTTATAAATATAAAGCTATAATCTGAAATTAATTATTAAATAAATTTTTAAAAGTATATTCATCATGTCTTATTAAAAACGTTAAAAATAACTTGTTGTCACCTAAAATTACTTTAATTAAAATATACATTAAAAATATTTTTTAAAATAAATGATTATTTTGATTATATTGAAAATTAATTGAATAGCAAGTTACTGGAAATTAATCCAGTTATAAATTGTTGTTAATATTAAATTTCATATTAAAGAATGAAAAGAATGAACGAAAAATACAATAATCGACTTTTATCTTATTTAATTTCTAAAGTTGGCCATTTTCATTACAATTACACCAAAATCAATTCAATGTAGTTAGTCAAATGGTAGTGATTAATAGATGTGAGAGGTTGAGAGCGTAACTTTAATTAATCAACTTTTTAAACAAAATGTTCATTTAATTTATAGCTGTTTTACTTGTTTTCAGATATGTCTATTAAGAACTTTAATTAAATTAAATCTCAAAAACATAAGTTTTCCGAATTTTGTAATTGTTCGATATCAAGAACATACATTGTAATTACCCTTTTTGTGATTTTCAAAAATAAACGTTTCTTTTCTTAGTAATAGTTCTTTTACAATAGTGGTTAAATATATCAATTAATAAATTTTATTAATTTGGTGGCTTGTCAAAGTTTATTAATTTGATAAACTACTCATCGATCCATTTTGAGACAATTTTTTTAAGAAAATTTAAATATATTTTCATAAAACACTTTTTCTTGTGATAAAAATAAATACAAAAAATGAATTCACTTTTATTTTGAAAAGAATAATTTTGTAATATTATTATATTTAATACTAAAATAAATTTAAATATATGCTTTATTGAAAAAATGGAGTAAATATAATTGTATGTTATAATATTATGTACAAATTATACATAAGTATATATATATATATATATATATATATGTGTGTGTGTGTGTGTGTGTGTGTGTGTGTGTATGTATGTGTGTTTTGTGATATAAATAAACAGAAATATAACTTCGTGAATTTTTTATTCCAAGTTAAAGTTATGCAAATGCTTGTTTCATATTGATATTAGATAACAACCAGAAAAATTCAACTTTATGAATATCTTAAAATTGTTCGAACAACTTGAACTGTTATTATAAACGTCAGCTAATAATATAATCCAACTTAATTGAAGTAAAATGAATAGAGGCTATTTAAGATCGATTTGGAACTACTTGAAATTCAAGCAATTTTTCTTTACATATACTTGGTAGAACCAAATAAAGTTTTATTATGCTATGCCCATGGCGTTTCATTATATCGATATGGATTTAATCTGATATAAAAGTTTTACATATTTTACTTGCAAAGAAAATATTCCGGATGTGCGTACGTGGTCACAATTCGTAATATTTTTTATTTGTGGGCGTACGTGCCACACTTTAATAATATAAATTACATGAAACACTTTATTATGTTGAAAATCACGCGAAATACTACTAATGAGTGACTTAGGTCATGAACAAAGGTTGAAGCATAATTATAATTTTAATCAATATGGAAATTAAATGAACACATTGCAGAACCTACATTTATACTAACATTTGTGTGCATGCATTTTATACATATGTATACATATATATGTATATATATATATATATATATATATATATATATATATATATATCCATACATACTAATATCTAAACCAATCACAACCTTTATAAAAACCGCATAGTATTAATTTTTAATATAAACACACCATAAATTTTCTAATAATATTACATACGTTGATGAATTAAATACTGATATTTAATTTTTTTAAACGAATTAAAAATTATTTAGTTTATTACTTATATATTATATGAAAATTCATTCAAAATATATAAAGGTTATTTAAAAAATTATCAATTAAAAATTCATTACAAAGTTTTCAATATCAACTCATTTAATATTTATACATTTTTTCGTCTTTTTAAAATTTTAACAAAATTATTCTTTGTTATATTAACATGTTATATATATATATATATATATATATATATATATATATATATATATATATGTAATTCATTTTCTAGTAATAAGAATAAAAATGTTCAACTTAAAGAAGTCTATTTTTCATCCACTTACCAATATGAAATTAAATATTACTAGAATTATAAATTAAAATTATATCAATTTTTGCTAACTACATTAAATGATTGTATTATGAATGGATTCATCTATTAATCGCCAAAAAATAAATCGATATTAAAATATATGTAAATTTATTTAATAATACATATATATTCTATTATATTTGAGGTGTTAGACTTGAAACAATCTTGTTTCGTTTTATTATTCAACCAGCGTAAAGTTATTTGATTTCGTTAAAATATTTTTTTCAAAAATTGGAAAGTTTTATCACTTCTCTGTTTTGTAGTGATTGAAATGATAATAATGGGAATATATCTCAATATAATATTTATTTATCATAAATAAACAACGATAGATAAATATGAAAGGCAATATAAAACATCTGATCTAACTGTAAGATTTTATAGAAAGCCAGATATACTTGTTAACAGTTAATTTTAGAAATTTTAAATCAATGTCTGTAACGTTGATTACGGTAAAAAATAAAACGTTTTAATTGTATTTATTTTAAAGTATAGAATTACTATATTGAATTTATGTCAAATTATGTTTTATTATACTTTTTTTGTTTACAATTTTTTTATAATACAAAAAATTTGTTCTGTTTAAATTATTTAGGGGAAAAAACAGAAAATTAGTTAACAATAATATTTAGGATATTTAATAACACAAATTCAAGTATAGATCTAAAAGCTAAATTAATTAATTACTGTAAAGTATACATTAGTTAATTAACAGAGTTATCCTGTTACAAATTAAAAGGTATATATATATATATATATATATATATATATATATATATATATATATATAAGGTGATCCAAATAGATTTAGATATGCATTTATTTCCTTACTATACTTTACTATCTTTCATTCCCATTTGGGCCAACATATATATATATATATATATATATATATATATATATATATATAATATAATTACATTTAATTTCATTTCAAATAGTAGTTGTTCTTGAATAAACAGACTAAATATTATATTATACACGAATTTTAACTTAAAATAAAAGCTCACTAATATAAAAAAGATATGAAGATAATTTAGTTTCATTTATTTAACGAGGTAAAATGAAGATATTTTTACTTTTTTGTCGAAACCATTAATTCTTAAATTAGAGATACAACGACAAATTTTGATTACAAAGACAAATTGACATCAGTGATTGTAAATCATAAATAAATTTATGATGTTATAATAATAGTGAACAAAACACCTATATAACATGGTACAACAATCAATCGTATAATTTATTGTTTGTTTGAATTATACACACTAGAATAAAACCAGCAATAAATTTCTGCCAGTTATCTACACTTTATTCGTAAAACGTAAACTGGAATTGTTACACATTTTAATAAAATCTCAACCTCAGCACACAGTCAATATTATAGTACTCGTAAATACTGTACAACTACTTGTATGTAATGTTATTTACATTATTCCAATTATCTTTCATGTAGTTATTTTGTGAATTACATTTTCACATCATTCTTATGAATTATTATTATTGATTAATTTGAAATATTTTATTATATTATTATATATATTTTATATACATATATATAATTTACAGTATCCTTTTATTCCACTTTTATATTTGATTTTATTACCAATTTATGAATCAAATCATCATTTTTAGCTATTTTTTATTGAATTGTTTTGTAGTTTGTTTCATATTAAAAAGCATTTCAATTAGAAATATGTATTTATATATGTTGTTATTTATAAAATAATTAAAAATATACGAAATAAAAATAAATTGAAAATTTCTTAACTTATTTACTTAGTATTAAATTTTTTATTTTTAATAAAATATATATTGGAACGTATAACTTTATATACACATAAAGGTTTAGAGAAAACGAAAAATATTATTTCCGTAAAATAAAAATTTAATATTTATATTTAGAAAAAAATAATGATATACAATTATATATTTGATAATATAAAATAATACTTAAATTCTCAAGTGATTGTTCACAATAACTAACTTAAATTCAAAAATGTACATTTGTATTAATAATATTTTAATATTTTTTTCTGGTAATGAATATCAAAAATTTTATACTATATAAACGTATCTTTACAATTGTAAAGACAATAATTAAAGTACAAAGAATAAAAGATATAAAGAATTTCTTAATATATTTCGCAGAACTACAATAAGCATCTGCAAATGACTTAAGAAAACAAAAGTTTTGAAGTTTGAATACGCTCTTAATTAGTTAACATAAATTCTGTGTTTGATATGTCTACAATAGGAATGGTGAGTAGTATCATATGTTTTTGTTTGGTCAAATAGAACTTACAGAAATTTAATGTTTTAAATTAATTTTTACTCGTTTATTTATAAGATATATTAATTAAAATTATTCTAATTTCTTATAAGCTTAGTTTCGTGGATTATAATTAAGACCAAAAATATATAAATCTTGTAATTCTAAAAAACATATCTACGGCACAATAAGATGAATAGAATTAATAATGTAGCCAAAATATCTATCAAATTATTCATAAGTACTTCATAAATATATTTAATTTTCTAAATAAATAAATCAAAATAATTTAATGTATAATAAAAATTAATTTTATATAATTTACTATACATGTACCAATTATTAATATTTATATATCTCAATTCAAAAGTAAGTAAAGAAATATTTACTTTTAACTGAATTAAATTAAATTATATTTTGATTAATTACTTAGAAACAAATATCCAAAATTTTCAAAATTATATATTTAATAAAAAATATTTTATTTGTAATCTTTTTATATCCAGTAAAAAAATAATATTAGAAACTGAATTTATCTTATTTATTAATACACTTAATTTGAGCAGAATTATAATTTTTATTTATCACAAAGTTGTCTTCAGTTAGATTATGATTATTAGTATTCAAATTAATTAAAATGATTTTTTAATATAACAGCTTTCCTTAATTATAAAATTACAGTCACGACAACCATTAAATATTATATTGTATATATATATATATATATATATATATATATATATATATATATATATATATATAAAACATAAAATAAAATATCATATTCGAATTAAAACAAATATAAATGATATTTTTGTAATACTTTCACCTTTAAAATTTCCATTGTTATATTTTATATTTCACTTTTATTCCTGACGCTAATAATACATTATTTAGAGATGATAAATGAATTTTTTACAATAACAAAGAACGTTCTAAAAAATAAAACATCAAATAGAAACTTCAATGTTTAAAATGTGAATATTGGAAAGTGTAATTTATCTTCCGATATGAAATTAGCTTTCCAGTAATTTAATAATGCGATATACATGTACATTACATACATTTATATATATATATATATATTTATATATATATATATATATATATATATATATATATATATATATGTATATGTTTGTATGTATATATGTATTAATGTATGTTTATATGAGTATGTGATGGTAAATCTCATTAAGACAATGAAAATAACTAAAACAAAACTAGACATAAAAAATGAAATCATTTATTTAACAACACCGAATTTTGCCTTTGCTAAATGATCAACACGTTACAATTACGCGTTTTTCGCGCTCGAGAGCTTAAATAAAAAAAAAGTTTAAATTGGGTCACGTCTGTTTCGTTAGGAACATTCGCATTACCGTGATTTATAATCTCCGATATTTTAAACAAGAACGACCCTAGTCAATGTGTACTTAAGTTGTGCATGTCAGCATTATCGAATACGTAACCTACATTAAAAAAGGTGCACTATGTCACGGGTACTCGCGGAATATATTATGTACGTTTCTTTATTTATAATATTCAACAGTAGGTATGAACCTTTCGCATGTATGATATCATCTAGTATATTATTAAAAATGCAAGAAATGGGAGGTGATATTTTCATGTGCATGCTCTACGTTACATATGCGTGCGCGTTTTTTTCTCGATCGAACAAAGGGATTTCAGTGAATGGAATGACATAATGGAGAAATTTTTGTGTTATATTATTCTAGGAATACATATACGCACGCAACTATTTCATATTATTCTACATGTATATATATTATATATTAAAAATATCGTAAGGCGAATAAATAAAAAATGAAACATAACCTCATACTGTTTTATTATAATTCATTATATAGTTTATTGTCTAAATGTAATATTTTATTAAAAAACACACGCACATATATGCTAGTAAAATTTTATATTGCACTGTTTTAGTTACCATTTTCATTATTTATTTGTTAGAGAAAATATTATCTATTATTTCAAACTGAATAAATTTTAAATGGATTAAATATCCAAAGTGAATTTTGATGTTTCTTCTAAACTTTTATCGAGTGTTACGGAGTTAATAAAAATAACTATCAGAATAAGTTTAAAGTTTTTTATATAATAATATTGTTTAGAATAATTATTTTTCTGCATGACTGACTTAATGATCATTAATATCATGTTATTATTAAATGTATACATATTAACTTAATAATGTAATTGAACAAAAATCTAATTCAGAGTTAAAGCTAACTTAAATTAGAGTTGAGTTTGTAATCAAGATCATGACAATAAAAAATGTTTACTCTATCAAATATTTTTTTTGAAATCGTAAATTATCAATATTATAAAATTGTGTATATGAAAAAATCACTTTTTGAAATCTTCAAACTACTTAAAAATATTCTATATTGAAGATAAATCATATTATATATATATATATATATATATATATATATATATATATATATATGCGTTTTACAAACGTTTTATTTGGCTTGAATATTCAGAAAATATAAAATACAAATGAAATTAATTAAAGTCAATAAATTAGTGGTCTAAATAGTAAATAATTGAATTATATTAAATATTTAAATACTTATATGAGCTTAAAAAATATCAAACTACATGTAAATTTATTAAAATATTCAAAATTCTTATTGATTTTCTAAAAGAGCTTATAACAAATATTAAATTCTACTGCACAATCTGTATTTAAAAACTAAAAATAAGATGTAATTAGAAGATGTAATTACTATTCGTTTTATTTTTCTAGTTAACTCTATTAAAAAGAATATCAAGGTATTCTTACGATTTGTATAACCTAAAAATATATAATTCGTTA
The DNA here is from genome assembly GCA_029203775.1 of Neoneuromus ignobilis. Lineage (NCBI taxonomy): Eukaryota > Metazoa > Arthropoda > Insecta > Megaloptera > Corydalidae > Neoneuromus > Neoneuromus ignobilis. The sequence continues at coordinate 20,417,525 of CP092091.1, read as the reverse complement.
TTTTAATTAATTTTTTTACTAGAGATTCATAGTTTTTATTTATATCTTCTAAAACTCTAAGACACTACTGTTATTATTTTTTACGATCCTGCTATTATCATTATTTTTTCATATTTGAATGTCCTGCAGGTAATCAGTGTTCTTTAAACTTCAAATTTTAATTATATTTCATTATCAAATATAATATTTTATTTCAAAATGTATGAAACACACACACACATACACACACACACACACACACACATATATATATATATATATATATATATATATATATATATATTTGCACGATAAAATAAAAGTACTCTGCAAACTGTAATGTAGTTCAAATATATTTTTTTAGAAAAAATATGAAAACATATTATTCAAATTTATTTTATGTGTAAAGATATTTTTGGAAATGTATCTATATATATAGTATATTTATACGTATTTATTATTATATGTACATATAAATGTTCTATACGTATATATAATAATAAATAATGTACAATACAATAAATTCAAACCATTTAAACTATTATATTATTTAAAAGCAACATATTGTCACAATAGTTTTCACATAATAAAGCTTTTAGAATATATCAAATTAGTAAATATAATTTATTTCCTCTTTATCAATACTTAATTCAATAAAATTTGCATTATATTATCGAGAATCATATATTAAAATAAAATATTGTTTTTGATAAATAAAGTTAAAAATCCAAAATAAAACATGAAAGTTCAAACATGATACTTTTTGTTTAACACAACTTCGGCTCATGTATAAATTTATAATATTTACACCAAATCATTTATAATTAAACCTTATAATTTTAAACTTTGAATTTAATATATAAAATTTCATACATTAATTTTGAATGTAATTTTATTAAGATATATTTTGTAATCATTTATGAGATATATATATATATATATATATATATATATATATACATGTATGTATATACAAATATATTCATAAATGTTTACTGACGGAACCAATAGAGACAGTGGTTTCAGAACAAAGGTATGCGTATTTTAGAACGTAAGCTTTCTGGGTCACCGTTTACTTTAGGAAAGGTCGTGAAGAAAAATTGTATACATTTTCTTCATTCGTAAACAGTGACAGTTGGTACAAAAAAGCAATAGCATTAAATTTTTCAATTTATTTCAAATTCACGAGTATAAAACATATCCTTACTTTTAGTCAGAGATATTGGTTGTTTTAATAATATAATCAGTATATGATAACTATTTATAGAATATATTCTATGTATTCATTTACATTAGTATTTTAATTTTTATAAGTTACATAAAATCAATATATAATGACTAATTCAATAATTATTATATCTCCCTTCCAGCCTTCTGGTCTTTTGAATTTTATATATTAACAATATTTTAACTACTCTCTCTCTCTCTCTCTCTCTCTCTCTCTCTATATATATATATATATATATATATATATATATATATATATAATTTCATCAGCTTATTTCTATTTATACCTAGAAAAAAACCTCTTCCAAAACTTTCCACTGCGAGCGAGCCAATGTTTCTCTCTTCTATTCCACTCCTATAAATTTTCTTTCCTTTCTGTTATCTATCCATGTGACTTTTATTAAACCTTTTTATATCTCTAGATTCACAATTAAAAATTTTTCCCATCCATCGATGGTCTTTTCTTCTTACTATAGACCAGCACATATTTTAATTTTTTCTGTTTGTTATGTCTATAATTTAATTTTTTCTAATCCATTCGTTTCTCTTTTCATATCTAACATAGATTTGTCCATGCTATTTTATCGTTTAAAATCCCTCTTTCATTGCCATAAATGAGAATAAGTAGAATGCATTATTTAAAAACTATTTTATTATATATATATATATATATATATATATATATATATATATATATAAACATTATTTACTTACAAATTATTCAACAATTTTATATGATATTTCAATAAAAATATAATTTAAATGCAAAAATGTAACTACATATACGTTTTAAGATTTTATTAAAGTAAATCAACATTAACTTTAAAAATAAAACAGTTTATTATAAAAAATATTTTAAAATGGAAATGAAAGAAATATACACATTTAATAATTAACTTTAAATGTATATTTTTAAAGTAAATATGCTAGGATTAATGAACATTTAGATTGTATGATTATATATGTTAAATAGAAAGAAATACGTATGTAAAGCGGTAAAAAAATGTAAATTTTAAATATTTTAATATTTTTTTTACTTTGTTGTTAAGATTTTGAAACACAAATTATTACAGCCTTAAAAATTTTCCAACATGGAAGAATTCTAAAAAATAATTATTTAATAGCTAATATAAAAAAGTAATTTTCACAACGAAGTATGCAAATTGTTTGGCACGTTTATGAAATATTTCATGGTTGTAAAATAAACTGACGCTTCTAATTATATTTACGAAACAGTTTTTCTTATATGCGTGTTTCATTTTCTGACTAATTCGAACACAACAGTTTAGTTTTCACACTGATTACAATGAACGTAATACTCAGTATGCATTAATATAATGTATATCATTATTATTAAAATGAAATTTGTTCTTAAAGAAAATTGCGAAGTGTATTTAAGAAAAGAAATAAATACTTAGTAAAATATTTTAAATTATCTAGATAACACATAGTTTATAATAAATAAAGAAATTTATAATTATGTAATTAATGAAATAAGAAAACCTTTTTTCATTTAATACCAATATAACATATATAGAAAAGTATAAAATATCTTATATACTTTTCTAATAAACAAATTAGTATTAGGTATTTAGTCTATACATTTTATTTGATAAATTATAATTATTTAATCAATTTATACCCTTCAAAGTTATATAATTTTCTAGATTTTTATCTTTTTCATGCGAAATCTTGCATTAAAGAACATAAAAACATACCAAATATTTAATAAATATGTTTAAAATTGAAACAAGAATATAATTAGTCTAGAGAAAATAATTAAATGATTTTCTATATAATTTAATATATATGAAAAACCAGTTAGAATAATAATTCATTCAATATTCATAAATTAATTGAAAATTAATAAAACCATCAAAGAATTTTCATGAAAAAAATTAATTATTAAATTAAAAATTGTATTTTTTTCTTTGACTAGTCGCTTTCATCTACTTTCGATACGATTTTAACAATTTTATTTTTTTTACTTACATATATATTTATTTCATTATTAATATTACAAATATTAAAATTATTATAGAACTAGAGAAATGTTTCATTTTTTCAATAAAAAAAAGTTTCTCATATTTTTTTAAAACATTTAATGAATAAATAACTTTTTGTACATTAATGATAATTTTCTATAATATGTAAAATTGAATAAATTAATATATATATATATATATATATATATATATAAATAATATTTAATAAATATGTTTAAAATTGAAACAATAACATAATAGTCTATAGAAAATAATTAAATGATTTTCTGTATAATTTAATATATATGAAAAACCAGTTTAAATAATAATTCATTCAATATTCATAAATTAATTGAAAATTAATAAAACATCAGAGAATTTTCATGAAAAAAACTAATTATTAAATTGAAAATTATATTTTTTTCTTTGACTAGTCGCTTTCATCTACTTTCGATACCATTTTAGCAATTTTAATTTTGTTTACTTACATATATATTTATTTCATTATTAATATTACAAATAATTAAAATTATTATAGAACTAGAGAAATGTTTTATTTTTTCAATAAAAAAAAGTTTCGCATCTGTATTTCAAACATTTAATAAATAAATAACTTTTTTTTGTATTAATGATATTTTTCTAAAATAATATGTAAAATTGAATAAATTAATATATATATATATATATATATATATATAGAGAGAGAGAGAGAGAGAGAGAGAGTGTTTTTAACAAAATATTTGTTCTGTTGCTTTGATATTTCTTAATGAATAAAATACATAGAAGTTAATATTTTTTCAGTAGACAAAACTTATATATTTTATAACAATTTTTTTCTTAAATACAATTTCAAGAATTATATCTTCTACTAACCATACATTATTTTTTCATTAATAGAAATTTTGTATTATTATTAATTATACACTTTTATGATAATATAAAAGTAAGAAAAAATAAATGCATATCCATTTGTAACAAGATGCATCATTAACTTTTAAACAGTGAATAATTGAGATTTTTCATTATTTGATAAAAGCCTTATTAATTTCATAATATAAAAATGTTAAAAAAATATCATTAAATACATAATAATACAAAACTAAAATAAATAATATAAAATATTTGTTAAAAATATTATTACAGATTTAAGAATAGATTTGAATGAAAATCCAATTACTGTTCAGCGAAATATTTATTTCAGTTAATAAAATAACATTTTTCATATTTTGGCCCGCATTTGTATAAATGACATTTTAATTCTTTTAAATGACTAACATAATGATCTTTTATAGCAACACAAATATTATGCATCCCTCGTATTCGCCAAACCTAATTTTCTCTGTTCTTTATTTTTCCTCTTATAAATTCGCAAAAAATACGTGAACAGAAATATAATGTGGAAAATATAATATCATTTCTAAGAACAAATTAACAATTTTAAAGTAAGAATTAAATGCACAATTCAAAAACAACATATCAAAACGGAACGAAGAAATATTTAAACCTGAAAATTATTTAAAACAGAATGAAAAAATATATTAGATGGATATATTTAATAATATTTCTGGAAAATAGAAAAATACTTTTATAGTTTTTGCACGTATAGTTTTTGTAAAAACTTATATATATATATATATATATATATATATATATATATATATATATTGTAATTGTACATTGAATTATATTTAGATATACAAATAGATGATATTTTTAAATAATTATTTTTCTAAATTATTAAAATAATAAATTTTATACATTTAAAAAATATCTTAATTATCATATAAGTAAACACCAATTAATTAATTATAAAATATTATATATTTCTAACTACTATTGATATTTTCATAACAAAACAATTTTCGTTTTGTTAGTCTGACTGTGAAAAAACTCAGTTATACAAAAATTATCGTTTTTTATTAATTAGTACTCTCTTTTTGGCATAATATCATGGGAAATCATGACAACACAGTCATATTTAATGCAAATCTTTCAATTCTTCTCTACATTTATTCCAGTCCTTTATTTTTTAATATAATAGATCACAGATATTTTCATAACTCTCGGAAGACTTTTTTACGTCATATATGCTTTTTTCTTTATTTCCCTGTTGCATTCTTCAAACTGTTATTTTAAACGATACAAAACGAATGTGTCGTTTTTTCAAACAATATCATTTATAATATACAAACGAGACAATCAAAATATTTACTCTTTCAAGATTATGACATTAATTTTCTGGGCTACAAAAAAATTATACATTATTAAAACGTTATATATATATATATATATATATGTGTGTATGATTTATGTGTATAATGTTTGAATAATAATAGGGTGGTTCAAATAAGGTTGAAAAGTTTTGACATACATTTATTTGCTTAATATCATTACTATTCTTTATTATCCTTCAGTTCCAATTGGCACTCTGTTATATATACACTGTATATTATCATATATATGTAAAGAAAACATATTTTTATCTTAACATTATTTATTTGATTTTTACCTTCATTTAATCATAAAAGAGTTTCATATAAAGATATTCATTAAAACATAACATATTTTTTTCATTTGTAACAATTAATAATAAATCAATGCATAAATACGCATATTATAATGTATATATGTAAATATAAAATTAGATATACCCTAGATAAGATTTTTTTTCATATTTATTAACTTTATTATAGGTCAACAAACTTCATACACGTCTTCTCCATATTGAAACTTTTCCTCTAAATATTCAAAACACGTTATTTCTTTCTAATTACATTAACTATTTAATAAATGTATTCTCTCTACAAATTTTTTAATTGAGTTTTTCTCTATTTTCCATTATTTTTAATAAACAGGGTCGACCAAAACTTTTCACCTATTTTGTTTTTACGTTCACTATTTTTGTTTTATCATATTCATAAATATATATAAATATTTCCATGCCCTATTGCAATAAGTGAAAAAATCGATAATGCCCTTTTTTCTTTCTAATAAGAATTTAATTGTAATTAGTTGTTAAAATTTAATTATCGTTTCTTGTTATGCTTGAAAGACGTATCTAATTTGTATTATTGTCTTTAATATATTGATATAATGAACGAGTAAAAATATATACACATGCTGTGATTATATTTCATTTTGCACAATTTTATACTAACTTTTCTGATGAGACATGTTTAAAATAGTTATGAACTCTGTTATGTTACTATGCAGCGACATATCACATAATATGACTAATTTTCAAATATTCATATCACTGATATTTCATTATGGCACATATAAATTATTAAGAATCAATAAAAAACTTTACCGATAATTATATTAGTTTATGTTGTAGGACAATAAATTTCTTAACTAAATTACAAGTTCTGTATGAACGTATGAAATTCTTATATCATGAAAATGTATTCTCCAAAATTCACCGTATTTTAAATCTGATAATTCATATTGTATTATCGCGTGAAAAATATTGTGTTTGGTTCAAAAAATCGATGATAGATATGAACTATAAATATATATAAAATTATTATTAAACATTGTAAATATAAAGAAAATTAAAATTTAACGGTTGTACTTTTTAACGAAACAATCACTCGCCTGCAGTATAATACATTAACCCCTTCTTTACTAAAGGTGACTACAGTCACTGATCAACATTCTGCATTACTTAACAATTTCGTGTTAGTACTCTCATGGTTCAAATGTACAGTACGCGGCTACATACTGATAGCTAACTTTACCTTAGTTAAAACGTCAAAATGACACTGTTATTACGTCGTTAAGCACGTTAGGTCGAAATCGAGGTCTAATCGCTAATATAGCAGTCCTATAGAATAGCAAACAATAGTTAGATTTATTGATTTTCAAAAAAAAAAATTTAGCCAAAAAAGCAAAAAACACAAAGGTATTACCTTCAATTTTTATCAAAATTTTTCAAAATTTTTTTTGTCGATTTTTTTACTAAATTGCATTACTGATGGGTCATAGGTAAGTGTATAAGCATTAGAAATCAACCCCGGCGCCTATGATATTCGTAGAATGGTTTTGAATGTTTGGGATCAACCGGTTGTCAGAATGTTAAAATATCAAAATGCTACTTTGTTCAAACTGCTACATTTTTAAGCGCGTTAGATCAAAACCGAGGTCTAATCACTAATATAACGGTCCTATAGAATAGAAAACCATCATTAGATTCGTCAATTTTACAAAAAAAAAAAAAAAATTTAGCCAAAAAAGCAAAAAAAAACATAAAGGGTATTACCTTCAATTTTTATTGAAATTTTTCAAAAAATTTTTTGTCGATTTTTTTACTAAATCGCATTACTAATGGGTCATAGATGAGTGTATAAACATTAGAAAACGGCGCCATTGCCCTCGATATTTGCAGATGAATTTTGAATGTTTGTTATTTGCTAATTATTAAAATATTAAACGTCAAAACGTCACTACTATTACTATGTCGTTAAGCGCGTTAAATCGAAAGCGACGTCCAATCGCTAAAATAAAATAATCCTATAGAATAATAAACCATTGTTAGATTAGCTGATTTCCCAAAAAAAAATTTTAGCCAAAAAAGCAAAAAACACAAATGGTATTACCTTAAATTTTTGTCGAAATTTATCCAAACATTTTTTGTTGATTTTTTGACGTAATCGAATTATTGATGGGCCGTAGGTGAGTGTATTAACATTAAAAATCGGCGATGACGCCTACGATTTGAATATTTGGTATTTGTCGCCCGTCAAAACGCCACTACGTCGTTAAATACGTTAAATCAAAACCAACACCTAATCGTTAATACACCACTATTAAATTTACAAATTTTGAAAAAACATTTTAGGCGAAAAAACACAAAAACTCAATTCGTGGTTCAACTACTCCGTTAGCTGCAGCGTACTAGCGGGCAACTTCACTTTAGTGAGAGTTAAAAAAAATATATCACAAACAAATTATTGATAATTAATAAATTAAAACTAAAAATTATATTAATAATAAAAAATGGTATTTTTATTAGAACTGGTTAGACATTATAAATGATTTGTATTTTTTACTCAACAATATTTTTTTATTAACAAATTTAATGAACATATTAAATAATAAATAGTACTTAATATTTTTTATTAACAAGAATTTTGTTCGCCATTTCATCTTTAAATCTCGAAATTATTTAATATTACCATTTGAATTCTCTTATTATAAAATCTCACCACTTTCTAAACCTTTGTTGAAATTTTATAATTCCACACTTTGAATATTTACACACACACTCATATATATATATATATATATATATATATATATATATATATATATATATATATTCATTTTTGTATTATTTGGTTAAAGGAGAATATCATATTAAAACATAAACTAAAATTATGTAATTAACTCCTTATTAAAATTTTATTCGACACTTTTATATTAAATATATATATATATATATAAAAGAAATGCAAATATTATTATATTTCTTACTTCATTTTAACTTTTTTATCATTACATTTACATATATTTGCCATTTAACTTTATTGTCATTTAATTTTAATATTTCCGATTTTGATAAAAAAAATACATTTTATTTATTTGACTACAATTTCGATCATTATATTTTTTCGTAAATGATTGATGTTTATCGGAGTATAACGATAATAAATCATTCCATTTGACAACAAATATTATCACTAAACTTACTCATATTTACATATATTGAACTTGAAATACATTTTTCATGTTTATATATATATATATATATATATATATATATATATATATATATATTTATAAATAAGTACATATGAATGTATAAAAATAAATTTGTTTACATTTATCTACATTCAAATTTAAATAACATCTGTTTGATGGTAGAAAAATAAATATGTAAAATAAATTCATATAAATATATAAACATATCCATTTTCAATTTCAAAAAAGAAAATGGGAAAAAGTAACATATATATTTAAATTATTAAAAATAAGGTTTATATAATAAAGTTATTTGTATTCAACATTTGTAAAATTTTAAATTATTTTCTTCAAAATACAAAAAAAAAGTTTCTGTTTTTTTAATTATTTTCTGTTATTTATACATTATTCTCATATTTCATCATTCTTTGCATTATAGCCCTTGTAGGCCCATTTTAATGCAATAGAAATTTTTATTAAAATATTCTGTGTCAAATATTAATAAATAATTATTATTTTATATAAGCGTAAATATAAATGTTTTCATAAAATTAATACTTTGTTTTTTAATAAATATTATATATATATATATATATATATATATATATATATATATATATATATATATACACACATTAAATTAAATAAATATATTATTTCTA
>CP092091.1:20355490-20405490 GCA_029203775.1 Neoneuromus ignobilis | reverse complement strand
ATCGTATAAATAAATACTTAAAAGTAACAATTTTTTTATTAAATTTTATGACAAAATATTTTTATTTATTAGACATTAAATTATTATAAGTATGTACTAAACTTCAAATAATTTAAATATTTATTTTAAAATAGCTATTTTTATTTTGAAAGTTAATAATTTTTGTATGTTAACGCACTATACTTTTAGGTGAAAAATCTTTAAATATTATTTTATTGTATATTTGTAACATATATAGAGATTTATATACACCTGAGTCTGTTCTTATGCGGTAGATACGTTCCGCAGAAAACAGCATTAAAAAAAATCGCACAAAAAAAGACTTAACTTATATTAAAAAATTAAAGATATTTTCTATCCTACCGGCGATTTTTTCCATATTGCTATTTTTTATTTTTTAATTAACTATTTTCAATTTGAGAAGCGGAAGTAAATGGCTATGATTCCTTCATTTGTTCATAAAACTGAAGAGCTTTTCGTTGAATTAAATAACCGTTTAAAGGAATTCTTAAAAAAAATCGTATAAAAAGATATTAAGAAGAAATATGAACCGCATAACTTCAAAATCGCATTAAAATAATTCGCACAAAAACAGACCCAGGTATATATATATATATATATATATATATATATATATATATATATATATATATATATATAAGGTTATGATTCAAGAATATTAGATTTTTCTTTTTCTTTGTATTAAACTTTTTATAGCTTACACTATAAATACAAGTTTTGAAAAGATTCTTGTTTATATTACTTATAATAAATATAAATAAAAATCGTACAAAAATTGTTATTAGAAAACTATATATAATTTCAATGAAATCTAATAGTATATTTTATTTTGAATGACTATAAAGAAAATTGAATACAATTACAAATATTTTTTTCCTTTTAACTGATTTCAATTTGTGAATGATATAAATTAAAGCTATTTCAATATGTTTTATCAAATTTTATTTAATAATTTTCTTAGAATTTCATTATTATATTTTTAAATAAATGTAAGTTTTTTATGAAAATATACTGTACAGCGATATACACACAAATACACACACAATTATATATATAATATGTATATATTTTCAATAACTAGTACTTTTTAAATGATATTTCCTAATTAATATGATATGATAATTATAAAATATCTTTATTGATTATTTTTTTGATAAAAAATAAAAACAAAAAAAAATGTTTAATATTTCACAAAAGTAAATGTTAAATGTGTAAAATTTATTTTGGTATATAAATTATATAACAATACTGTCTACAGCCACCCTGAAAATACTATTTCTAAAAAAAAACACAGTTTTTGGAGAACTTTACAAATAAACTATATAATTATTAAAGAAGAAAAAAATTTGCAATAAACAATAATTAAAAAAATTTTTTAAGTAAATTGACAATAATTGTTTTTCTGTAAAATGAAATATATATATAATTTTTACTAACATAAAAGACTATGTGAATTCGAATTTCAAATATTTTTTCTGTGCAATATCTACTTAACGCAAAAATGTTAATAAAATATTATAAAAGTAACAGAAACAGTACTGAGTGCGTTTAGCTAGTAAATAAAAAATAATCAATTATTTATTATACTGTAAAAATACAGTACGTTTAAAGACCACCAGATAATTATATATATATATATATATAAATATATATATTGGACTCTCTGTCACGAGATCGTAAACTCAATGGGAATTCGTAAAAAAATACATTATGCATTTATTAAACTCAGTCCCTCTAGATCGAAGCGGCCAGCGTTCAATTAACATCAAAAATTCCGTCCCAACGTGAATATTTTATTGTATTCATATTTATATTAACATATCTACTTTAAGGATAATGCAGATACGAGAATAAATATTGAAATCGAGTAATTGAACGAACGAAATACATTTACATTATAATATATCGAGACACAGTATCGGAGGAAAATCAATTGTTAGGAAATTATATTTCACTTCAATTTATTTGTGAACAATTACTCGATATGCTTCTTCGATTAATTATTTAACACACATTTATACGTAAACTCACACACATTCAAATATATATATATATATATATATATATATATATATATATATATATACACACACACAATTTATTTCTTAACTTAAATAAAACATACAAACACAGGTGTTTAGTTAAACATGTAAATGGATTACAAATAACGACAACAAAACATTTCCATTACTTTATGGAACATTATATTTCATTCTTCCCAGTTAATTGTAGCATATATTAAACAATTCAAAATTTAATGTTTTTCTTAAAACAATAAACAGTTACAATATATTATACTTCTTTCTGATGGTTATAAATTAAAGTTAAAAAAAGAATCTGGTTGAAAGTTCATAAAACGTTGAAAATAAATCACTATCATAATTATTATAGAATATATTGGTCAATAGCTCTAAATTACTTCAAGATTTATAAGATTTATTTTGGTATATAAATTATATAACAATACTGACTACAGGCATCCTGAAAATACTATTTATCAAAAAAAAACACAGTTTTTGGAGAACTTTACAAATACAATATAGATAAATAAAGAAATTTGTACATTTTTCTAATATTTCATTATACTGTTTTTTCTCTTTTATATATATACATATATATGTTTACACAAAGATAAGAAAATGTATTTTTAAATTATTTAAATATAACAATATTATCGTAAAGAAGAAATTTTAATAATTTTTATATTATTTAGTAAATTATTAATATGTCAAATATTGTATATTGACATAATTATCATATTGTATTTATCAGGGTTATTAAAACATTTTTTTTATGATAAGCACCTATTAGGCTATTCATATATCACCACATTTTTATATTAAATTAATTAAGTGTAAGTATCTGACTTATGTGTCAGTAAAATATACATATATCTACAATAATGACTGTCACCTGAAAACATTCAGTATATTTTATGGAAAGTTAATGTCACAATTTCTATTTATGAGCAGTTTAGATAAAAAATGAAGCTTATATATATTACTGTACTTTTATTCAATGTACATCAACTACTATCTAAAATGATTATTTTTAGAAGAGCTATTATAAATTATTCATCATAATATTCAATACAGTGGTTAAATGTATTCAAATAATTTCTACGAGAAACGTATATATATATAATACTTTCAAAAAAACGTGTACAGTAAATTTTCAATCGAATGAATAAAAAGATTTTATTCAAATTTAATTTCATTATTATATTTACAGTGAATTTCTATTTGTCATCATAAAAACAGATTTACGAAGAAAAATATTTCAAAGAAATTATTGATAAAAATTTCAAGTTGAGTTAACCATTTTTAAAGTAATATAAAGTAGAATGGAATTTAAACTTAATATTTTAAAAAGAAAAATAGATAAAATGTAATTTTTATAATTCTTCTTTTGTAGTCTTCTTCTCGTGATCCTTTTTTTGTTAAAAAATAATAATAATGAATATTTCAAATTATTTTAATTGAATGAAAATTAAATTTAATATTTTAAAAGATTATTATAAATTATTTTTAATTATTAATGTTACATTCTATAGAAGAATATTAAATGATAAAAATATTTTATTCCATTATTTTTAAAAAAAAATTAATTACAATATAACATTATTAAATCATAAAAAATAAACTATTCTATAGAAAGTCTAAAATATAGAAGAATTTCATTAGTATTTATCATTGATTTTTAAAATACAATCTATTTTTATTTTCAATTATATAAATCAAGTATATTAAAGTCAAAATCCAAAATTATCAAAAAAGTACAATCAATAAAATTAAAACAAATATTTACTCTCTTCGAACCTAATTCATTTGGTGCAAAAATGTAACAAATGTACAACTGTTTGCAATGTACATACATACTGAATCGATCAATAAACATGAATATAACTGAGATATTTTAAATTATTTCCACCGCAGAACCCAAACTCATCATACTTTAGACATGCCAGATCTTAGGAATGCTTTGCAGGAGAGATATTTCGAATAACAATAGCAGACTTAAGAGAAAACTTATTAATTTCATTATCTATAATATAATCAAGGAATTTATTATATCACTTATTCTATATGAATTTCATATTTAACATTTTTTAAAGCAAAATTAGTTTTAATTAATAATTAATAAATTAATTATCTGTACTAAGTTATATTACATTATTTTCTTATGTCAATTAAGAGAAATATTATTATAAATGTGATAATCTTATTAGTTGTATTATTTTGAGATATATTTTTTATTTAAAAAATAATTAAATACCAATTTCCAATAATTACAATTGTATGAAACAGTTTAAACAATAAGATATATTTATTTTTCTAATTTCAGTAACACAACTTACATTTATCTATTATTACATTAGTTTTTTGTATATTCCTTTCATTGAAACAATAAATGTCTTAGACGGTAAAACAATAAATTTAAAATAGTTTTTTAATCAACTATTATTCATATATTAACAAAAATATTGTGTCATTTCTTTGAAAAGAATACTTTAATTTTTTCAATTTTTAAAAGATCAATATTAAAAATTTTAGTGATGGAATTTTTGTATACTGTTGGAAAAATGGAAATGAAAAAATAAAAATGTCTGTAGATATGTATAAACTACTTTATCACTAGCATTTTAATTATATATTCTATGATATATATATATATATATATATATATATGTGTGTGTGTGTGTGTGTGTGTGTGTTATGAAAATGATTCAATAATAAATAAAACACTTACAATGAACATATTATTTGTCTAAATTATAATTGATTAAATAAATTCCATGGGGATATATTTTATTTAATTTGTATTTAAATATTCACTGTTGTTTGAATTGAAAATGTTTGTAATGAAATCAATGTGTATATTTTATATTACTAACAAATTATAGGTAATAATACCACTCATATATCATTAATTGTCTAAAAGCAATCACACATATAATAAATAACGATAAATTCAGTGATAACTTTTACATCAACATTTATTTTGTAATAAAATAAAGTAAAATCAAAATATAATTGATTTGTTGAAACATAAATTCATTTAACAAAAATAATTAAAAAGGAATTTAATTATTTGAAACATACATTTAACACAATCAAGAGTCACTAATTTCAAAAATTAATGCTACTTAATATATATCTACAGAGATCTATTAACTGTTTCTAATTGTAAAAAATATAACTAAGATTATAGTTTTAATTTATAATAACAAAATAAGAAATATTACCACTTTATAAAAAATCTAAGAAAACGTTCAACGTAATAAAAACATTTAAATATTAAATTTTTTATGTATATTAAATATTTATTTTACGGTTTAGTTTCTCTGCGTATATACGTTTTTTATCTCGTATATCGTAACAGTAGTATTTTAATAACAAATTTTACATCGAAAAATACAATATCATAAATATAAAACGATTTACTTGGTTGTTATATTCTAAAACTTTTTTTAAGAAATGTGAACAACTTATTTTAATATGAATTTTTCTTTCAAATATTTGAATTATTCTCCATTGTTATATCTTTAAATAATTTTAATATAACATTTGTTTTGAAAGAAATCTCAATCAACATTTATACAACTCAAATAAATTCGAACAAAGTAGTATAGAATTAAATAAATTAATTACTTTATGTACCAAAAGAAAAATTAATAAATTATATAATATTTTTTAAATCTAGCATTGAAATACATATGTATTCATGATTTAAAATATATTACATATTTTGGATATTAAGCATACATTCTTTTAATTATAAAAGAATTTAAAAGTAAAATACATTTTTATGGAACAACAAATGTACACTATTGATTATACATTTCTTTAACTATTTACCTAAAGAAAAAATAATGTAAACAAAAATAAATTTCTACAAAACATTCAAAAAGATCTGTCGTAAAAAATAAGTGCTTCATATTTTATTCAATTCACTTACCACGTTTTCTATACTTCAAGTATTTGAAGAACTGTACTATCAGCAACATTTTATATAAGGTAATTTTAATAGAAAACGCTTGTTATTTTCAAGAAAAGTGACATTTCATTATAATAGAACATACGTAAACAATAAATCAATTTAGACTTTTAAGATTTATGATACAATATTTAAAAAATCTAAATGTAATTAACACTAGGTTTACGTTTTTATAAGTATGGTAAATTTATTTATTGTTTAATTAATTTAATTAAATTTTTCAATTTAGTTTTTCTTGTTTACCATACTTATCAAACATTTTTACTAGCAGATCCAGAATCAGTCTCGTCTTTCCCAATGTATATTTTGAAGTTATGAATACATCTTGTTTGAGAATCACATAATTTATAAAAAAATTATCACTGTGTGGATAATACACACACGTTTTCGACTTGTTCCTATTTACACGCTGGACTCCGAATCGGAAAAATGGTTGCCATTCATTGTGCAAATAAAATTTTATTTTAATTTAAGTTATGAAATTAAGTTGTTTTTAAAATTTATATTTAGATTAGAAATACCCACTATGTTAACAGCGGTCAAAGAGGTCTGAAGAACATTGAATAAGGAATATTGTTGATATAAACGGTGCTATTTTCTAAATTAAAACGATTGACAATATTTATAATGGCAGATCTGAGTTATTATTTCAATACGTACAATAGAAAAAAATTACGTGTTATGGAAATCGATGAAAGTTAAGATCAGATATATTAAAAAAGGTTATTTTTATTTGTTTATTTAATAAGTACGTTATCGATCAAAAAATAAATAATAATTTTTATATTTCAATTATTTATGAACAAAATAAAATGTTATTTAGCTTTTGAAAAAAATACCTTAGATAAAATCTGCATTTGAAAAAATCAATAAGAGAAAAACTAGTATTTAACCTGAAAAATGTAACTGCACTGATAACTGGTAAACATTTTTATTCCAAGTTTTCCTATTTAGAAATATTTTTGTTAAAGTTATTTTATCTAAATTTTCAGTCAGTTTATATGTAATAGGTGAATGTTATTTTTTTTTAGAATTTCTCAAACTTTTAATAGAATTATGATATGAGAATTGGAGAACAGTGTGCAATTATTTGTTAATAATAAATAACAATCGTCCCCTCACAATTTGGATACAATGTTTGGACTCATTTTTTGTTTGAAGAAATAATCGTTTCTATGATTCAGTTTCCTATTCTTTCTTAAAACATCAAAAAAATAAAATCATCAGTCCATTGATTTTTAATTAATCTTAGATTTATAGTCATTTTGTTTGTTATTTATCTTCAAATTTTACAGTGTACACATTTTCAACAATTAATTATTTAAAGTGAAAATTATTTCATTTACTTTCTTTAAAATGAAAATGGATTATTTTATTTGACTTTATTTGTGACCTTATTTTTTTAATTGTTTGTTGTTTAGTTATCTCTTGTATATTTTTCTATGTTTAACATTAAATTCATCGTAAATTTTTTATTTCATATTTAAAAGTTTTAGAAGAAACAAATTGGCATAAATAAATCACTCATCTCAACATCACAATTTTTCATAAAATTGTTCAATAATCATTTATGTTTCTCTTTCAATGGATATATCGTCATCGACATAGATTTATTATAAAATCTAGATTTTATAACGCAGTTTTCTAACAATAACGACTGGCTGACGAAATGCATATTCGCAAATAAAGTAAATAATCAGCAATTATCAAACATTTTTATTAAATATTGTGGGTATTTATTGACTTGATTTTTGATGAAGTGAATTTGACACTGTATCAAAACAAATAATGGAAATGAATTAATTTCAGAGCTCTCCCAGTGGAATATATGAATCATAAAATTTGGTGTTTATGATTAAGTACGAGGAAATTAGAATAGATGTATAAAAAACTAAAAAAATCATTTCAAAAAGATCAGTTTATTATAAAATAATAAGCTTTTACATTTTATAATAAATTAATTAAATTATATATCAAATGACATTATACAGCTAATTTCAATTTTTTTTATTATTTTATATTCATACAAATTAAAAAATGCACATTACAAAAACCTTCGATTCTTATTTTTTGTGGAATTAGAGTTTAGTATTTTTGACAATTATTTTCTTTTGCAGCTTGGCTTTGACACCTCAAAAATATAAATTCAATACGCATATTAGTGTAACAAACTTTATAATATACCTAGAAATATGTAAATAAGTCTGCATTCGCCGTACATAAAATGTTTATATTAAATGTTAAGGATAGAATTTTGAATTTAAAAAGTAATAAATAAATATGTAATTTCTTTTAAAGTAAATGTACTTTAAAATGACGAGATTTTATTAAATTGTTCAATTTATAATTACTGATTAGTTTTATTTCCTTCATTGTTTTTATAAATGATATTTCATGTACGTTGCCACTTCTACACCACGTTGAGGTTGCAGACATGTAGAAGGCCCTAAAAAAATAAGTAATATTACTGAATTAAAAACAAAACTAACTCTAAAAGTATGTAAATGCAATAAACAAAAAGCTAAATCCTAAGCTACTAGCTAAGTAAAAAATATATATAACAATTTTAACCCAATATTCCAGTGACAAGCGCACCTGGATTTTTTAATTTATATATTATTTATTCCATTGAGAAGTATTTAGTCCAAAATTATCTTAATTGTCCAAATTTTAATATTTATTCCTTGAAGTAAACTTATTCTGAATATTGCTTGATAAATTTATATTCATCTGATTATAAATCATATATTCATTTATATATTATCTTAGTATTTATATAAATCAAATTCAAGTATAGTTTTAAAAAGTTCTTAATGGTGCTAATATTTTAAAATAATCTGAAACAAACAATTTATAAATAATAAAAACATATACATATATATATATATATATACATATATATATATATATATATAGGAAAGAGAGAGAGAGAGAAAGTTTTGTATTTCATATAATCCTTTCGTTACTTTTATCCATAGTGAAAATTTGCTTTCATTTGGTCCATCATTATTCAATTATATTTTTAAAATCTTATCTAATAAGTTTAATTTTGTTGTTTCATACTTGTTTCTTTTTATTTCACATCCTTTGACATTTAATTTTATTTAATTATATATAGATATTCATAAATTTAACAAAATCTGTAAATGGCATACAAAAATAAAATATATAAACAGATTATTACATTGAAAAAAATATTAAAAAACGAGAATATGAATATAAGAAAGACAAAATATATAAAACAAAACATAAGAAAACAATATCAAAAAAGAAAATCAAAGATTACAAAGAACATGAAAATATAAATCACAAATAATGTTAAAAATAAAATAAAACAATGTATAAAAAATTACAATAAATAATGCTGAAAATCAAATCAAGTAATATACAATTGAAAGAAAATAATATGCATAAAATCAAATAATATTATATAAATCAATGAGCTAAAAATTAAAATAAAATAAATTGGGCTCAAAATAAAATAAGAAAAAATTAAAACAAATCAGAAATTTTGCTAAAAATCAAATCAAATATAATCTTACAGTTTAAATAAAATAATATGCAGAAAATAAAGTAAAATAATATCATATAAATCAATGAGCTAAAAATCAAAATAAAATTAATTAGGCTGAAAATAAAATAAGATAAGAAAAAAATTAAAATAGAAATCAAAATTAAAACATAAATCAGAAATTATGCTAAAAATCAAATTAAATATAATCTTACAGTTTAAATAAAATAATATGCAGAGAAAATAAAGTAAAATAATATCATATAAATCAATGAGCTAAAAATCAAAATAAAATTAATTAGGCTGAAAATAAAATAAAATAAGATAAGAAAAAATTTAAAATAGAAATCAAAATTAAAACATAAATCAGAAATTATGCTAAAAATCAAATCAAATATCAAATAAAATTTAAATAAAATAATATGCAGAAAATAAAGTAAAACAATATCATGTAAATCAAATAAAGTAATGTGCTAAAAATAAAAATAAAATGAAATAAGTTAAGCTAAAAATTAAAATAAATTAAAAAAATCAAAAAACAGACAAAGAAATAAATGAGGCAACAAGTAAGACTTAAAAAATAGAAAATTAATAGTATCTTCTTATTTTTATTATTCTGAAATTAAGAAAATATTAAGAGCTGAAATAAAACAAATACATTAAGCTGAAAATCAAAAATAAAAAAAATATTACCACAAAATATTTAATTTCCTTTGTCAACCATTCAAAGTTGTTCTTTTCCTTTATGTTTTTTCTTTTAATATATATTTATTATTAATAAGTTATTTCATCAAAATTCTAATTATCTTTTTTCGTAAACTGATTTTTCTTAATTAGGTATACCTGTAGAAATAATTTTTATTATTCCACTTTTAGCCATTAAATATTATTTGAAACCAAAAGTTGTTCTACTTGTTTTCATGTGTTAACTTTTGACAATTACTTTTGAATTTTTGTAATTTATTGGGAGAATATCCATGTTTCCTGAAACAGTCAAAATTTATATTAATAGAATTAATTATTAAAACGTTATAATTTTTTTCCATTGATTTATGATTGAAATTTGCATCTTCTAATTATTTGAAAAATGAGCTTTAATCACGCTGTGATAATATTTTCATACAATGTTTCTTTTGACGATTTTTTTATTGATCGAATAACAAAGAAAATTTGGAATGTCTTCGTATATCTGCAACAAAAAAAAGCATCGAAAATTAATAAAAGTATGATCATAATAAGTTGTTTTGTTGAGGTTTGCCATAAGACATCTTAAGTGATTAAGAATCTTTTCTTTCTTCAGTTTCTCAGTTTAGACTCTTAAATAATTCTTCTAATGCAGATGTAATTTTTTTTGATAATATTGTATCATTTTCTTGTTCCATCCCTTCCATAATATAAAATTTTATATCGTCGGAAGTAAATTAATCGATCGATGGTTTTTCAAGTTTCACTTGTCCCTTTTTTGTAAAAAAAGAACTAATGTAGTTTCATTCCATTCAATTAGTATTTTTCTTTTTTCTAAAATATCGAGTGAAGATATCAGCCAATACTTTTTTCATATTTTCTTCTGTAATTTGTACATTTCTTACTGAGTTCAATCTTTTTTCAGATTTATGATTGCATTTGAAACGTTTATTAGAACTTAAGGAACGTTTGGTACTGTCTTCCTTTTTTTGTTCTAGATTATTGTGAATCTATTATATGTTTTACTTCTGTACTCTAATTTTAAAACGATTTGTTTTTTCATCAGGAGGCTCTCCTCCCCTACTCTCGTCGTTAAAATTTGTACTTCGCTAATTCTTGGAAAACTACGGAAACGAAATTTTTACATCTCATCAGAAAATAATTCTTTTTAAATAGGAGATTATAATATTTCGTTTTATTTTTCGGTATCAACAATTTTCTTCAATAGTTTTACTAGTTATACTAGTATGTGTATGTGTAAATTTAATGTGTGTTGTATGTATGTGTGTAATATTTGAATTGGAATTTTATCCAATTCAAAAAGTAATATAAGATTATTTTGCATTTATCAAAATAAAATTAATATAGTGAAAAATTTAGATCTATACATTATTAAAAAATGTTAAATTTAAATGAATTTAGAAAATACCCTATTATACATTTTAATTCCCATTACCACTCTTACATATTTTATCCAAGATGAACATACCAAGAAATATAAAAAGGTATGTAGACGAAAGATTAATTGAATTAATCAAAAAAATAACTTTTCAAATTTAAAAAAAAATTAGAAAGTAAAATATAATAAATTACGAAAGAAAAATTGAATTTAATCCAAAAGTTAATAATAAATTCCAAAATTATACAATCCAGGACCACCTACTTGGATTATCCCCTATCTATGGTATCTGAAACATACAATAAAATTAAAAAAATTCCATTGGAAAAATTAAAATAATTCATTTTTCTTGTAACTAATATTCTTTATAAGTTCTTCCTTTCACTCTGCGAATTTAATCAAAAATAAGTAAAATCCTTCAAATTGAATGAAGTATTGTAAATTTTATGAACACAAGATTGCATCAATTATTTCTCTTTTAATAACTCTCGTATGATCATTATTAAAAAGAGTGCTTTTTAAAATATACTAAGTCCTTTATGTTTTTGAAAAAAATGAATAATTTTGAAAATATTTGAAATTTAATAAAAATTAATAAAATTAAAAATGTTTTATTTTGATTAATTGGAATTCGCAAATTCAGTAGATCTTTCTTTTTGAATCAACCATGGTATCTGAAACATTCAATAAAATTAAAAAATCCATAAAAAAGGGTATAAATAATTCACTTTTCTTCATACTAATCTTCGAGTTTTTTCTTTTATTCACTAACAGCGCGCGATTAAAAAACTGTACACAATGCAAGCGCAAGTTCAAAAAGGGACACTTTAAAATCAAAATTATTATTACAACGAACATTACATACAAGATTCCAAAACTCGTTATCACTTGTATTGGCACCTTCAATATGCAAGCTCAATTGTGGAATAGTTTTGATTTTATGGACAATGGTACTATTTGTTCCATTGCCCCTGATGAAGCTGCAGTACGTTTCCTCCAAGTTGACGAAGACGAAATAGGTAGAAGTAAAACATGAAAATCATGAAATAAAAAAATTGATTAGTAAACAAATATGCTATAGAATTTCTTCGAAGAGCTAGATCGTTCGCTCTCCGAAGAGATCCCGCCTATCTACACCTGCTACAAGGTGAAACATACATATAAAACCCGTGAAGCGGATTAATATATGCGTCCCTATCTAACACTGCTAGAATGCAGCCTGTTCTAACGCGTGAAAATCATGTGTAGAAAAATGGTGGAGTCGGGGCTTCAACTTTGCTTTACAGCACTTCATCCACCCCGAAATCTCCGTGCGTTGATAACAAAATCAACAATCAATCAATATAACATCTTATATACTGAAGACCGTTAATTGAGAATCAACGTAATGTGTACAAAAATATATAAAAAATATATACATAAACATATGCATCATGACAACGTTTTAATAAAAAAAATGAGTTAATTAAGAAAAAATAAAACGATATCTGATGAAACTTATTCTAAATATTTGGGAGGACAAGAACTTGCGATGCGTGTACAGTTTTAACTGTAATAAATAAAATAATCTGGCCTTATTTCATTCTTTGATTTGTAGATTCTCCCTCGATTGGATTTGGATACGAGCAGGAAATCTGTAAATAAAATAAACAACGTTATTGTTAAACGAAATTAAATATACAAAAAAAAATATACATATATATATATATATATATATATATATATATATATATATATAATATGTGTGTGTGCATGTATGCGCGCACTTACACTAATTATTAATATCAAATGAGGATGGTGTAAATAAAAATTAAATGAAAACTACTAGAGAAGAATGTAGATAATAAGAAAATTATTGAAATGTGGAGAAAAAAATAAGTTAGTTTATTTAAAAAATGAAAAAAAAAATAGAATGAGATTGAAAATTAAAGAAGTGTTAAAAAATATAAATTTATAAATCAATTGAAAGAAAATTCAGAAGTAAAAGTGAAAAAATTAGAAATAATCAAAATTGTTCTTGGAAATAGAATAGCAGAAAAGCAAAGAAATCGAAAACAGAATCGACAAAAAAATATAATTTTCAAAAGAAATTAAATCTACAAAAAATATATGTATATACAATTATATGCATATGTATGTGTGTGTACGCACACGTATACTCTAATTATTAATTTCAATTTCATTTAATAACCGTTAAATTAATTCGAAGACAAAAACAAGTCCACTAACTTTAGTTTAAATTCAAATAATTCATAACCAAAAATTGTCTTTTTTAAATAGTAAACTGAATGTAGAAATGAATTATGATTGCACATAGTCACATACAATTAGTTGAAAATATAACTACGTATTTTTTTTAATACATACGGATTTATCACGAAAACAGCTATAAATTGAACTGATAATTATTTTCATTTGTGTATATTATCTACTTGTTTTACTTGAATATGTTATAATGAAATAAAAAATTGAAAATATATTTGAAATTATTGAATATACAGATGAAAACTTCCTGTCTTTTGCAAGTTAAAATATGGATTTTGTAAATTAATTTTATATTATATAAAAGAAGCAATAAAATAAATTCGAACATACATTTTTAGTAACAAGTTTTTTTTCATTATACTACCAGTTTTTGAAAATGAAATGTAAGGTTATACTAATTGTCAATTTTAAGAACCCCACTAAGTATTTTTGTCACTTAAATATGAAAGTTTTCTTTTATGTTTAAAAATAAATACGCAATATAAAACAAGAAAACTATCAAAAAAATGTATAAATTTAAAAAGAAACCTACCGAAACTGCAATCCTCCTTAGTATCCCACCTTCAGTTGAAATCACCAAAAACACTTCACTTCACTTCACTACAATACACTACACTACACTCTAAGACTGACGAAATCAAACTGAATTCAAATTTGAAACCACTCAACGATTTTGGTTAATACCAACCCAAGAAAAATAAATTTGAAATCTATGTTCACAGTCTCTGTTGACAAGTTCTTAAACGACCCAAGATAAAATTTATCTTTTATATAAATTTATCTTTATTTTTCTTGGGTTGGTATTACCCAAAATCATTTAGTGGTTTCAAATTTGAATTCAGTTTGATTTCGTCAGTCTTAGAGTATAGTGAAAGTGTGTATTGTAGTGTAATGTTACTGTTTTGTGATTTCAACTGAAGGTGGGATAATATGGAGCTTCGGTAGTTTTTTTTTTAAATTTGTACATTTTTTTGATAGTTTTGTTGTTTTATATTACGTATTTATTTCTAAACACAAAAAAAACTTTCATATTTAATTGATAAAAATACTTAGTGGGGTTCTTAAAATTGACAATTAGTATAACCTTACATTTCATTTTGGAAAACTGGTAGTAAAATGAAAAAAACTTGTTACTAAAAATGTATGTTCGAATTTATTTTATTGCTTCTTTTATATAATATAAAATTAATTTACAAAATCCGTATTTCAACTAACAAAAGACAGGAAGTTTTCATATGTATATTCAATAATTTCAAATATATTTTCAATTTTTTATTTCATTGTAACATATTCAAGTAAAACAAGTAGATAATATACACAAATGAAAATAATTATCAGTTCAATTTATAGCTATTTTCGTGATAAATCCGTATGTATTAAAAAAATACATAGTTATATTTTCAACTAATTGTATGTGTCTATGTGCAATCATAATTCATTTCTACATTCAGTTTACTATTTAGAAAAAACAATTTTTGGTTATGAATTATTTGAATTCAAGCTAAAGTTAGTGTACTTGTTTTTGTCTTCGAATTAATTTAAATGTTATTAAATGAAATTGATATTAATAATTAGAGTATACGTGTGCGTGCACACACATACATATGCATATAATTTTTATGCATATGTACTTATGCATGTTTGTTGAATGTGTGTGTGTGAGCGTGTAGAGAAAAATCCTTAGATATAACCTATTAACATCGATCAGGTTTGTTATAAATAAAATCTTTTATAAAAAAAACATTTTAATCTAGAGTACAATAGTTCTATTTGAATTAAGACATCAAATTATTAATATTGTCATATCTACATTATTTCCAAGACTTGACAGTTTACAATAAATGAATTTCAATCAATTGATAGAAATGTTTTTTTAAAATCATATTTTAAATAAAGATATTATAATTAAAACTCTGGATTACTAAAACAATAAAACACGAACATTAATGAAACATACTGTGAACACCGACGAATTTTCAAGATGTGTCAAAATAGTGCAATAACCATATAATTTTAAATTACAATTAATACGAATTAAAAACTTTAAGGTAGGTATACATGAAACGTCCGTAAACCTAGTGTTAATATATAGTCCATATTTGATATTTTAATTAGTTAATTATTAAATGTCAATATTTATGTACAGGTTAATTAAATTTAATTTATTAAACTGCCTCTGTAAAAAAGAATAGATTTCAAATAAGTTAGTGGTTTGAAATTGAAATAGATTTTTTTATAAACATATTGGAAAACTTATATAATTTTACATAACTTATATAATTTAACATTGACATGTCTAATATGTGAAAATGTATTTAAGATGTGAAAGATGCCTTTATTCTGTAGTATAAATAATCAAAAACTGAAGATAATAAAAATAATGATAACGAGAATTTGTCAAACTACAAACATTTATTTAGTCTGTTTGATTTAAGTCGCATTGTAAAATTCTGATTAAAAGAGATATTAACCTAAAAATTATAATAATTATAGAAAATTCCTATTGTAAATACGTAAACACTTTACGAAAAACACATTATAAATATTAATCCTAATTAGGCATGTAAAACTTGATATTTCAGATACCCTGTTATAATATATTTTCAAGCTTACCTATCTAATATGTGGATTATTATTTGACCAGAATTTATTATTAATATTTAATATATAATTAAAAGCGTATACATCAACGCTGGTTTACGTGGCACGTATACTTAAATATTGATTACAAGAGACTATCTCAAAATACAAAAGAAATATTACCCCTTTCCATTATAAAATCTGTCATAGTTTTTTTGATATATTGAAGCTGTTTTTCTGTATGAGTATTATTTCAAACACAACACATCATAAAACTATTTTTATCTTTTTTTATTATTTCATTTGTATATAACCAAATATTTCATATTTATTCAAAATTTAATTTTTTATTTTTATTACTCATAGTAACCAGCTTCAGTCGACATTGTTTCATATTGAGATTGTTTTTACTTAATTAGGTAATTTTATTTTTTTAATGAACTTTGTTTTAAATAACTGTGTATATAGCATAACAAAGTAATTATAATAATATTTAAAGATATGTTATATTGTTAATCGAATATTTGATTACTTTTAAACTTAAATTCAATCATAAATTTATCTTTTGATTTAATCTGACAGTACTTAATCTCTTTTCATTAATGCAATATATTTAAAATATATATTATATATTTTTATGATTTCAAAATGTCTATATGGTATTATATAAAAATATACATTTATTAATACTGTACAAAATAATAATATGTGTTTAAGTATAGACAGTAAACAAAAATGTATCTAACAAATGAAATTATAATAAAAACTAATTTTGTCCTCACTAGTTTATAGAAACCATAATAATAATTCCTACTCTAAAAGTAAAACAAGGCCACGAGTTAATTAATAGCAACATAAACAAAACTGTTTTCAGTAAAACTTTTTAATTAAAATATTAATATCTTATACTTTTATATCAGGAAAAACATTATTTTATGAACATTACTACAAAACTTAATACAGAGTTTAACACAGTTTTCAATCAATTTAACAAAAATTAAAACTATGTAAGACGCTTAATGTACGAGGGTCGTATAAGTTTGGTAAATTTATAAGTATGATAAATTTATTTATTGATAAGTATGGTAAATTTATTTATTGTTTAATTTAATTAAATTTTTCAATTTAGTTTTTCTTACTTTTTTACCATACTTATTAAACGACCCACGTAAATATGATTTATATAAAATATAAATTTTCATTGTTAACGTCATTTTTTTTATACAAAACTAACAAAGTTTTATACACATTACATACACACACATATATATATATATATATATATATACATATGTGGACGAAAGCCACAATATGTGACACGCTGACCAGGCGGATTGTGAAGATTTTTTAGTGTGTACAAGATATATGCTATATATATATATATATATATATATATATATATATATGTCCACAAAATATACAAAAAATAATTTAATATTTTCTTGGACACAAATTTTTACATATATGAAAAAAAGCTTAATTAACGTAATCACTGTTTTAACTTTTAAAATATGATGATGAAAGTTTGATAATATTAATTAGTAGTTTCATTTAAGTACCCTAATTATTTCTCTATTTAGACATAACATAAAGCCTTTACATATTAAATGAATTATTTAAAACACTTTGTTGTATAAATTAATTTGTTAATTAACACAGCTTTTATACATTTTAAATACTTTCTACAACTTGTGAATAAATAAGTCTTCTATTGCTTGTGTTTAAATATACATATATATATATATATATATATATATATATATATATATATATATATATATAAAGATACATATAATTCTAAACAATATAAATATTTTAGTAAAAGTAATACATATATATATATATATATATATATATATATATATATATATATATATAAATATTTTAGTAAAAGTTAACGTCAACGTTTTAATATTACTAAAAGTATGTAAACTATTTTCATTGTTTTTCATTTCCAAATTTATTTTTAATTTAATTTTCAGATATAGGATATACAATTTTAATGTAATGCTTTTGTTAAAAGTACTAACTTTTTAACAGATAAATTAATTTGCAACAAGAATATTCATAAAAAAAAGTAATCGAATTCGTTTTGTAAACATGTACATGTATTGTAGTATATTTCAACGAAATATTCACTTATATTTGTGAAGTTTAAACTCTGTATATAGTAATTTTTTTCATTGAAAATATTTTCACATATTAATTTTTTTTATATAAATATATATTTGTATATAATTTTCAATTATATCTACTAATTCCAGAAGTACACACAAATATGTAGCTTAATATAACTAATTTTATTCAAGAGAGAGAGAGAGAAATTTAAATATAATTTTACACTTCCAACGTAAAGAAGCAAAATGATATTTTTTATATATTTTTCTCAAAAAAGTACTTCCCTAATTTTTTACAGTGTATATTGAAATCATAGAACATTTTCTTTTAAAGATAATTTTTTAATGAAAAAATGAACGAAGTCAACTTGAAATTCCTACACATTAGTCAACAGCCTGAAGAATTATTTACTTGGTTTAGACATTCAAATTGATTAAATCTATTTATAAAGTTTATTATCTCCAAATCAGAATTCAATTCTCGTCTACGGTTCTACAATTTTAATTGTAAAGTAAGATATTGTTCGGAGTTAAGTTTTTGTGAACAAACGAAATACGGAAAACATCTACGCTTCAATTTCTCCAAGACGGTATAAAAGATGTTGAAACATTAAGCGATAAATCAAAATGAACGCGGTCACACGGAAGAACAATAGATATCTATAATAATGGAAATAAAGAAAACTTTAAGGATATATATATATATATATATATATATATATATATATATATATATATATATATATATATATATATATACGTTAACATAATTTCATACGGATATAAAAAATAATTAAAAATAAATTTTAAGACCATTAAACTTTGTTTAGATTAATAGTATTAAACAAACTTGCGATTTAACATTGAATATTTTCAATATACCAAGACATATATATTTCCACAATACCAAAACAATATATTTAATCACATATTTTTCAAAATATTAATGTTTGCCATATTAACTAAGAGTAACTGTCTCATTTTTTAAAAAATACTTTTTTATTCATATAATTTTTCAAACACAAAAATATATACATATATATATATATATATACATATATATATATATATATATATATATGTAGATGAGTAAAAGTTGCCTTCCAAAAATATAATACTTAATATTTTATAAAAAAAATATTAACAATATTTTTATTACTTTTACAAAATATGGATAATTTTATATATCTCATATACTAGTAAAAAACTAGTAATGCAAGTTTGTGTTTAAAACAAATTAACATTATGTAACTGAATAAAAGTTAATTATTCAAAAATATCATTTACATAATATACAAAATTAAATGCATGATATATTCAAAGTGCACTTTTCATATATTTAGCAATAATTAGAAATATACATATTTGAAATGCTATTCTAGAGATAACAAAAACAGTAATAAAATGTTTATAATTGATATTCAGTGCTTGAATTTGATAAAAGTTCACTTTTTTATTACAATTTCTATTAGTATATTTCTTTAATAATTTATATTCATTAGTATATGTTCTCTTTTAGATATATTTCCTTATTTCTTCTGCAAATATATATATATATATATATATATATATATATATATATATATATATATATATATATATATATATATATATATATATATATATATATATATATGTATTATATATATATATAAAGAGTAAACACGAAAGATCAAACAACAATTTACGAGAGTGATTTTTTTAGAGTAAAATATGTTCACATTAAAGAGAATAATTACAGGTAAATCAATGTAGTGAAACTGAAACAAATATATTAAGAGTAAAATATTGTGCTTGAAAGTTACTAAGAGAATTACATTATCGTAAACAACTAACTCTAATGATTTTCTATTAATATGATCTATTTAATAACTATTATTATTTTTATTATTTAACTATGATGGTAATACATATATACTATAAATTATTTCAGTAGAGAAAGAGATAAATTTTGAATAAAATTATTAATTAAAAATTTAGTATTAGATTGTAAAAAGAGACTATATTTTATTACAATATATATTTATATATATGGAACCCAGAGATATAAAAATACCCAGGAAGATACCCATGAATAATTGGGACAAAGCTATAAGAAAACTCGTCGAAGTGGAAAGAAAGTGAAAGACTTGGTTTATTTGAAGTGGAAAGTTTTGAAAAAAGCCTTCACCCAGCAACAGACAGAAAAAAGTTGATGCTGATAATAAAAATGATACATATATATACATATATATATATATATATATATATATATATATATATATATATATATATATATATATAAAATATAATATACAATACTATAAATAAATTTATTGATAAATAATAACTATACACTTATAGTATGTTTATCCTAAAAATAATTTTCTGTAAAAGTGAAAATATCTTATTTAGATAATTTACTGTATAAATAAAAAATTGTAATAAAATTTAAAACTAGTGCAATAATTAAATATAATCAAATGAACTCCATCAATTTTACATTTTTATATATATATATATATATATATATATATATATATATATGTGTATATATATATATATATATATATATATATATATATATATATATATATATATATATATATATATATATATATATATATATATATATATATATATATATATATATTATATATATATATATATATTTGTTAATTACTCATTATATATTATAAAGTAAATATTATTTATTTATACATGTACACACATTTGTTAATTACTCATTGTTATTATAAAGTAAATATTATTGAAAAACATTTCCTCTCAATAGTATGAGTATTTCTACTATACGCATATTCTAAAAATAAATATTTGGTTTTCATTGACAATATATATGTATATATATATATATATATATATATTGTTTTATCATAATTGATGAAATGTATTATAAAAACACTAATAAATAACAAATTCGATCTGTTGTTATTTCATTTGAAATTGATTTATGTGTAACTTACAACATGACAAATTCGCACATAACTATTCAAAAATACAATAGCAATAAAAATTCGTATATAATTATTTGATAGCTGTTTATATAGAATCATTTTTTTAAATATTTATACATTTAACAGAACTTAATTTATACCAATTTTGTTTTTCTACCTTTTTAAAATTTTTCTAAAATAATAACTTTATTCTTAACGTAAATTTTCATTATAATGTTATAATTAATTCCATTATTTTTGATATAAAATTTGATACTAACATATTTCATTCTCTACGAAAATATTTTTTTGCATAAAATCTTGTCAAAAAATATGATTAGCATTATTTCATCAAGATACAACTATATACTATAATTCATACCTTAATTTTGTTAATTACAAGAAATTTAAGGAATTTACATAGTATGAATAATATAACAAAAAAATACTCATAATAAACCATTATTAAATGTAAATTTGAATATATATATATATATATATATATATATATATATACATATTTTTTAAGAAATATATATAAAACATATCAAGGTAACACATTAAATAAATATGAAAATTACTCTCTTAATAAAAATGAACAAATGTTATAATAAGTTAGGTAAATAATTTATATATTTAAATTAACTTTAAAAGAAGCCTCTCTCTCTCTCTCTTCATACATACATATATATATATATATATATATATATATATATATATATATATAAATAAAGCTTATATTTAAAATCCATGATTAATCTCAAAGTATAAGCAATCAGAAGTGACTACAGTTAATTTACTTTTCATATTGGAGTTATATATTGAATCACAATCTCAAATTTTATTAAATTATTCAATAATTACCTATTGTTTACTCTTTATTTATTATTTATACACGATTTAATTCCAATTATATCATTTGCAAAGTACGAGCATATAAAATCTAATGAATAAATGTATTTCCACTCTGAAGATATTATCGTCATTGAAATTTTCATGAAAAATAAAGATTGAACAATAAGTAATTATTGTTAGTTTCAGTAAAATCTCTTAGTACTTAAGTTTCAACTTTTTTATAAAAGAAAATATAAATAGACAATCATAATAAACATTGCAATGAGACATGAAAAAAATTCCTTGTTCTGTGGAAATTTCATGGTTAAAAATTTCATTTTTAAATTTCATGGTTATTAAATTGATTCATATATAATTCCAATTAGTGATTAGTATATTTTATTTTCATATACTGTCTTAAAGTCAAGAATATTAATAAAATAATGATATAAAACAAAATGACATTTTATAAAAAATAGAAAAAAATATTGTTCCAATGAATATAATGAAAAAAATATTGATTATCGATGAAGAAAAGAATTAGTTATTATAAGAATGTTTTTATAAGAATAAAAATCACTGTAATTTTTCATTCCGATTTAACATTTAAACAAATAATATTAAGATAATTGTCTGTTAGGGAAATGCTACAATAGAATATACAACTTTTAACATTTCATATGAGTAGTTACGAACATGTTATTACATATAATGAGTTAAGTTGTTTGAAACGAATCATTATATTTGATACGCAAACACGTGTAGCTTTTAACATGAATGTGTCAAAACAATGACATAACAATTACTAAGTCATAAAATGAAAAGTTTATGTGTATATAATCGTATTATTTTAACGAAACGACGCGTCCAGAATAAGCGTCTGTCGTTAATATTATACTTCTATTTCACCGGACCCCAGCACAAACAAATTACATTATACACAGCCGGTTTTTAATACATTTATAAACTTCTCTGTTTTATTTCAAAAGCTCATTATTAAGACATTTGTAGTCAATGCACTTTCGTGTTTAAGCAAAATTAACAAAATGTATTTACATTGAAATTCATTTTGTTCAAATATTCGATATTACTCTTTAAAATAACATTAATTGTTACAAAAATTATAATAACATTTTATTTTCTTGTTTAATATATATATATATATATATATATATATATGCTTATATCAACCCAATACTGGCCGAAAACGTAATTTGATGTTACTGTTCACTGATATTTGGTCAAACTAACCACGCTAACCAGGCGGGTTGTTGATCTATATAACTTTAATTTAATTTCACTAGTATTCGTTTATATATTATTTATGTTATGTTCCTTTAATATGATTTAGAAATTTCTGAAATAAATACTGAAAATAAAGTTTTGAAAGAAAAGTGTATAAAAAGAATTACATTAGTTAACTGCTTGTCATATGCCTTTAGAATTTTAATTAAATGATTTTTTAAAAGACCAGAACTATTATTTATTGTATTAAGTTATAACACAACAATATTTTTTATATAGTTCTAATATTTATATCATCATTAACTACATTTATTAGTATCTAATGACAGCACAACTAAATCAATAATAATAAAATACAATAAAAATAATATTTTAAAAGCTAAATATATTTTTAAAAAACGTGTGTATCTGTGTATAACGTTGTATAATAATAAAAAAAAAACATTGTAGTTTAATATTAAAATAGGATGGATATTCTAGAAAAAAATAATATAAGTGCAACGCGTGTCACTGAGAAACTCTGACAGTTCTATTGCTTTAGTCAAATAATATATGGTCTGAATTCGTCGTCATCATAAGTGAATAACATCCCTTTGGATACGTGTTCAGAGGAACAAACTATATATATTTGCAAATGTTTTGTGTGTTGTAATAATATCTACATTATATATTACTAAACTTAAACTTGTTCTTACTTAAACATCTCTCAGGCTATTTAATTATTAAACATAAAGCTCTGATAGATCATTTATTAGTAAATAGTAAATGAAATGTTAAACGAATAAAACAAGATTATATTTACATTCCTAAAAGAAAACCTTTACTTTAATAAAACGAAAATGTATTTAAAAAATTACTTTGAAACATACCTTTATTTGACTCTAATATACAAAAAATAGTGAATAATATATATATATATATATTTAGAGCAATTACTTAAAAGTATACAAGAGAAATCTATTTATGTCAATAGATAACCTATAATCCAATATACTTCAAATATTTCTTTAGAAAGGAAAGATATATAAATCTAATTTTTAAGATATAACAAATAACGTTTTATAAAGATAAAATCATATATATATATATATATATATATATATATATATATATATATATATATATATGTATGTACGTATGTATGTATGTGTGTGTGTAATGTATTGGAGAATAGCAACGATATACACATCTAGGAAGCATGTCATATATACAACATATCGTGTTTTGTTTAGTTGTTGATTATAATAGAACAAATTAATTGTCGTTCGTAAAGTGTGAAATAAATTTCTTTTATGTAAAAAAAAAACTTCCAAAAGGTTATGGGCCCAGTATGGGCACAATTTAATATAAAGGATATAAGCCCAGGGATTTAATACACATAATACAGTGTCGTTAAAGTGCATAATACAGTGACATTAAAGTGGTGTGAAATTTTACATCTAAAGGTGAATTCATATAAAGGAAGCTGATAAATATAATACATAAAATGAATTCATATAAATATATATATATCATATATTCATATATAGGAAGCTATATAGATGAAAATATATATATATATATAATATATTATATAAAAAATATAAAGATAAATATATTTATGAATTCATATAAAGGAAAATATATAACGCCCAGAGGAAAATACGATCACTCAAGATATTGCACGGTTTATTTCATAAAGTACAAAAATAACTAGATGTATAAAGGAATCGTCGAAATGGCTAAGACACAGTTCAACAAAGCAGATCCTTATCTCTACGTAAAGAATGAAGAGGAGAGGTTATTTATCTCATTATTTACGTAGATGACATTTTAATTGCCGCGAAAAACGAAAAAAAAATTATCTAACATACCTGTTAGATCAAGGTTAACTAAAAGAGACAGGCAGTCCAAGAGACAGACAGTCCAAGAGACAGACATCCAAGAGACAGACAGTTACAAGAGACAGGTAGTTTTCCAAGAGGCAAGAGGCAGGCAGTCCAAGAGGCAGGCAGTAAAATTAGAGACAGACCAGTCAAGAGATTTTAGTCAGGTAGTCCAAGAGACAGGTAGTATAGTCCAAGAGGCAGGCAGTGATAGGTCGAGTTGAAACAGCAGATGTCCAAAAGACATAGTCCAAAGGAGCAGGTGTCCAAAGAGCAAGTGTAACAATTTTAAGTCAACACAATAAGCAGCCTACATTAGTTGATTGAAATGAAGCAAAAAGAGTCGCTCAATTTTTTAAAGGACATTTAAATTCTCTATATCGTTGAGGAAGGGTATTGGAGAATAGCAACGATATACACATCTAGGAAGCATGTCATATATACAACATATCGTGTTTTGTTTAGTTGTTGATTTTAATAGAACAAATTAATTGTCGTTCGTAAAGTGTGAAATAAATTTCTTTTATGTAAAAAACTTCCAAAATAATGAAATAAATAATTATATTAGAACAAATTTTCAACAAAAAAATTTTGACAATAAAATTTCTTTTCAACTCTAAAATTTCAAATTTGTCCTAATATATTACATACATACATACATATATATATATATATATATATATATATATATATATATATATATATATATGTATGTATATATAATGGAGTAAAAAGGATAAAGGGCATTTTATTTACTTAATCACAAAAATATGGTGACCTGCATTTACGGTTTCACATTCTATTCAACAACTGTAATCCAATACATACCAACCAATTCGTGGTTACTTTTCTAATTTAAAATTTTGACCGGTCAATCGATTTTTTTCTTTGAAATTATGATATCTCATCCAAGTTCATTTTACGTTTGAATCTAATAAAAATGTAAGAACCAGATGTAATATAATTTCGTTTGTCTCTAGAGGATCTCTTTCTAAATATAAAAGTTTTCCCAGTCAATAACCATAAAATGGAAACCGTATAATAAATATTCAATGTAATGACAATATTAGCCGACTACGGATTACTTTTATCCTTTCAAATACTTCGTCGTTGGTCAGAATTTCGATATAGAAAGGAATTGTCACGCTCTAATTCCTATGTTCGTTCAGTATTGTTTTGATCTCACGAATTTGTTGTCAGATGTGAGTAGAATTGTAGAATTGAGATATAAACCTTGGATTACATTTTTAAAATTAATTCATATCTTCAACTATTTGGTGTTTATATATATATATATATATATATATATATATATATATATGTGTGTGTGTGTGTGTGTGTGTGTGTCTCTCTCTCAGTGTGTGTATGCATGTGTGTATCAGTCTTAATTTAGTTTAATAAACAAAACTATTTTATATACTGTTTGTTAAATGAATTTTAGAAGACAATATGATCACATTCATACATAGCCTTTAATTCACTACAAAATGGAATTTATTTAATTTTAAAAAATAATTAAGTATAAAAAATAAAAAAAATCTATATAACAAACTAAAATGTTTTAACTTTTAATATAAACAATTATCTATATATTCCTTTATTTTAACATTTTTAATATGACTACATTTTTCTTTTTAATATTCCTATTATTTCGTTCTAATAAACAAAAGTTAAATATTATATATATATATATATATATATATATATATATATATATATATATGCATACTATTAATAGAACTAATTATATTCATGACTTCGCTTCATCAAAATAAAGTATACGTATATTACTTTAATATTAAGCACGTTTTTTCTAAAAAAAATATTTAAATTTAAAAATGTTGCGATTCACAACAAAATAACGTTTATTTATCAAGATTAAGTTTTTTTTGGAATGTACACATTGTGTTCATAATAATTAATTATTTTTTATCTAATTTTGTTTCAATTTTTTTTGTAACACAAATAATATATAAATTATAATTGATAAGAATTGTCAGACTTAGTACATAAAAATTCTGTACAATATAATAAATTTTTTATTATTTAATTAACAATATATTTACAAAATAATGTAGTTTTTCTAAAATATAAAAAGATGGTTTAATAATTCATTACTTTCGAATAAATATATCACTTTCTAAAAGAGTGATTTTTTAGACAACTGTTTAACAATCACTTATATAGGTAAATTTAATCGTGGTAGACTATTTTATCTAATTGAGTCTATAAATGGAAATTCGCATTAGCCAATAATTAAATGATTATTAAACAGTTCTGCAAAAAAATATCTTGTTAAGGAAAAAAATTCTTATAGATTTCCAGTATTGAAAAAAAAATTAATGGTGTCAAAACCAATTATAAATTCATTACTCATCGAAATATAGTAATGAAAATATTATTAAATAAATATAAAATGAAAGAATTTTTTTTATTAAAAAACTAAATATGTTTAATATATATATATATATATATATATATATATATATATATATATATATATATACATATAAATTTAATTAGTACATATAAAACCGAACTAAAAAATATTCATACATTTATTTTCCAAGGAAATTTTTATTTCTTGATATTAAAGTAATACAAGGGCATTAGATTGGTGTCGCGTTATCTACAACTTTTTTCATGAATGGTTATACGTGATAATATTTACGTTGGTCTTATCATACTAAAAGTTCTCGTTGCCTATATCGTTTACCTCTTTCGTTTTTTTTATCGTATTTGATAAATCACACGTCGACTCTTGTAAAGGACAAAGGTAACGTTTATAATAGAAACGAAACGCAAAACTAATTTGCCATAAACGAGCAACAATTGATTCAGATAATTGGCGGTCTTAATAACCTTTTTCTTTCCATTCTTATCATGAATGAAAATCCGTTCGATGATTTGTTATATTTGTACGATAAAATACATATATAGAAAAAAAACTTCAAGGAAATCGAAGTCTTTACTTGAGATTATTTGTAAAATAAAATTTCTTTTTATTTCTTCTGAACCAGTTTCTAGAATAGTTAAATTTTAAAAGAATTGTTTTTTGTGTCATATAATACTTCATCTTGAAATATATAATAATAATAAAATAGATATTTACACAAAAATATGTTTCTAAATATTATTTTCTTTGAAAAACAAACAAGACACATTTCTTTCTTTCCAAATATAGATTTTTGTATTGATTTCAATTTTAAAAAAATATAAATCGAATTATTTTTTTATTGAACAAAAATATTGATAGTTATATACTTTTTTTTCTGCGCAAATATTTTTTATTGTTTTACATTTATATATATATATATATATATATATATATATATATATATATATATATATAATACAATTTATTTTTTTTTCTTTATTTTGTTTAACAAGTAAATAAGATAATATAAATAAATTCTGAAGATTACTATTAACTCAAACATATCTCTTATAATATAAATCTAAAATAACGAGAAATAATTGATTAAGTTAGTTAATAATATTAATTTCGCTACAAAAACAGAAAAAACATCAGCAAATAATTTATAAATTAAAAACTATTTTAAATATAAAGTCATCCAAATGTGACGCCTAGATTCGTGTTTTATTAAAAATAAACCATACGCATGTTTCCATATATACTACCTTATACACATATTTCTTTTTAATAGAACACAAATCTAGATGTCACAATTGAATGACTCTATATTTTATTTTGAATGAAACTTGTCTATAAAAATATTAAACAAAAATTCTATATAATATCAAATTAAATTTCTTAAACACTTATTCATGTAAAATTGTATCGTATTTAGTACATTAACTTGTATAAATTTACCTCGACCTATTAAATGAATTTAAAATAATACTTAAAATGAAATAAAATATAGATTAAGCATGTAATAAAGTAATTTAAATTTTCTATATCACCTTGAAAAAAACGAACTTTTGATTAAATTGGACAATGGTTTAAATATAAATTAATGGAATATTTATTCAGTTTATTTTAATATTTTACATTCGGAATAATTTTATTTGTGAAAAAAATATAATTGAAAAAATAAATATTAATAAAAATAACTTCATATATATATATATATATATATATATATATATATATATATATATATCAGGGGGACCCTGCCTCTGCTTTCACTCGCCGATTTCCAAGGGGGCTATACCCCCCGCTCACTTTTCTCGCTCCTCCTGTGATACTTACAATCGCGAATAATGTTTATTTTCAATAGTTAAAGTTCGGAGGTAATCGTTCACGATCGAAAAAAATAACTTTAATTTTGCGATAAAATTATTATATATATATATATATATATATATATATATATAATTAAATATAGTTAAAGACAGAAAGAATACAGATAAACAGATACAAATAGAAAAAATAGAAATAATATATTTCATTAGATCCTTAATGTCCAATTTTCTAAATATATGCAAATTTAAAAATTCTCATCATAGCTATTTAGTAAATAGTATTATAAATTCGTTGTATAAATATATTTATCATGATTCATAATGTAAAATACATATACCTACAAAGAAATTCATCTACTTCTGTAAAGAATAAACTGTCGAAAATAGAAGCGGTAACATATCGGCATGCCAAACGACAAAATTATTTCCTTCCTATTTACAAGTGCGTCCGTAATTCACAAAGAAACGCGACTTCCTTTCGTCACGTACCACCACTGCATCAAGATGTTAAATTTAAAATTGTATAAATTCTCTTCCGAGAACAATATTACCACATAATTTTTATACAAATATATTCACACAAAAGTATTATTCCGAATATTGTTTTGATGTTAATTTTTTTAATAATCCTCATTTAAAAACATTGAGAATATATATATATATATATATATATATATATTTGTTTCGAAAAATAATGGCAAGGAGTATAACATATAACCGAAAATATAAAATATGTATAAAATATAAAAAAGCTCACAAGATTATATACAAAATATAATCAATAACATTTAATATACACATAAAATCTGTAAATTAAAAAACATCATTATAATGAATTTTATTTTTAAAAATATACATATAATAGAACTTAAATCTATTACTAGATTATAACATAAAAATCAATTTACTTATTTAACATTTTATTCAAAAAATACAAATAAAAATTATAATTAAGCCTGTAAAGCCAAAAAAAACATAAAATATTTTTTTCATTTATTTATTTAAAAAAATAAATAAAGCTTCAAGTTGAAACCTATAAAAAATAACAGGAAACAAAAAATCAATTTGTTTCTTTATTCTCAAAAATACAGAATCAACTTATAATTAAAATCTGTAATTAAAAAAAAACACACACCTACATGGAAATTGATTTCATTTATTTTAAAATTCACAAAAATAATTTATAATTAAAACGAATTAAAAAAATCATAATAAACGATGTTTTTTTGGAATTTTTTTTATTATAAAATTTACAAAGCAACTTAATTTTATATATATATATATATATATATATATATATATATATATATATATATATATATAGATGTATTCATAACAGCCATTCTATTCTTCTTGGAACTGTGACATGTGTCTCCAATACACTTCTTTTTATTAAAATATGAATAAAACAATATCTTGATGGAAAATAACATCAAAATGAACCAGTCATTTTTAAACCATTTAAAAATAAAAGACAAATAAAAAAAATGTATATAAAAAAACAAATACTAACCTTCATATCAATATATTATCACTATCTAATTTACTAACAGACTGTTTTTTTTTTAGATTTTATAAAGTAGCAATGTACTAACCTCGTGAAAATAGATTGTATTTTTCTTTATTTTACAATAATTCATACTTTTATACTATATTACAGATTCATTAAAAAAACTACACATTTCGAAACATTCTACACAGTTAATACATACAATAAACAGAAAATACTGAAAACAAATCCCAATATCTCTTCAATATGATATTTTTCACCCATATTTATTTGACATATATATATATATATATATATATATATATATATATATATATATATAATTTATTATTATTATTTCAAATCCTTTTTATAATAAAATACAAATTTGAATATAAATATACAATAAAACAAATTTGAATATAAATATACAATAAAACAAATTTGATTACATTTCACTGTGCATTGTTTTTAATTTTTAAATAAACTAAAATTAATTAAAAAAGAATTAATTGCTAACAAGAAAAAAAACTATATCAATTAATATCTAATAACATAAATTAAATGGAATGTTATTATTAATATAGTATTAATAACTTCAGATAGTACATGTGAATGTACATTCATGAATACATAAATAAAATTCACTATTATTTTTTTTTTTTGAGACGACAGATATAAATTTATTTGGTATAAATTTTTCAGTTTCTTCTTTTAAACACTTATTAAGTTATTGTTTTATATAATCACATTAAACATATATAATTTTAAGTAAATTTCAAGAATATTTAAGAGAAGAAAATTTATTTAAATTAATAAAATTGTAAAGAACAATTATTCGACATAAAGATACACTTTACACAAATAAATTTTAACCCCATCACCACAATAATTCAAAGTGTTCAATAATCACTTATTGTTCACTTATTATTTATAATTATATAATCTATAATTGATGTATTTCGATGGCGACGCCATCATCGTCAGAGCCTTTCTCGAAAGACTCTGACGATCTCAAAGAAAGGCTCTGACGATATAATTATAATTAATAAGTGAACATTAAGTGATTATTGAACACTTTGAATTATTGTGGTGTTGGGGTTAAAATTCATTTGTGTAAAGTGAATCAGCCACAGTTCCAAAACAACAAATAAAGATACACTGTTATAATCGAAATTGACAAATGAATACTAAATATATTAAATATAATCAATATGAATAATTAAATAATCTTAGAGAATATCTGTTTGTTCTATAAATATTATTAAACTATAGAATATATTAGAATTGGTTCAAATTTTAAATAAATATCAAATAGTTGTTGAATATACAGCAATATTTTATTATAACCTCACTTATTAACACGAAATGAATAAATATGTGTTAAAAATGTAATTCGATAAAAATATGAATATGATAATGTATACATACTTTTAATTTGTGATAAGATTTATTCTTGAAAATAACCATTTGATGATTTTGAATTGTTTAATATTTATTATTATAAATAAATCAAAAACGTGTACACAATTACAAATACCACTAATTCATCACACACTTTTCTCTACATGGAACAATAAAGTCATATAGTATTACTAATACATTTATTTAATGTAATAAAGTTAGATATGATAGATCACACTTGACAATTGTATAATATACACAAATGTTGTTGATTTTGAACAGTGGACGACTGAATAGCATGAGTACAAATAATCCTTATTTAATTACTTTATTAATCCTTTAAATATACATATATATATATATATATATATATATATATATATATATATATATATATATATATATATATATATATATCGTGTAAATTCTAAATGAATATTATAACTTTTAATTTCGAAGAAAAATATCTATATAATAATTTAAAAAATTTAAATGTTTTATTTTGTATTATATATATATATATATATATATATATATATATATATATATATATATATATATATATATATATGATTATATAATTATAAAATGAACATTATTTAATGTCACTTGCCTATTTTTGTTTATACCAAATTACCATATATTTACTTTCAGTATAATACCATTATTATCAAACATTTACCTATTAATATTCATGGGATATAATATTATGTATTTCAATATCAACAAGAAAACTTTATAAAGTTCACAATTTATTGATGTGGAAAAACTTTAAAAAACTTTTTGGTATTCAACATTACTTATGATAAAATTGAACATTGGGGAAATAAAAAAATACTTTAATTAAATTTAAAATACTTTCGGTAAAAATATGAATTTAAATTCTGAAATATGATGCTTAAATTATTTATATTCATTCAATTTTAATATTATATAAATGCTTAAGTCCAATTCATAAATATAAAAAATTGTACACATAAACATATATATATATGTTTAATATAATTATATATATATATATATATATATATATATATATATATATATGTATATGAATATAAAAGAGAAAAAATTAAAAATATAGTCTTTTACTTTCATTATTGAATTAACAATTTTTCATTTTTAAATTCATTAATCTTAAAATGTTTTAATATTTTATTATATTTTACAATAAATGTTAACCTATATACAATGGAAATTAATATTTTTGTGACTAAAATATTTATATATATATTTTTAAAACAATAACTAAATACCACTATTTGCTATAATAATAATTATTTTGAAAAAATTAATCATTATTTTGAAAATAATTTTTAAGATATCAAATAGTGATATTTAGATTTTACATGCAAACATAAATACACAATTATACATTTGTTGGCTTATATGTATATATATATATTTATATACATTTGTGTGTGTATATATATATGGTGTGTGTAAATATTAGTTTTCGTAGCTGTGAAAAAAAGTAGAAGGAAAATGTCTTTTTTTAATTTTTCTCAGTGAAAAAAATTAAGTAGAATTTATTTCTTTTTCTGATTGAAATAAAACAAAATAATCAGACGAAAATGAAACTTCCTTATTTGTTAAAAATTTTAATAAACTTTTTTCCATTTTGTTTAAAAATGTCATCATAGAAATTATGCAAAAGACTTGTTAATTAAAGAATAATTTTCTACTAACCATACATAATAAAACCTTCCTTATTTGAAATTTTAAATCATTATTCTACTTCTTTGGTAACAAAATAACTTTACAAAAGTGAAAAATGCCATTCTAATAGGGGTAAAACCCTTTTAAGTTTCATCACAAAATGGTACTATTTTGACCTCTATTTTGAATAAATGAAATAGCAGCGTCATAGTTATTTTACTGGATTTAATTAAGATTTAAAATATGTTTGCTCTCTTATATATATATATATATATATA
Source organism: Neoneuromus ignobilis (assembly GCA_029203775.1). Taxonomy (NCBI): domain Eukaryota; kingdom Metazoa; phylum Arthropoda; class Insecta; order Megaloptera; family Corydalidae; genus Neoneuromus; species Neoneuromus ignobilis. Next base: position 20,371,000 of record CP092091.1, on the reverse strand, counting down.
TATATATATATATATATATATATATATTTGGAAAAAAATGAAAACTTAAGAAATATACAAAGATTCAAAGAAAAAGAATAAGAAAAAAATAAAGATATCAGAAAATACAATAAAAATATATTAATATGATAATACTTGTTTACTGCAAGCTGAAAAAATGAAGACATCATCACACTCAGCTTCATTTATTATTAAATTCTCAGTATTTGAAATGATAATACAATAATAATATTCCAATATTAATATTAAATTTTAATGTGTATTTTATTATACTAAAAATCAATAAATCTACGAATTTTACTTTAATATGAAATAAAAATAAAGAAAATGAATTAATATACTTTTTCTGTTAACTTCAACGTTTTCTTCTCGTATGAACTTATACGGTTTACGTTGATATGACACATATCAATGTCTATTATTTTAACAATAAATGTTGTCCAAATAGAATTTTTCTAGTTTCGTCTACAACAATTACATTTTTTCACGTTTGTGACATCGTTTCTTCTGCATCGTAACGAAGCTTTTGTTAAGAAAATTGTTTTTCTCAGATTCACTGTCAGATGAAATCGTATATAACAGAATTTCTATTATTTTTCTTTATACTGAAAATCAAGTAAAGATACTAAACATAAATGATTCAAACTTTTTTTTTAATATATACGATAAAATTATATATATATATATATAAATATATATATATATATATATATATATATTTGTTGACTTTAGTTGATATACATATAAATACACCCATTTTATTGTATTAATTCCGTATTATTTAGTTTGTGTATAGGATTAATGTTAATTTTTAACACAAACATGTTTACTTAATTAACAACAAAATTAATTAATTAATTATAACGGGTATTAAGTTTGATTTAGATAAGGTATTTATAATAATTTGCATTCTCTTGGACACGAGTAATAGTGTATTGAAGGAATTTAATGCCTTTAACCTGACAACCTTCAGAATCTAATTAGAATTCTCTTCAAAGATAAAGTTCACATTATATATATATATATAACTAGATTTGATACAAAGGACGCATTTTACTAAAGCAAACAGATTATTAGAACAAAGTACCATATATTAAACGATGCAGTGAAATTACAAGCATCAATTTAGTTTTTAAAAATGAAAAATCCAATTACTTTTACTTTTATTCTTTTTGATAAAAAATTAATTGGAATAATAAAGTGAAAATATAACATTTGAATTGAAATGCATTGTATATAAAAATAAAAATAGAATAAAAAATTTAAAAATAAAAATGTTTAAAATAACTATTTTAAAAAATGGAATTTTATTAAACGTAAATAATTATTTAATTTATAAAACTTAATTGATTTATATTCAATTAATAATTTATAATTTCTTATTGTAGATTTTTGACTCAAAAATATAGTGAAAATAATTTTAAACATATATAATTTTTATACATTATAACACTTCACAGTTAAAAATAAATATATATATATATATATATATATATATATATATATATATATATATCATACGTTTTAATAATCAAAACAGAAATATACTAACATCAAACACATCTCTTAACTCAAAAGTTATGTTCGGAAGTTTAATACTTATAAAGTTTTCGTGAACTACTTTACACTTTCAAGACAACAGCATATTGTCTTTAAACAAATTAATCGTATAAAAAGATTTTGATCTAGAAGATTAATTTACATAAATATCTAGATAAATACGAAACTATTAAAAAATAATTAATTTTAAAACCCAACTATAATAACATTTTAAATGATAAAAAACTTTGATTGCATTTTTAAATTGATGTATAAAAAGATTTTGTACATTTCAAGTGATAAAATGTCTATAGAATTATGCTATTATTATATTTATTAATATTTTCGTAATAAAAATAACTACGCTATTTTTTCAAAATATTTCAGTGAAATTAAGAAAATAGTTTTATTATTTATAACTTTTATATTAAGTTTTTTATACTTTTAATGTATTATTGAAATACAAAAAATAATGTTTCCAAAAATGTAATTTAAACTTTCAATGAATAACACAGAAAGCTGCAAAACTAAATAAAAGTAAAACTACACATAAAAGTAAATAACAAAACTTAAATGTCAGCGTTCTATATTGAAAACATTTACTCATTCAATGTCAAGGCGACAAAAAGTTTTAAAATTGAAGTTTTCTCGCAGGATAAAAGACGTATACCATAAATATGTAATCAAGGAGCATATTTGAGCTATATGTGCATGCGTTCATCAACTTTGCTTGTTACATAAGTGATAGCTAATTTTTGTTCTTGTGTTGCCATTTAACGTACAAACAGTTAATTAACAAAAACAAACTTCGTGATATTCCGTAAAGCTCCGCATACGCAATAACAGTAATAATTTACAACAAACTTACCCAGCACTATTTTCAAACGAAAACCTTAATTCAACAAATATATACCTAAACATTTATATATATATATATATATATATATATATATATATATATATATATATATATATATATATATGTTTCAATGTATGCACTTTGAAATAATAACTGAGAGAAGTTTAAAAATAGACATAATTTTTCTGTTTTATAGAGTGAAAATCCTGTCAATAAAAATGATGATTTATTATTAATTTTTTTAAGTTAAAAACATTATATTGAGTTTATGTTAATAAATAAAACTTTGTTTGTTCAATTTTATATAATTTTATATCCTAATTTCTTAATAATAATTTTTGAGAATTATACTTTTACGAAATACTATTAAAATAAAATGTAGGGTCATCCAAATGTAACGCCTAGATTTGTGTTTTATTTAAAAGAAACCATACACATGTTTCTCTATACACCACTCTATATATATTTTTTATAATAATAAAACACAAATCTAGGCGTCACATTTGGATGACCCTATATTTTACAAAATTAAAGTACGAAAACAAATTGATATATATGAACCTAATCAGGAAAAACACCATTTAAATATTATTCATTTAAATTTATTTTATTTAATAAAATAAACTCATTTTTTAATTTTATTATAAAAATATTACAGTTATGTGCAATCATATATTGTTAAAAATTGAAAAATTACAACCAATTTCTTCCAATAAATGTTTGAGTTATTAAACTAACTCATAACTTTTATTCAATTTTGCATTAAGTTAATATATTTGTTATAAAATATTTTTCTAGAAAAAAATCTGTACAACTTCATATCTCAGATACATAGGAAAATATATTTAAAATAATTGTATAAACATTAGTATATCAACAAATCATACTTTATTTTTTTAATTATCTTATTTTCTTTTAAAATAAAAATAAAACAAGGAAATAAATAGAATTAATATTTAATTTACTCAAATTAAAATCCGATACCGTACAATTAACATTAATGAATTATTATTTGTCTGTGGAAAGAATATTGAAATGTTTCTTAAACGTCAAACTGATATGATATGATTGAAGTAAACTTCTTTTTTTAAAAAAGAAAAACAGAAATACAACCTAAATAAAAAATAGCTTTATTTTCTAGGAAAAATTAAAGTAATCAGGTAGAATAAAAACAAATCTTATTAATAGTTTGTTCTGTTAAATTTATATTGTAAAATAAATTAAATATTAATTTATTTTATATACGAGGTCAGACAATTAAGTAATGCGACAGATTTTTTTTCTCGGCCTGTGGTAACACTGCGAACCTGTAACTCCGCCACCGTAATAGCAGATCCCTACTCTCTCGATTGAGACCTTGACCACCCTCGTACGATCAAATGTTTTGATATCGTACGAAAATTAAAATTGAATGAAATGCTTAAGATTGTATTTATTACTGGTGATGAAAGTTGGTTCTTTCAATATTGACAAAATGTCCCCTGGAGCACCAAGGCCAAAGAAGGCGAGAATGAGCAAGTCCAAAGTGAAAAATGTTCAAACTGAAATGAGTGGTTAGTTCGTACCACCTTAAATCAAGTAATACCGCAATGTCTCGAAAAATTTTCAGAGTGCGTCCAGAGATCGCGAAGACTTGGGTTCTGCATCACGACAATGCTCCCTGTCACAGTGCGTTCAGTGTCTCTCAGTTTTGGCGTCTAAAAGCATCGCAACGTTACCACAACCGCCCTATTCACCGGACATGTCACCCTGCGACTTTTTCCTATTCCCCTATATGAAAAAATTCGTCAAAGGTATTTTGACTCCGTTGAAGATATCCAAGAATCTGTGACGAGGGTACAAATCCAGAATTGTTACTGGAAAACTCGCTGGAATAGTGTATAGATGCGGGAGGGGAACTTTGAATAGCGATGTACCTTAATTTTTAAATAAATTTTTAATTTTGTCACATTAATTTCTGACCTTTTATATATATATATATATATATATATATATATATATATAAAATAAATATGTGTGTATATAAGAAAATATATATATAAAATATGTATGTGTGTATATAAGAAAAATTAAAACATGTCAAACAAAACTTAATTCCATTTTGTTAAAAAAATATAATAAAGAAAAAAATTCTGTAAAATAAATTATTCGACAAAAATAATTTATTTAATAAAAATTGAAAAAAATTTAATTCTAAAACAGTAATTCTAGCAGTCGTTCATTTTATATTCAATTTAAAATTACACATGCAGTATTTATTTTACATCAGTATTTAAATAATCGTTTGACATTGTGATTTTTTTTAAAAAAGACTAATGTTAAAACAATTATTTTTTTTTAAAAAAGAGCATTCAGTAATTATGTAAATAACAATTTATAAATAAAATATTATCATATATGTTGAAAAACAAAAAGGGAAAAGCAATTTAATTATTTCATACACCTCACTTTAGGAATTATGATAGCATTACTTCAGAGATTTAAATATGCTATTTTAAAACAAAATGGGGTCATGTAAATTACAATATATACATATGTTTATGTATGTTATATATGTATTGTACATAAAGCATGTGTGGTATTAAATTATATATATATATATATATATATATATATATATATATATATATATATGGATATAACTTTATAACAAATATATTACGTCACGAGTTAATTCGATTTGCGAAAACATCACCTTATAGTAAAATGAGAAAAATGTCTACAAACAAACAATACAGCCTATGCTACACAAAACCCGTAACTGAAACGACACAGTAAACTGATGCTGGGACATTAACAACGACAGTCGACGAGGCGTTTGCTTATCGTAACCGTTGAGACAGTCTCCTTGGAATACGTTTCCCGCGGAAAAGCGTGATATAACGACACAAAAAGATATCGTTCCAGTGTACTCTTCACACATAGTATCGCGTACTTACACGCTCAATACACATTTACAAAATTGTGTTGACTCATGAGAAATATGTTAGAAAAGGGTTTCGAATCATTTAATGAGCGTCATACAGATTTCCAACGAATTGGATTGTTTGTCATCTAATTTAAAATTCATTACAAACATGTGTGTATTTGAATAATGTATTGTTAATGCATAGTCATACTTATTTACAAGTCTCAAGAATAAAATTATAAATAGAACTGTTTCTTTGGTTGATCTTTTATGATGTGAAAATAATTTTAATGTATAATAAAATAAATTTAATGTTTAAAATAATTTAAGATGCGATCAAAATTTGTGAAAATATTTTTTTTATATGTGTAATTGAAAAATTTATTGATTCATAATTTTAAATATCGCTCAACACATTATATAAAACTGTTTATATTTAAAAAAAAATTATACAATTTTAATATTAAATCCTTATATTCTATTAAAATAATAACATATATGATAATAAATATAAATATATTTGACTTTGAGAAAAAATGAAAATTTTAGTACAAACAATTTTTGAATATCAAATATGTAAATGGAATTTAAGAATATTATAAAAGAATTCAATTATCCATAATATATATATATATATATATATATATATATATATATATATATATATATATGTATATGTTTGTGTGTATGTATGTATTCCTATAAACATATAGAAGTTGGTGTAGAGACAGATAAGAAAACTGAAAATGACGATGACTGCATAGAAAAAGAATAAAGTTTGTCATACTTTTATTTTTATTAAAAATAAAGATTCGTATATTTTTTTATCCTTTAAAATAACAAATATAAATAATTGATTTTTTACTTTTTTATATACTTGCATTTTGTATTTAAAGTATCTTCCAATTATTATTTTACAAGTTTAGCAATATATTTATAAAAAAAATGTTTTGTTAAATTTTAATTTTATCAAACCTGTTGTACTTTAATTATAAACAAATTATTAATAGAAAGTAAAATATAAAATGTTTTACAAATAAATTATATTGCTAACTTTTTGTCGTTTTACTATTTTTTATTAACTGAATCTTTATTCTTTATAAAAATAAGACAAAATAATAATAAACATGTATTAAAATTAGATGTTAAAACTTTTACATGAGCCATTAAATTTTAATTAATTTTTTGAAATTATTTCTTCTTATTAAAATTCATCAACCATAAAATATTAAATTTGTATTTACATAGAGTAGTCCAAACGAGACTGAAAGATAGTAAAGGATAGTAAATTATAGTAAGTAAGTAAATGTATATCTAAACCCTTCAGTTTTATTTAGCCTCCCTATAAAAGCTATTTACAACTCTATCATCGATAATACACTTTAATACATAATTAAGTTTGCATAATTTCTAATTTAACGGATATTATGGAAAAAGCAAACGAGAAATAAAAATAAATAGATAACAAAATGTAACAAACAACCAATATAAATGCAAATTTGATATACTATAAATTAGAATTAAGAACCATTATAAGCCAATATCTTTCTAATCTTTTTTGAAATAATTTATAGGTACAAAATATTATGAACTGTAATATAACATGTTAATATTTTTATCTGGAAAAAATACATTCTTAAAATTCATTTTCAATACAAAAATATAAATAAAATATACTTTAAATAAATAACATATATCTTGAATATATTAAACTTATTGATTTTGAAATTTAAATAAATACAAATATATATATATATATATATATATATATATATATGTAACTGTAATATAAATTGTTATTTATGCGAAAATTGCACTGTTTCCAACAGCCGTAACTTAAACTCGATCGTACGAAACAATAAATTTTCTAGTTTCAAACTATATATTCTTCACATGTATCTATGTTAAAAATAACTCAACAAAAATTGCAATTGAACTGGATATCTCGTGTAAATTTTAATAAGAAAATTCACAGTTTAAATAATATAAAATATCTCTAGTGATTTCTTTCCAAACATAATTGCTTTTTTCATTTTAAACAATTTTAATTTATTATTCATTTAATCAGGTTTCTTGTATATATTCAGTAATAATTGATATAATATTAAAACATAATTTTAATAATTACTTCAAAGAAAAAAGCTAATAATAAACATTCAAGTAGTAATTCGTTATAAAAATAAAATTTTTACCATACTTGTGTTATTACTATAGTAAAATTTAAACGAAAAATGTTGATAAAATAAATAAGAGTAATTAACAAAGTATTAACAATATTAATCTTAACAAGATTATTGATATATAGACAGAAATTGTATGAACTAGGAGATGCAATAAATTATGTAGGTCACTGTTAGTTCATAAAGTAGATTAGCGTTACACGTAGGATAGAAACGCAATTTGAATGAAATATGAGTATAATTTTGGTCTAATTTAACTAAAAATAATATATTCAATAATCTCAACAAATTTGTAATTTTGCAACACAGCTTGTTTATTCTCGTAGGAAGTAAATCAATCATTATCAAATATAAATAAACCTAAAAGTTTATTTTCTATATTTACATGTAAGATAATTTTAATATTTTTTTAATAATATTGAAAATTGTATTTTATAATGAAAAAAATGCTTATTTTTAAAATAAATACAATAAACAGTATTAATCACTTTTTGTTTATATTAATTTTTCTAAAAAAAATATTGTATGATATTATTTTTAATAATGAAAATAGCAAGTGTATATATTCTAATTACTAGCACTGATATTAGTAAATACATTATTAATTTAAAATTCGTTTTTCATTTATGTTTTTAAATTGTCATTTACATAAAAATATTCGATCAAAAAATATTTTTCCTATTATTAAGCAAATAACTTATGAACGAAATATAATTTAAAAATTATTATTTTTTATTTTATAAAATATAGATATTTTCTCTATATATGCATATACTAAGAAAATATCAATATTTTCATCTCATATAAAAAATAATTATAATACTTGATATTTATTGTATCAATTGAATATTATTTATATTTAGAAGGGTAATTTTCACAATATATAGGATCAATAAAATATCCAAATTTCACACTGAAAGTAAATGATTATTTATAAATTGTATAATAAATATTCATTGGTGGTTTTAAAGAAACACCCAAAATAAGTTATTATTTTTTAAAATAAATAATAGAAAATAATTCAATATTATTTTGTTACAGGTGTAGCTCACACAACAGATGTTTTACAAGAAAGCGGTGATGTTATTATTGTTAATCAGGTAAGAAGATTTTGTTACACTCTGATGATTATTTTCCTAATTTTACTACATCATTATCAAAAGTACTGAATATTACTGATTGAAATATAATCCTTTATTATTTAAAATCATATATTTAATAAGTTATAAATATAATATTTAATAATTTATAACTCTGCTAAAAATATCCCTATTTAAAAAATGAAATAAAAAAAATGTTTAAGAAAAGTATATAAAAATTGATATTAATTAAAATCTAGAAAAGAGAATGAATAATGAAAACGAATATTAAACATAATATTATTGAGATATTTTTATTTAAGAAATTTGAAATTTATATATTTTTTACAATTTTTTAATTAACATTAATCAAGAGATAAAAATAGAATATTAACTATTTTTGAATTTAGTCAAATTAATAAACTAGCAATTGGGGAACGTATGAAACATATATATATATATATATATATATATATAAGTAAATAAAAAGTACATAAGTACATAAGTAAATAAAAAGGAAATGCTAAATACCTTCGTATACATTTGAAATAAGATTTATTATCAACTTATTTACGTGGATTACAGGAAATGTTTATTCTTCTTTCATAAAAATATTTACATTATTTTATAAGGTCAACTTTATTCTTTTTACAAGTGAGTTATGTTTATTTAGAATTATAATATCTGTTTTTAACTTGTTGACAATTGATTAAATATTTCATCATAATAGATGATTAAACTAACAATAGGGCGTTTTAAAAAAATAATTTTTGTTATGATGCAATTCATAAAAACATAAACCTTACATTTTATATCATAAGCATTGCAAATACAAAACAAAAATAAAATTATTTATCCAAAACCACCAAATACTGTTAGTTCCATTGAAGAAATAACAACTCTAATTAATTATTAGAAAAAATCAATAATTTTCTAATTCTTTATTTTTAAATACTATGTTCATTATAAACGATATATTTAAATAAATAATAAAATATTTAATTAAATGACGACGAAATAATTAGCAATCTAAATATTTAATGAAGGTTTTTTTTAAAAAATATATTTCAAAATATGAATTTACGTCCAAACAAAAAGTATAATTATAGATAACTACTAGAATAATACCACAATTATACTTTCTCAGGCAAAAAACACCGATAACGCATTTGCTTTTAAAAGAATAAAAGTTTTTGTCAAGAAGATTAAAGTATTATTAAAAAACTTTCGACGATGATCAAAGTAGAAGTTTTTACCTTAGTTTAATAATAAAATATCACTTTTTTCTACAAAAAAAATCATATAAGTAGGACAATATATATATATATATATATATATATATATATATATATATATATATAATATTGATTATTTAATTTACAACTTCTATGTTTATTTCCAATATATATTATTGGTTTCAAATATACTTAATTTTAAAGATTTTCTTAACAAATATCAGATTAATATTTATTTAACAACTTTTTTATCAGCAAACCATACATTTTAGTAAAAAAAATATTTGTTTATTAATTAATAGTTTTCAACTGAAAAATATTTATTCTCATATTTCTTATATATTTTAATATTTTATAAATTAAGTTAGTTAAAAGATTACCAATATATATTGTAAAATATTTAGAAAATACCAAATTGCAAATAATAAAAATACAGAAAGTTTAAATAAAGTCGACATTAAATATAAATATTCGTATTTTTATTTTAATATATATATATATATATATATATATATATATATATATATATATATGTAAAACTCGATGATTAAAAAATTAAATTAATAATTATTTATTTTTAAAATAAATCATTATTCAACAATTAATTATTTTATAAAGGTATTAAATAATCATTACTACTATATTAACTTGTTAATAATTAAAAATATGTATTTAGATTGCCATTTTATAATCTTTGATTAATGTTTTAATTAAATTAAAATTCCTTTTTATTAAAATGAATATTTTATATAATACATACACACAATCACAAACATATCTGAATATATGAATAAATATAATAACATTTTGTATTAGCTTAAAATTCATATGTAAACAAAATAATATATTTTGAAATCAACAAATATTTTGTCATTACTAACTGTAAAGTTTGGAAAAAAATTGTCTATATATATATATATATATATATATATATATATATATATATATATATATATAAATCCAATAAGTATTCAAATCATTCAAATTAAAAAAAAATCTTTCCATGTTTTATAACAAAAACCTATATAATCAATTCAATTAATACTGTGTGACGATATAATTCCAGGAATATTTTCAAATAAGTTTTATAATTAATATTCTGAGAATTTAATTCATCATAAATTACAATCACAAAATTAATGAATTCAAACATGAAAATATTTATTAATAATAGAAACGAACAATTTTTTGATTAAAAATTCATATCGTATTTATTTTTCATACCAGATTTATAATTAGTGTTTCGTTTATTATAAATTTAATTTTTTTAAAAAAACAAATATAAATTTTGATAATTTCAAAAATACTTTTTCATTTTATTCATTAATTAGAATTTTCAGTATTTATGTTTCTATATAAAAGGGAAATAAATGAAAATGGTATTTAATTATTCTCTGTAATATATAAAAGTACTTGAAAAAATGCATTTTGTGTAACCATTTTAGCTATTAATTTTGTTAAAAATTGAATGTTTCTTTTTATTAGTATAATAAATTAATTTTAATAGTTTCATAATTGTTTTTAAAATATTCTTGTAATTAAAAAAATGAAAACTTGAAATTTAAATTAGAAGTAAATTAATAAAAAAATATATAATAATTAATTTACGATGAAAATTATTCCTTTTTATAAATACATAAATACCACAAAATTAATTATTATATTTATTGTTGAATTACAATACAATTCAAAAATTGTTACATTAAATTCACGCTTGAATTAATAAGAACGTATCAACAGTTCAATTATAATAAATACTCATTAAAATATTCTCATAAATATTTTTAGAAAAGAAAATTATTGATTTTATAATTAAAGAAAAATTATTATACTCAAAGAATATTTAAAGTTCTATTTAATAAGCCATTTTTTCAATTTTTAAAATTTTAAAAAAATACTTTACTGTACAATTATTAATTTTGGCATCTTTAAATAAAAATATAATTTAAAAATAATATATTTGTTTACATATTTATAGTATATATTGAATAAAAAATATTTATAATTATTATTTTTTAAATTAATTTTATCAAAAATAACAATATATTTAAATTAATAATTATTTTGTTAATGATAACTATTATTTCTGAGTAAATGAAAATAAACAGTTAAATTTTCTTTCTATAATAATATGTACAATTGACATCAAAATATTTTTGCTTTTCATGCTATTTTTTCATTGCTAAAAGTACTTGACTCTAATAAAAGCTCAAATAAGATAATAATAACAATAATATAATTGAATTTATGTATTCAAAATAAAGATTGCGTGCTGAAAATAATTTACATGCTAATTATAACTATATTTTCAGTTTCCACAAACAGATTAATCATCTTCTTTTGTTACTTATTGTTCCAAAATTCTATAATAAGATAACATTCAAGTACTACATATTAACTATAATAAGAATAATAACAAAATTTTCAAGATATATTTTGACAATAAAAAATTAGTTTCAGACATGTTGCACATTTATTAACATCAAATATCAAAGAAATTTATTTTAATATATTTTGAGCATTCGACAAAAGAAATAACTACAACGGTTCCGTTTATTCATACGGCTAATACATAATAATTAATTAACAGTAGCAGGCAGTATTTACTAAACAGCCAGTATTTTTTCACGCGGATATTGAATAAATGACATAGTGATGTGGAACATGTTGTTCTAACGCTAATGTCAACATGATTTATGGTTGTCTATCAACTTCGGTACGTGAAGCTTTTATATATAGGGGAAAGTTGGCAATAAAAATACTTATATAAAAATGTGCATTTCCTCAATTTCATTTTTTATAATAGATATGAAGGCAAAATATGAAAAACACAACTTTTATGTTCCATATATCAAACTTAATATTATATTTTGAAAATCATTATTTCATAAAACAACCATGTAACCCTTAGTGTATATATATATATATATATATATATATATATATATATATATATATATATATATATAAAGTATTAATATATAAAATATACAAATAAACGAATATTATTAAAAAAGTTATTACTATATTTATCTGTTTCTTTCTACAATGTTCTTGTTGTTGAAAATATTTTCAGAATTTCAAATCAATTTTTCTTAATACATGGTTTATTAGAAAACAACTTTATCACTTGCTTTATTTATGTTCAAATTTTTCCTCAATAATCAACAAAATTATTTTTGTACGAAAATTAAGCATTAACAAAATAAAAATTCAAATTCAGTTTATCATTTAGCATAAAACTGAAAAGTAATCGAATTAATACATTTATTATTAAAATTCATATAAAAAAATCCAAATAAAATACCTAATTATATTTTTTTAACTAAAATTTAATTAGAATGATCAATAATTATTTAATGTTCATTTTTTATTATTTACATTCTTATATTTCAATCGTAATCTTTGGAATGTGACCATTTTTGTGTATCTGTTATTCTTATAACAATTCGATAAAAGATTTTTGATTCAAGAAGTCAAATTATTTTCAAGAAGTCAAATACTAAATTTTCAAAATATCTTGTCTTTAGATATCAGTTTACATTGAATTTTCAAAAATCATGAAATAATTTAAAAATTGAGTATTATATTAAACAACGTGACAAAATTGAATGTAGTAAAGAGTAAAAATAACATTGGTTTCAAGATCTTGTATCTAAAAATAAATTTTATAAATTCAAAAACAGTTTCAAGAAAATCATACCTGGTATACAAAAGCATAGTATCAAACTAAGAACAACAAATGTTTCCTCGATACTTGTCTACCTCGCAGTTTTATTATTTGTCTGATTATGCTATAAATTTCTTTGTTATTTTCCAGCGTTTCGACTGGCCAGTTGCGCGCGGCGTCGTTGGTCACGAGTCGCTACGCGTCGAATTACGTTTACGTAGCAGTACATTATTATTAGGAGGAACGGGCGCAAGTCGACGTCCCCTCGGCTCCTACGGGCTCGTATTACAACGAGTAGTGCGTGATGGCCGCCTTAGAGTGCGAGATACACTTCTCGACCACAATAACCAACCATTACCGGTAAGGTGATATCATTTCGTATTCAGTTGCGTTATCCTTTTGAAGTATCATAAATACATTTATATGCGTTTATTTCTGAATACATGAATAAAAATCATAATAGTTTTAATATTTATTTTGCTATACAAAATAATAACGTTTTACAATTTACATATGAATTAATACTCTGACACCTATCATTTTATTTACTACTCAAGAATATAATTACAATACTTCATTATTTTCTTTAAAAAATTAACAATATTTTAATGTTAATAAAATAATACCTTTGTTAATATACAAATTATGAAATAACATTTAAACCATTCGATACAAAATAATTTTGTACAGAAAAAGTCCAAAATAAAAAAATACAGAAATAAAAAAATTACATAAGTCCTAATTTTTCAACTATTTTTGCACAATAAATAAGTAAAACAATAAATGAAAATAAAATTTATATATATAATCATATTAATTGGTATATAAACAAATAACTTTATTTTAAATTTATATTTATAAACAACAAATGTTACAAAGTTGTGGTAGGGTTATAGTTGAACACTATAATTAAATTAACTTCCACCATTACTTAAAATTTCAATAAATATATGTATTTATTACAGTTTTCAATACTTTTCAAACACATTTAATTCAGTCTCATCAATTTCAATTATAGTAATGTCACCCTTAAAGGGCAAGTATTATTTATGTATTTCTCTAAAATCGTACATAATAATTTTCTTAAAACAATGGATTATTTATCATAGTATATATTAATGAATTGAAATAATTAATAATTATTAAACTCTTTTATAAAAATGCGTGTGCGAAATAGTAATTCATTTATAATAAAAGAAATTGAATTATTACCTTATTTGTGTATATATATATATATATATATATATATATATATATATATATATATATATATATGCTGTGTCAATAAAATGTATACACACTTTAAATGATTACAAGTTAGTGTTTATTTACATATGGTTCATTTTCAAATTTAAAAAATCTAGTCTCTCTCTCTCTCTCTCTATATATATATATATATATATATATATATATGTATATAAATATATAAAATGTTTATACATTTTTTGAGATATCCTGTTTATAAGTAAATAAATATTATAATATTCTTTGAAGCATATATACATACCAAAGTAATTGTAAAGACATTTCCATTGAATTTGCTACAAAAATGTAATTTAATAATTAATTTCTCATTATGCGAAATATATAAAAAGTTTTAAACAATTTTTATTCATAAATCAAGGAAATATATATATATATATATATATATATATATGATATATATATATATATATATATATATATATATATATATATATATATATATATATACACATACATACATTAAAAAATAATCATTAATATTTTCTATAGTTAATTTTATTTCTTTCGACCTTTTTATTCCAGTATTACACACACACACGCACAGATACACACACCTACACAAGCACATAAATTTATATATATATATATATATATATATATATATATATACATATATATGTGTGTGTATATATAAATAACTAATATTAATAAATTCAAATTATAAATATACAGTTTATATCATTTACCATTTTAGAAAAACAATATTCAAAAATATCCAAAATAATTCTATGCATATTTGTTCATTTGCAAACGTGTTAAAATATCGTTGAGAAT
>CP092091.1:20305490-20350490 GCA_029203775.1 Neoneuromus ignobilis | reverse complement strand
ACTGTTTTCAAGACATGTAGGCCAAGCCTTTTTCCAGCAGGCATTTAAAGTGTATTGTTTTATTTGAGTAATAGTAAATGCAACATGATTTATAACAGTCAAAGATAGAGTTTTTTCCCTAAGTGTCAGTTACTGTTAATGACTCATTTTCTAGTTTATCCAATATAAATTGAAAAGTGCGTTTAATGTAATATTGTTTTAAAAAAATGGCAGCTTCTTCATCTGCCGATGCAATCGCGCCAGTAATCTTCACGTAATGCAATGCATTCCTTTTTAAAAACACGGTTAACCATCCTTTGCTAGCCGAAAATTCCTTATCAATTTGAGAAGCGGAAGTAAATGGCTCTGATTCCTTCATTTTTTCATAAAACTGTAGAGCTTTTCGTTGAATTAAATAACCGCTTAAAGGAATTTTAAAAAATTCATATAAAAAGATACTAAGAAGAAATATGAATCGCATAACTTCAAAATCGCATTAAAATAATACGCACAAAAACAGACCCAACTATATATATATATATATATATATATATATATATATATATATATATATAATTTCAAAACAGTTTCCACAGACAACATATATTCTATAAACTTGTAACAATCGCAATCATATAAAGTATAAATTTTATTTTACAAGATTATTTAATATAAAATCTTCAATTAATTTCTTTTAAAATAAGAAAGTGGAGAAAATATTTCAAAAGGATACAAAATTCACCGACTACCTTTAAATAACGATTATTCAAATCCAATTTCATTTCATATCAAGCAAAAAACCAAATTCCAATCTATATGTCATCCTAACTCACATTCGTAAGCGACCCTTTTCTTTCGCGATTACTTTTATTTCAAAATGAAGGTCGAAAAACAATTCTAAAACTTTTAACTGTTAAACAATCTCATTTTTCAAAATGATAAATGACAACTTCTTATTGATTTTTCACTCATTCTCAATATATTTAAATTTTAAACGAATGTTTTTATAAATATTTTATCAAATATTAGCTAAGAAATTATATCAAATAAATATAAGTATATTAATAATTAAATACTGTTACGTTTTATATACTGATTTAGAATCTTATTTTTAATTCAAAAACAGCATTTTTTATCAAGTAATTCACATTTTTAATTTATTAATATATACATTTAAAAATTATTTCAAATTCATAAAAAAGTTTCAAAGATAAATTAAAAATGTTTGTGTACACACATATTCATGATAATTGAGTTTCATTTTTTTGATATTTTTTTAGTGAAATATAACATAAATTAATTTAATAATATCTCCCTTCCGCCTTCTGGTCTTTTGAATTTCGCAGCTATGTACAAAAAAAAAAAAAAAGCGGAAGGGAGATACTTGCCAACCTAATAATATATATATATATATATATATATATATATATATAAATATATGTATGTATGTATATATTTATATACATATAGAAAAGTTATTAGAAAAATAATTCGCTGATTCAATAATCTCATCTAATGATAAGTGTCCTTAATTAATTAATAGTAGTTGATTTGCAATTACAGTATAACTAGTCATCCCTTATGTCAACTAAATAAATTTCTTTCAATTCTAATCATAATAATGATGGATAATTATTATTTTCATTTAAGTTAACTTTTAATGAACCGTTTTGATTTTTTTATATAAAATATAATTTTGGACGCCAAAAAAGATTTTACATTTTCAATCCTTACTCAAAGCTAAGAAAAATAATTTATATTAAACCCTGATTTAAACATATAATTATGTTCTGAATAAATAGTTTTAATATAAAATTAAAAATTTTTACAAAAAATTTTCTAGAAAATTAAAATGTATTTTTTTGTTTCATAATTAATTGGCTAAATCAAGATTTTCTATACATAAAAATTATTTTTATTATAAAATGCAATATTATTAACACTCATGCACACATACACACTATATATATATATATATATATATATATATATATATATATATATATATATAACTATAACAATTCACTTGCTTGCTTTCTAAAAAAATTCAATCATTTGAGATTTAATATTAATATTACAACGAATATAATAAAAATGTAAAATAAAAGAAAGAAATATTTTAGAAAATTTATAAACACACAAAAAATATATAATAAAAGAATTGAAATATTCATAGTAGTTCAATATTTTATATATAAAAAATAATAAATAAATTGTAAATAATTTTTCTAATAATCGATTGCAAATAACTTTAAAATCAAACAGTTATCGAAAGTAACAGTAAAAACAATTTAAGTGTTTCAAAAGTTAAAACTTAAAAGAAAATACAATAAACTATACTACAAATATTTTTATTATGTATTAACATAAGATTGACTATTAAAACATATTAGTAATTTTATGTATATATCTTGAAAACGCATAAAACATTAAATAAAAATATAAAATAAAAATAATACTCGTGTTATTTCCTATTAAAGAGATATTTTTTTTCTATCAGGCGACAGTGGAATTCGAAGTATCGTACACATCACCGGACGGAACTGGATCTGCTACGAGTTCCTTTTCGGGATACCAAGAAGGTTTCGAAACGTTAGACGACGATCAACAGATGTTGATCGATATCGAACAAAACATTGCAAACCTCGAAAAAACTCTATCAATGGCTCGTCGTAGCAGTTGGGAAGAAGTGGTTGCAGCTAGTAGTGCTCTACCAGCGCCGAGTATTAAATCGAAACCGGAAAAATCTCCCGCGTCGGAACGTAAACGAAGCTCGACGTTACGTAGCGTCAAGAGTTTGATGAGGTTGGGTAAACAGAGACCACCCCGTGATTCAGACGATGAGAGTAAATCTTTGTTATCACGCGGTGACGATGCTTCGACGCCAGGCACGCCCCCTGCATCAGGACAGTTGTCAAGAGCTGCGTCGCAGACATCACTTGAATCGGATAACGAAAGTTTGAAGTCTATCTCGCTGGCCGAGAAGATTAAAAGTAGTTCCAAGTAAGTATAGCGTTCATTTTATTTCCTCAGTTGTTAAGTTCGCGAAAGTACTTGTTTCGTTTACAAATCTCTTAGTTACATATTATATTACATCGTATACTCTTTCATATTTGTCTTTCAAATTGTTCTTGTTGAGTTATGATTATTATTTACAACTTTCAAACTTTTAATTATAATTAAACATTAATAAAACAATTAAAGTTTTTTAATTAGTATTTAAACATACAATTTAACTATAATTGAAAAATTAAATTAAAAAAATTCATTTTACTTGTTTGCTACATAAGACTATTAAAAAATCATTCCTTTAATACATCAAAATCACATTACAACTAATGTAAATAATAAATTATTAAATATGTTTAATTATTTGTATATACGAGTAAACAAAAATGTTGTTTGAGGTAGTAATTGATTTATAAAAATTCTTTTAATATTTCAAAATATTCAAATTCTCTGAGAATTTAATTCAAAATTGAATATATTGTTAATTGCCATTAAAGTATGATTTAATAGACACACTTTTATTTATCTAATTATTTAATATACACAAATTATGGCGAAAAATTACTTGAATGAAATTGAATAATTTTATGTAAATAAAAATTGATTAATAATAATTATTTTTCATAGAAAAATAATATATGTAATTATAAAATAAATCTGAGAATCAAAAAGTCAATTAATATGTTGTAATTTTAATATAAACATACGAATATGAAATAAATTTAATGTTTCTATAACAAATACATTTAAAACTATTTCCATCATCTATTTTGATTTTCAATAAAAAATAATATTAAAAATGTATAATGGTTTATATTTTTCTTAAAAAATACCTTTGTTACTGAAATTAATTTATACTAACTAAAAATTCTTATTTATAAATGTAATATTTTTATTACATTTTAAATTTTACAAATAAATATGTAGGTAAAATATGATATAGATTAAAATTATTTTTATATATTAAAAATAGTAATTATTTAATTATATATATATATATATATATATATATATATATATAACCTTGAACCACATTTAATCACAGCATAATGATTGAATAAAAAAGATTCAAACACAAAACCTATAGTTAAGATTGCAATCATCAAGCAGTTGACGAAAATAAATTACAAACACATTTATGTCAAAAATTTCAATGAGATAATTATCCAACAAACAATTAACAAATTACAATTGACGTTGAAAGTGTTGCGTGTTCTATAACTTTCATTGCATGTTTCAAAAGCACTTCTTTATAAGTACCATTCAACATTTTCTTTTAGTTATTTCTGCTTCTTTGTAACAAATCTCTCTTACATATCTCTATTTTCTGTTCTCTAAATCGTATGTAATTAAAATCAAGTACTGCATATATTTTATAATGATTAATATTTCATTCTATCATTAAATATTAAAAAATAATTACAATTATGTCATAATATACTGTTTTATTGTAATTTAAAATAGGTAGCGATATAAAAATAATTATATTCCTTATTTACATATTGTTATATTTTTTAGGAGAATTATTTACCATAGAGGAGATGATAGAATCTTAAAATTAAAACTCAGATGAAGTTTGAATCAATAGACCAACACGATTATCTGTTATTATTAAAATTGTATTTAAGTTTATAACAATAAAAAGTATTTTACATGTATATATATATTGGAAGATTTTTGATGGTATGTACTGTGGGAATTACTTTAGCAATGTTCATTGGAATCTGACAAGTGTGCATGGATTCGAACTCAGTTCATCCTACTTTCAAATTTTACTGTTATTAGCAAAACTATGTATGTTTATTTCAGTCAATAGCACTTTTTATTCTACTATGAAGGAGTGATACATAAAATAACAAGACATTTAATAAACAATATTTTGAACAGACTATAAATAAAATATTAAAATAATTATACATTTTATACAAATGCAAGACTATTTTCAAAATAAAAGTTATTACATTTTAACCAATTACAAAATAAATACATAGTGTACTTAACACCAATAAATAAAATGGCTCTTGTCAGTAATTTATTGGAATAATTAATGTGATATCTCAATATAGAATATTTGAAAGATAAAAAGTATATCTGCTTGCTGTATATCTCAAAAAAGCAATCAAAATTATGCGCATATTTTTAAATATTATTTTTGTACAGAAATAAACTGATAAATTATTCAAGAATTTTGTACAGTAACTCATATTCATTATACACATATCCAGTTATATATATATATATATATATATATATATATATATATATATATACCTACAATATTAATATCGCATTATTGATTAAAATCCATTATTATTATCGTAAATCCTAGTAATAAATCTTCATGTTCAATAATTCATACAAAATTTATTTATATTCATAATAAATTATCTCTTTTATATTGTGAATTTCTATAAAAAATATTTTTCATATTATTTATCTTTAACTTTTATAAATTATATATTTCATTGTGAATGTAAATATTTTAATGTATAAAAAATGAGATGGTCTATAGAAAGAAATGTTCTAAACGAATCTAACGTAGGTACAAAATGAAAAAAACTTATAAACCTACTTGCCCGATAATATATTTACTTTTATCAACAGGTTGCGACAAGAAATCAACAAAACTCATTCAGCGCTTAAAGCACAAGACTTTCAAGTATGCGTGACAATAATTGAAGCACGTCAACTTGCTGGACTCAATATGGACCCAGTAGTCTGTATACAAGTTGGCGATCAAAAGAAATACACAAGCGTGAAAGAAAGTACAAACTGCCCCTATTATAATGAGGTTAGTAAGGGATTATTTGATTACTACATTTTATTTAATGGATTTTTTCACAAAAAATGTATTTTCTTTTGTTACAGTATTTTGTGTTCGACTTTCATATGCCTGCCGTAATGTTATTCGATAAAATTATTACGCTATCGGTAAGTGATTGAAATAAAAATATCGATCAATGAAGTATTGTATTTAGACACACAGTCTTGAAATCACACTTTCGGAAAAAATAAATTTTACAAATGACTTTAATCTAAATTATAACACAACTGGATGGGTTTGTTGCATAAGTGATTCAACTAATAATCACCTCAGTATCACAAACAAATTTAATAATATACCACGCTATTTTCATTCCTATATATATATATATATATATATATATATATATATATATATATATATATATATATTTAAAGTATTTATACTTACTTCAAATAAAATATTATTTAAATAGTACAATAATAGAATTTTGTAATACTCATAAGTTAAAATTTAAAAATTGCATTGAATATTAAAAATAACTAACACTACTTTAATTCATTTACAAAAAGTCAATAAGAATTTTTTAAAATATTTATTTTTGTAAACTAATAACTTTTGTAACTTTAACTAATTTTCACCTAAGTATTAAAAGCTAAAAACATGCAATTTTGTCTCAAAAATCATTAAAAAAAATATTATCTTATATATTTGTAATTAAAATAGAATGATTTTATATACAAAAATGATTTTCAAAAAATTTAAATGAACTTTGTTAATAATAAAAAATTGAAAATTATGGAACTGTAGATATAACAGAAAAATAGTTGAAAAAAATAATTTATTTCAATTCAAATATATTTATTTAATGACTGTTTAAAACATTCAATGTAAAAATCTATTCAAAATATACTGAAAATCTAAAAGATCTCTCAAACAGAAGTTTCCAATAAGTTTATATAAAAGTTTGTTTTCTAGTTACATTCTTGTTTCAAAAATCGTTTAAGAATTCTAGACACAAGAGAAATCTAACTTCCTGCTGCAAATAATCAATAGATAACTTTTCAATTACTATTTTAAAATGTTATGTTTAGTTGTATTTTAGTTATAACATAGTTCTTATTTCCTGATAATATTTTTTTATTAATAAATTGGTTTTAATAATAATTATTTATTTTGCATATAAAAGTATACCAATAATATATATATATATATACTTTTTATATCATTTTCAAACTTCAATAATTTACTTCTGGAAAAAGTCTTACAAATTTTTCCAATTTTAATAATTTGCTGCTCTTCTTTTCTGTATATTTCCAATACATTTTCTAATATTTTTATTTCGCCTCTTCATTGATCTTTTATGAACTTTCATATTTCTTATCTCGTTTATATGATAAATATATATATATAAATTCAACCGATTTTATACGTAATTCTATAAATATTATTTCATAAAACAACAACACAATAAAATAACAAAACACATTTTTTTGATTTTTGCGTTTTTTATAAGATAATCATGTTATTACAATATATTGTAAAATATTAAAATTATTACATGAAAAAATACTTTGTTTAAAATAGACATTTAAACCTATAAACTGCATTTAAAACACTTTTTATATATAAACAATAAAACTACCTCACTTAATGGTAACATTGTGTAAACATTTTTATTTATAACGTCTTGATTAACTTTTAATCAAACCGTTAAAAATAATTTAAAATTAAAATTTTCAGAAATAACCATAAAAATCAACAAAATATTAATTTAAATGTTTTATACATTTAAAAAATACCTGCTGACAATTTGTAGATAATTAATTAAATTTATTATTTTTAATACATTTTAATATAAAAATATTTGATACAAAACTAAACTATAAATATATTATTATTGTATTAAACATTTACACATATCAATTATTCATTCAAATTATATGTACAAAAATCTAAACGCACATACACATACATACACACACACACATTTATATATATATATATATATATATATATATATATATATATATATTTATATTTATATACTACTCTTTTATTATAGTTATTATTAATTTGTTTCATTATTTTATTCATGAATTATTTAATTAATTTTAACAACAAAATGAGATTTATTTATAAAAATATTGAAAATATATTAAATTATAATGAACATTAAAATATTTTGAATATAAAAAATACAACTAAACAAAATCAACAAAAATATATTGATTTTAAAAAATTAGATATTCACATAAATGTGAAAAAAATTATTTTATTAATGTAATATAACAAACGTATTCTATATAATGAAAACTATCGTGCTATAAACTATTATATTTTGAAATAAGGTATAAAATAAATTTTAATTAAAAATTATTTCTGTACATAATATTTCACTTTAACAATAACTAAAGAAGTATTTTCTTTTCTTTTTAAAAAAAATATAAATTTCCAAATATAACCCAAAGAATATTTTTTTGTGTATATTGTACTATATCAAAATAAAAACTAGGTAAATAAGATTAATAAAAAATCTAACTACCATAAGTATTAAATAAATTTGTTGAAATGTAAATAAGTAAAGTATTTTTAAAATAATCTCACATGAATAAAGGTCGTTACTTGGCAAACAAATTGTTAGTATAAAATTGAGTTTATTTAAATAAATTAAAGATATTTACATAATAAATATAAGAAAATATTTTGTATACATTTTAATTTAGTATATATTTTAAGTAATTATTTTAGAATAATAATAAATAAAAACAATTTTGAATGGTATATTATTACAATGTATGAAAAACATTTGTAAGTAATTCAAATCTGTACTTCTGTAACAACAAATCTATCCAGTTATTGATACGTCATAGAAACAAAAAATGAATGATCATCAAAATTTATTTCTTGTAATCGATAATGAGTTTATCTTGAACGAAAATGTTACGATAAAGAAACGTAAAAAATAAATACTCCATTACTGAAAATATAAATCGTGTACACAACAATCAACATGTTCACCTCCACATCTAAAATGTAATCGGAGGCCCCTGTTTTTAGGTATTGCATTCCAGGAAATTGCTACGCGGAGGTACTGTGGTTGGTTCGTTCAAGATTGATGTCAAGACTGTCTATGATACAATCGGTAGTTAATATAATAAACAATAATCATTTTTTCAATATGACGTGTTTTTACAACAATTGTTTATTTTTGTCGCACTTGTATTTCTCGTCCGCTGCAAAATCTCTAGCAAAAACTTATTGGCTGCGCATATTCTATCTTATGTTTTCTTACACTATTATATATTTGAACGCTTGCTACTTGTCTGGTTTCACGAAATTCGTGACAAAAAATATTGTGTTTTTAAAAGTTATGTAATTAAAATAATTTTCCAAAAGCACTTTTCGGTTTAATACACACTTTACACATTATTATGCATGGCATACGTTATTGAGTGCTAAGAAATGATCACTTTCACATTATGAATTATTTATTTTATAAACAATACACTTCATATAATTCTCATTTTTGAGACAAATTTATTCCAATTTAATTTATTCGAAAATATATACATATAATAAGACTATGCAAAATATGTTTATAATTAATATTTTCAGTAACAACCATGTAAAATATCAGTAACATTAAAAACATCATTCAATGCCCTACTAGAGCATTAGAGCCCACAGAAAAAACTTACATCAAGAATTATAAAAACTAAAAAAAATTCTAATATAAAGAAAAATATAAGAAAAAAAATAAACATTTTTAGAGTATATATGCATATATATATATATATATATATATATATATATATATATATAAATTATAGTATTGTTTAATACAATTGAACTCTAGATACATTTTAGATAGTTGCTTACAAACTTTGCTTTTACAAACAATACGAGTAAACTTTTCTATTTATTTATGTAAATAAATATCTAAATATTTATATTCAGACAGAAATGTTAACAGAAATATATATTTATTATATTTAACCAATGAATAATTTTTTATTCATCCATATTTTTAAAACAATCTCAGTTTTTTAAAAAAACATATTTAACAAATAGTATAAATAATAAGTGAAAGTATTTTAAAAAATTGAATTGCATTTTAATGGATGATAATTAGATATATATATATATATATATATATATATATATATATATATATATGTATATAAAATACTTGACATTGAAGAAAAGTTCAAAACTTAATACAATTGTATATTTATAAAGTTATTTCAAGCATCAAATATATTTTACAAAGGAATCAGATTTACATAAGTTCCTGGTATTATGAATACTTATGAATACAATTTTTAAACAAACACAAACAAAATTGCAAAATATATACACTTAAATTTATATATATATATATATATATATATATATATATATATATATATATATACAATAAATATATAGATACATTTTTATTAAAAATGTCCATATGTGAGTAAATTTCTGTAACTATTTTGCATTATAAAAAAAGTTCTGCGTCTTAAGTGTACACTTTTAAAATTATTTTTAATAATATTTTCTAACCTTTATTCCAAATATACTTTTACCCGTAACATTGTTTAATGTCAAATAACATTTTCTATCTAAAACATCACCAGCTTGGATTAGAATTCTTAATAATTAATATTTTTAATTAACGCTTATGATAGAAGGTCGAAAATAAATATTTATTTATAATTAAACTTCCCAACTCATCACAAAATGATGTTAAGTTTCAATTAGTTTTTACACACTTTCATTTGAAAATATTTTATAGGTTATATATATATATATATATATATATATATATATAAACTAAATTATTAAAATAAACTTTTTCTTAAATAACACTAAGATTTTAACTATAGAAGATGATTTTATTAATTGAAAATCTAATTTCATATTTGACATTTATTATAAA
Source organism: Neoneuromus ignobilis (assembly GCA_029203775.1). Classification (NCBI taxonomy): domain Eukaryota; kingdom Metazoa; phylum Arthropoda; class Insecta; order Megaloptera; family Corydalidae; genus Neoneuromus; species Neoneuromus ignobilis. Next base: position 20,339,811 of record CP092091.1, on the reverse strand, counting down.
TATATTATACAACTAGCATCAATACTTCAAACTATATGTATAAGTATCTGTGTGTTTGAATACATATATAGGATTATTCACATATTTTCCATAAATTTTAATATAAATTCAAAAACAAAAAATAAACAAGTATTTATTTTTTATTCATTTCTGTTATATACTTTTTTATATACCAAAAGAATTCAGTATATTCTATAAACTTATATAGCATTCTGCATTTCACTGATGAAAAATTCTGTTATAAAGAAAAAAGATTTAATTTTTCTTCCTTTAAATCTAGTAAATACAAAAAATGAATTATTTTGCAATATTAATATTTTTAATAATCATAAAATAACAATAATTTGTATATTATTAGATATATTATTTAAACAGAAAAAATAACAGAATTACATCCAGACTTATTTACAGAATTACTCACTACTGTAAACGACATCACGATGCTTTATATGTATGATTCAAATTGTGTACACATAAAGTTCAAAATTATACACATTGTTGTAAAGATAAGATATAAAATGTTTCATGACTATATATTATCATAATACATAATCGATATGATTTTCATAATATAAACAAAAATAAAATAAGTATTAAAAAAATAGTCTACAATTATGAAAAGGTAAACAAAGTATAAGATAAATTAGATTTGAAACAATTCTTAAAAAGTTTGAAATTATAAATATAAAACATACAACAAATAAATTGTATACTTATATATATATATATATATATATATATATATATATATATATATATATATATATATATATATATATATATATATATATATATATATATATATAAAGAATATAAATTACAAATATATCTGCTTTAGACAGCATGTAGAGACACGAGTTCTTTTCGGTACTAAACCTATTACAAAATTCAATATTTATTCTCCTTATGAATATATTTATAATGTTATATACATACATATTATATATATATATATATATATATATATATATATATATGTTACTTTTTCTTTAACCTTTTTTATTTTTATACAATTTTCTGTTTTTGACATAAATAATCTAAGTGCTAAAAGACTGACGTCAATAAAAACGTAACAGATTATGAATATTTTATAAATAGTTAAATAAGTATCAATGGTTTCGTGAATGTTTCCAGAAAAATATATCATATATTCGTTAAATCATTACATCTTCATCTTATAAAAGTACACTTTTTATATTATTTATAGTCATAATTTTTAAAATGTTAACATTTTTATCAGTCATCATTTTTTAATATGAAACATAATTACTAAATGATTCTGCAAATTTGCATAGAATTATTTTTAGATTACCTCTCATCTCTACTTGAAAATCTTAATATTGATTTATAAAAAAGATTATAACCAATTTTAAGTGTTTAAATAAAAAATCATCTTTTGTACACAATCGCTTTTTAACCTCAAATATTTACAATAATTTATTTTCGTTTTATTTTTTTTAACAATTTTCATAAATATTATATATGTGTGTGTGTGTATGTGTATGCGTGTATTAAAATAAATGAACTTTTTTTAAATAGGAAATAAATAATTTCATAAAATATTACTTATCGATGTCTGTGTCGAAATTTTGTTACAAATTGTGCAAAACCAGACAAAAGCAACAGCGTTTCATTAATTTTTCACAGTTGTACTCGTCATCGTTGTTACCGCTATGCTATGTTTGTGTTTTCTTTCTTTTTTATGTTTCTCCGCACTCACTACTGCTACTGCGCTTCTATGGACGCAGGTGCTGCAGTCTCGGACCTTTCTCAGGGCAAACAAATTGTTGGGGAGCTTTAAGTTAGACGTGGCAACAGTGTGGTCACAACCAGGTATGGACCACGTTAGTGTGCCAACGGTTTCTCAGATTAACGGCTTATCCTCATTGACAAATTTTAAGTCATTAGAAGTTGATCCCACTTACAAAGGATCTGCTATTATAAATTAATATTTTTATACAAGCTACTCATCAATTTAAATATTGTACGACAGTTCAACAAATGTTTGTCATTTAATTTTGTAATTGTATAAAATGCTTCTCAGAAAAAAGATTCGACCATAAAATCATTACATTTAAAGACATTATAAATTATATATATATATATATATATATATATATATATATATGCTCACTAATAATAAAAGATTAAAATAGAATTTGTTCATAATTTTCAAAAACCAAATTCAATTCCAGTGTAGCTTTAATAGCATTAATTTATAAAACAAGTATAAATATTTGAGAAATCGGATAGTACAAAAAAAATTGATGTCCATATTAGAATGGTTGTCTAGTGTATAGAAAACAATTTGAAATTTAATAAATAACAGGGTTGCAGTTTTAAATAATATAAAAATCATTAAATTAACTATTTTCATGAACCATAATTTGTTGAAATTGAATAATAAATCAATAATATTTTATCCACATCTTATGAAACTATCAAAATATTTATTGCTCGTTATTATTAAAAGGAACAATGTATAAACTATAAATTTAAATATTAAATTTATAATTTTTATACAATTTTGATTTATATAGTTAAAATTAATATATTTTTATTAACTCTTTTAAACTAATTAAATCTTTTTCTTATTTACGTCATATTTGATATATTTGTAGAATAATTCTTCTATATGTTAACTAGTAAACAATTCATTAGACAAAATTTATGTTACAAAAACATATAAATTATAGTTTAAAAATAAATTAAAAAATAACATGTCAATATATATAAATAATAAAAATCTCAGAATATTAAATTTAAATTCCAAACCTCAATCATTATTTTTTTATTTTAATACATTAGTATTTAAAATCAAAAATATTCACTTAATTTAAGATTTTTTAACACAAACAAAATTAAATAAATTCATTATAAAATGAATATATGCACATTATTAAAAACAATTTCAATAAATAAGTTAAAGACAGAATGCCTTAAAATGTAGGACAAAAAATATTCTTATAACAAATGCAAATATTACATTACATAAGAGTGTTAAAAATATATAAAACTCTTTCTAAAAAATATTAAAACAATAAATAAATGAATTTAATTCAATTTTTTAAAAAATATATTTATAAATAATACAATTTTGATTCGAAAAATAATTCTGTTTATTAAAAACGACCAGAACCATTTGAATTTTTACTTCTTTTGAAATTGAACACTTTTCTCTTGAACAAGAGTATTTTATGTTTCTGAAAACTAAATAATTGGTATAGAATTCGAAGAAGAATTTTCGACTTACTTTTCAGATGTACAATAAATATCGAACTTTATATTTAAAATGAATTCAACGATTTTTCAGAGAATGGATAAAAAAGTAATTCTGATAATTTTAAACAACATTCACACTTTTTCTTAAAGAATATGCTTTTATATTATTTTTTTAAAAAAAACAAATTTTAAAATTAAAATTAATATCAATAAATGTATTGAAATATGGATATATATATATATATAGATATATATATATATATATATATATATATATATATATAATGTTTCACCGATAGTGTTAATAAATTATTAGTATTGTACTTAAAATATTATTTGAATTTTTTCCTCGTTTTTATATATTAACAGACTTTTATTTCACTACACAGTGTAGAAATATAGAATAAGTGTAAAAAATTGCCTTGTATTTTTCTTTGAATATTTTACTTCTTTGTGTAAACAATGCCGTGCATTATAATGAAAAATAATTGCACGTTAGGTTGAAATAACAAGCATTGCATCTTTTACAATAATTTATTCAGTACTTTTGAGTTCATATTATATGTTAACGACAACTAAAAGCTGTGAATAAACTCACTTGATATATATTTTTTGTGTTATTTACATTTGCATCGTGTTTTTATTCGTTAATCTTAATGTGTTTTTATTAAAATAATATTTGTTTTGATATTTAGTTTTTCAATTATAATAAAATTATCGCTTCTAACTTTTCTTATTTGAATAAATTCAATAGTTAGGAAATTAAAAAAAAAACAAATTTAAATTTAAATCATAACAATCGCAATGAGGTTTTAATTAACTTAATAAGTAATCTTATATAAATGATACATCTTAGTTAATATAATATTATTAATATTTTTCATTTTATATTTCAAAAATGATGAAATCGATCTCGAGATGCATTTAATATACACAAATAATAGTTATTTAAAGCTTCGGTCCATCTTAAATAAGAGTTTTCAAAATAAAACTGTTAAAGTTATTTTTTTAAAATTTAATTTATCCAAAAATATTTCATTATTATTTGAATAATTCTAATTAAAATCAAGATAAAAACAATGTATATATATATATATATATATATATATATATATATATATATATATATAAAGATATATTTTTAGTTATGTATGAATCTATATTATAAGAATTCCATTTTCTAGACTTATTGATAGATGGGATAGACATTTAAATTAATATATTAAAATTTTGATAAAATGTATACAACCTGTGTTAATAAACCTATTTATAAATTTATTTACAAAAAATAATGTTATAAGTTTGAATAAACATAAAAATGATAGAAATATTTTTAATATTTTTTATATATTTTATAAAACTATTCTCTAAACGTTTTACTTGCAAAATATTGTTATTTTATAGCATATAAAATACAATAATTGAAAATCGATAAAAAGTGTGCATATTATGAATTTTAATTAAAATTTATCCCATTCCGAAATATAACATATCAGCAATATAGTTATTTCACTATCCCAACACTAAGAGTGTTCAATAATAATTAATTATTAATACATTGTTACTTCAATTCATTTCTATAATGGTAACATCATCTTAACAGACCGTATATATAACATTTTCAAAAAAAAGTGTGTTCCTGTTCAATAGCAGAGAAAAATCTCTTTAATATCGACGTTTTTGTCATTAACTACTCATTTTACCTTTCAATTATACAACCAATTAAATACTTTTGAGTAGTAATACAGGTATTACAACAATAATACATATAATTTTAAAGTACTTTCTACCTTCTCTCTCTCTCTCTCTCTCTATATATATATATATATATATATAGAGAGAGAGAGAGAGATATTTAAACAAAATTAAATGAAATACGTAATTTAGAAAAGCTTGTGAAATGAATCATATTACTTTCAAATTGATAAATTTATTTTAACGCTTATCTTTAAAAGGAATTGAATAAAATAAAATAACCAGACGTACGTACAAAAACATATACATACATATATTTGCGTATATATATATATATATATATATATATATATATATTATATGCGTATTTCTTACATGGGATATACTTTTCAATTTCATTATTATGATACGAATTAAATTTACATTACCATGAGTAAAACTCTTATTTTCTTGACATTTATCTAACATTTTCTTTACTAATTTTTAATCTGCTATTAAATGAAAAGTAAATATTTCCAAACTTTGCGTTTTATACTGAATATACAAAAAGTTATCTAAAACCAATTATCAATAATTGTTAAAGTAGTTACGAAAGAAACAATAAATATTATTATTAATAATATAGAATTAGTGTCTTATATATTAAGATAAAATTAATAATTGTTGGAAAATAATTCTTACCTTCTGTGTTAATATATATATATATATATATATATATATATATATATATATATATATATATATAAATCTAAAGTGTGTTAAATAAATCAAATATATTGTTTCCTTAAATCGTATTTGCAATATTTACGAATTTAATATTTTCTGCATGAACGAACAATTTCATCATTATGGTAAAAGTTATGAAAAATAGAAAACACACACACACACACACACACAAATATATATATATATATATACGTATTCATATATCTAAACTTGAAACATTAATGCATATGTTAAATATATCCGATAAATACGAAAATATATACAATATCCTGTAAGTTATATTAATAAAAAATTATATATTTTTATTTAATACATATAAATATTATAAAAATATATCAAATTTTCAGAACAGAAACATACGTCAACAACAAAACGTTTATTTTCCATTTCTAATTTTCTTTGTATTACCATAGATTATTTTTTATATATATATATATATATATATATATATATATATATATATATATAGTGTGTGTGTGTATGAGTGAGTGAGTGAGTGTTTAATTAATTACGTTTAATCAATTTTATGCGAAATACGTTTTACAGTAATTAAATTTTTGTGTATGAAAGTGAATCACTGAATATTATATTTATTTTACTTATAAATATGATAGAAAAATATTTATCTAAAAAAGCAAACAGCACGAATTTCAGTGATTGTTCATAAAAAAACCTTTTTTTCAATTTTTTACTATCATGTTAGATATCTAGTCTCGCCTGTTAATAATTTCTTGCAATATCATATGAATTTCCATAACATTTAATAAATATATTTAAAAACTTATATATATGTACATATTATATGTACCTACCTACCTATCTACTTACATACATATATACATACATACATACATATATATATATATATATATATATATATATATATATATTGAAAATAATTAAATATCTCTTAGATAACATATTTCTAATGTACTTCTATCTGTTCATTGATCTTTTCTAAGACTTTATTTTGATTATTAATTAATAATTTTTATTTTTCTCAACAAAATTTTGCCTATTTACGTTTAAAACACACACACAACATATATATATATATATATATATATATATATATATATATATATATATATATATATATATATATATGATTGGGTAGCACAGTGGTTTGCATCACCACGTGCCTTGCGGGAGATTGCGTTCGATTCCCAGTTGGAGAGTCCCTCATTTTCGAGGGTTGAATATGAAGGCCGACAACCTCATCTTGTAAAAAATAATTGTCGAAAGGCAGTAAACCCCGAATAAAAAAATCTTCACCAATCCACCTGGTCAGCGTGGTGAATATGACCAAATAACAATGAATGGTAGCATTCATTGAGTCTTTCGTCCAGTAGTGGATTGATATGGGCTTTATGATGTGATATATATATATATATATATATATATATATATATATATAAACGTATGTACATATAATTATAAAAGATTTTTTATGTGTTAAATATACATAGGATTTACAACATTCACCGACGCATTATATAGATATAAAAAGAAAATAAATATTAAAAAACAAGCATAATAAAGTAGCATTTGAATTATAAAAAATTAATACAATTTAAAATCATGAAAACCAAGTGTATAATTAAAAAAAACAACTGCTTTTGTTGAAGAAATGCGACATTTTTTATTATTCTTTCACTACTTCCGATTCAATAAAAAACGAAAAGCTCGCGGAAGAATATAACGGAGTGAAATAAATATATGGTATACGATTTCCGAGGCTGCATCCCTGAACCATTCATACCACATCACACATAGCACTGTCTCGCACGAGATAACTCTGTTATCTAACCGGTACGAAATAGCAAAAAAAAAATCTACCGTTCACGCACAGTCACGAAAAATGTACACAAATTAATGCGCACTAAATATCAAACCGTGCTCAAATGCTTAATACGATATACTTGAAAAGTGTTCGTACTTGATAACATTTGGAAGATTTATAAATTTATGAAAATTAAATTAAAAACACTGAATTTCAATTTGTAGCAAAAAAGTTATCAAAATTAGCTGCTGATCTTTTTCAAGGTTATTCGTAAATTAATGTCCATTTATAAAATAAATGTATTTATTTAATATTTCAAATATGAAATGCCATACATATATCAATTTTTATTACATATTAAAACCATGAGTAAATGTGTGTGTATATATATATATACATATACATATATATATATATATATATATATATATATATATAAACAATTTTCATTTATTAGAATCAACTATTGCTAACGTTAAAAATAATTTGTATTAATAAAATCTGACAAATAATTTCAGAAAAATATATACATGTTGATACAAACGAATTTATCTTTATACATAAACATTAACATGTTTGTTGAACTTTGAAATAAATATTATTGTCTCTGTTTTTATTAAATGTTGAAACACATTACTATTTGATGTTAGATTGTCATGATATGTTTACATGACCATGAAAAAAAAGGTTTCTTTACGAAACGAAACAAAGAAATGTACAAGAACATAAATACTATACAATATATACATAAATGGCGCTCGGTTTTCATCACGATTTAGATAACAAGAAAATGTATTTTACAATGAAAAGTTAGATGTATTACGTATTACCAAGACATACAAAGTAGACATTTGTCTACTTTTTATTCGTTTTCAGCTTTACTATATACATTTTTTATTGCTTTAGTTTCTGGAAACTGTAATCTATTATTAAGATTAAACTTCATTTTCATAAACTAAATACGGTCTTACTAAATTACAGTTTCATTGTTATTTAAAATGTATAAATCAAGGCAAAAATACTATTTTTTTTAATTTTAAATAATATAATGACAAACACTATCAAAAATTATTTCCTAATCGATAATTCAATTTTTTTTCGAAAATAAATTATAATCGTAAAATATATACAAAAAAAATAAATTACCCAATGCCAAATAAATTGTAAGCTTAAAAGAGTTTTTTTTCTTAAATATTGAATAATATAATCGTTTTCTTTTCAGAATAACAGTAAATGTATGAGCAAACATAAAAACACTATATAAAGATTGATGTTCTTTCCAATCCCAATTGTATAAAATCAAGATAAATTAGTTGATAAATAGTTAAAGTAAATTGATTTCTTTTCTTATTTTATCTATGTATCTATCTATCTATCTATCTATCTATATATATATATATATATATATATATATATATATATATATATATATATATGTATGTATGTATGTATGTATGTATGTATATATAAATAAATAAATATATCAAATATAAGAAACAAATTTGTTGAAATGTTTTATTAAAATAAAATGTTAAAGGTGCTTGATTAAATTTTATATATATATATATATATATATATATATATATATATATATATATATATATATATATGTATTTAAATATGTACTAATCAATATATACTCCATTTTTCACTGTTTATCAAAAACAAAATACTATTAAAAATAACTTAATAGAAATAAATAACTTCTATATTAATTGAAGGGGTATTTTTAATAAATAATTAATAATTTTACATACTTTATTAATATATGCCAAACTTAAATATTTAATATTAATATATAACAGTTGCAGTATAATATCATATTAAAAAAATACAAAAATAAATTATTTATAATCTTGACAAAGAACTAAATTAAAAGAAGTGTATAATAAAAAGTTGTTAATAATACGGTATAAATACGAATCCATAAATGATAAGTAATAATGAAAAAAGGAGTAAGTAATTAAATGCATGAAACATTTAAAAGTTTTTAACTTTTTAAAGTTCTTTCTTTAACAGAATTGTTTCTCGAAAATAAAAGTCGTGATATTTGTGTGATACAGAATCCAAGTTAATAATACTTGAAAATGTTTTTTTTAAAATTAAATATCCAAAAGTTTACTTATAATACAGAGTTTTCAAATTAATATGTTCTTTATTTAATTAAAAAAATACGTTTAATACAGATATTATTTAAATTTATAAAACTGTCAACTGTAATTATATTTATAAAGATTTAAAATGTATACATTGTCACATTAAGTAATATATATACAAACGTGTATATATTCCATTCTTTTCAAACATTTGTACAAATTTCATAACACTGATCTTTTATTGGCTATTACCCAATTAATAAACGATTTTGAATGACATTAATTATAAATAGATTAGTTATTGACAATAGTTTTGCAATTATGGCGTGAAGTGAATTGGTAACCTAAGGAAGACGAAACATTTCATTTTACTGTAAATTCAAAGGAACATCTCTCTGCAATGTAAATTGTCATTTGGATTAATCGTGGAAATTCTAGTGTAACCTTGCTTTTGTCTTTTGTTCAAACCATAATATGACATGTCAATTTCACGTCTTTAGTTAGTTTGATCTGGAAACCATTCATAAATTGTATAGAGAGAAACAATTAAATAGTTGATTAGCATAAATAACACATCTTAGAACTATATTCTCATATTTTATAAAAATATTTATTCGATTATAGAATTATTTAAAATTTACGATCTTATATTTTAAATATCACAAAAAAAACAAAAATTTATATATAATTTGGGATTTGAAATAAAGCATTTAAATTGTAAATAATGAATAAATATTTTTGTCATTTTAAATTACTCTAGTTATTAATCACTATAAAACTTTTGAAAAATACATTAAAATTTTTTTAAATATTCTTATCACATACGTTTATGTACATATTTATATATATATATATATATATATATATATTTGTTTCACTAAAAAAATTTTTAAAATATATAAAATAATATATATTTAAAATATTGAAATTTAATTGCAATACTGTTTTTTAAACGAAAATAATATATTTAAATAATCTTTAAAGACCAAAAAACTTGAATCAATTTAAATACAATACATAGACTGAAGTATATTAAAACCAATGTGAAAATAATTATTAAAATCACTATTAATTTCTCAAAAAATGATTACCATGAAATAGAAAAAAGCTCATTTGAATATTTTTATATCTTACGCACATTTTCTTACAAACGATGTAATACGAAACTTTGTTTCATTTACAGCAGCTCAGAAATTTAAATTGCAAATTATTAATCATAAATATATATTATATCCTCAAACAGGTCGTTCGTATGATATCATAATAATTTAATGATGTGTTTCAAATGCTAAATAATGAAGTCCATTAACATTTAACACACCCTAATTGTCATACTAATGGTGGATAAATATTTGAAAACATCCATTGTCGTCTTCAAATGATACTATTTACAAAATAAGTGTCTTAATAAGAATGGTTATTTGAGAAAAATTATTAAAATAAACTTATATATAAACTATATATATTTATGTGTATGTACATATGTGTGTAAACATGTATTTACAAAAATATAATACAGAAACATTACTGAGAAACTCCATATGTTAAAACACGTACTTTCTAAATTAAAATCGAAATGCAGTAAATACTAATAAATTTAAGTCGTGCAGAAAATTTAGTTAGAACATATAATAGCAGCTGCTATGATACATATTTCATTGTCGAAGTCAACAGTAATGGCCCTTTGAACGCAACTCAGACATGTTTATTGACTCTTTGCCTTCTCAAGCAGCTTGATTAAGCAGACTAGTTCCCACGGGACGTGTACACATCATTCTAGAATACTATACGTAACTTTCCCGGTTTGTTATGGTTATTCAACACACCATTATGTAACTCCGTTATTCGTCTAGGTTCTTGTTGACCGTCAAATTAGTCAAATAAAACAAGGCTTGAAACATACTTGTAACGAAATGATTTATATATTTCTACATAAAGAGTTAATTAAACAACAAAATATAAAACGACAAATATCTATATCATTTTTTTATATTTAATATTTAAAACAATTCTAACTAAAACTTTAATTTATAATATCTGTTTGACTATTCAATATTTTCCCATATTGTTTATTTTTTTTAATTCAGCTTGAGTAATGTATAGATTAGTTTCTATTAGTCAATAACTATTAATCTAACATCGATTTTTCAATAACTATCAAATATAAATATATCAAATTATTTAAGGTCGAGGTTTTTCTTTATTAAAAAATACAATAGTATTAAATTATTTTCCGTATATATCATTTTCTACACATGAATAAAATAATCTTGTACCATTATTTTTTATTAAAGAAATTGTTATTATAAAAGCTTTATTATTATATTTGAATTATTTTTGCAAAATAGTTATTTTAAAAAATCTATTGTTACACTATCATCCTGTGAACATAAATCAAATTATAAATACTGTCACCTGTATAAGTTAATTCTAGAAGCATCATCACACTATCTGAATAGCGTGATTAACTAAAGTAAAATTCGCCGCATTGCTACCTACACTGAATGAAAAGCAACGTGTGCCTGTATGTGTATATATATATATATATGTATATGTGTACGTGTATGTAATAAACACACCCTAAATACAAATCTACCTCTTACTATACAACATTGTAAAATTTACATAAAGCTTAGAACGGAAATAGACTTGATTTTGTGTATTTCTCTCATTCAAATCGAGTTTTAATACAGCAGAATAATTCATTTCGCAAACGTCGTTTAATTTTAACACAACTGTGAAAATATTAAATCGAGTTTAATAACAATTAACTAATAAATGTTACCATTATTGTGTTTGAATTTTTTTAATGTAATTTTATTTAGGAGGAAGTTGGAAAATTCGTTTAAAAACACCGACAATAATAATGTATTTTTAGGTTCTCATTCAATATTCTAACTTCTTAAATATTTTATATTGTATCTTTTATTGTCGTAGTCAAGTACTGTATTTTTCTTTTATAAACCTTCAAAATAAAATAAATGGTAACTAGTTACTAAATGTTACAAATTATTTAATAAATAATAAATCTCAAAATATATCATGGCATTATATATATATATATATATATATATATATATATATATATATGAGAGCATGTGTGTGTATGTATGTGTATTCTACATTTAATACTCTTTAAAAAAATCTCTACAAAATAATAAACTTTAATTTTATTTAAAGAATATTCTAAATTAGAAATTGCCAAATTCCCATTTTAATAATTTATTCTCTTTACGTTATATATATATATATATATATATATATATATATATATATATATATATATATATATATATTCATCTCAAAGTAAATTGGTAATCGATGTAACAGTAACCCAACTGTTATCAAATTGCATATTCTTGTCGATAAATGTGTCATGAGGCGATCGAAATGTTATCAATACATGTACCAAAGTTTAAATCAAATCTTTGATAAACGATCGCTTATAAAAATATTTGATAAGATATTCTTAATTCCTTTCGACCTTTTAAATTTAAAATATTTTTTTTAAATACAAAGGGTTCCATTTAACTTTATGCATTAAAACGCTTCACTCGTATAAAGAAATGGGTATTTTGTAAAAAAAACTTGATTAGATTTTAAAGTAATAAAAAGTTATAATGATTCAGAAAAAATGATAAATTAAATATATATACCTTAACTAATTTAAAATATTTTTAATATAAAAATAAAATACTATTTAAAATTGACAATTAGAAAATAATAAGAAAAATAATTATACCTAAATAACATAATGTATTAAATTTTAAAAATAAATTTCAAAATAATCAGTAAATTTTAAATACATTTTTCATATTTAATAAGTAATAAAAGAAAATTATCTTGCATTTTTTCATTAAAAATATAGTCTTAACATCAATAAAACGACAACATAACAAAGTTCGTCTCCTAAATAAAATAATTTTAATAAGATTTTTTATTGAATATCTTACACATAAAGCAAAATAGAACAAAAAGTGACCTAGAGACCTTTTATAAAACAGTTATATATGACAGGTATACAATAATGGAAAAGAATAGTGGAAATTACAATACATAACAAAACTTGACAACTTTTTTAATTTATAAATTTAAACATTTTTCATAAATCCTTCTCTGGCATTACTTTATACATTTCTTTTTTAATATATCAACGTAAACATTCTTTGTTACAATGTATATACACACACACACTCATATATATATATATATATATATATATATATATATATATATATATATATATATATAAATTATTCTGCTTAGTTTTTCTATTTGATTATTTTTAACACAGAAAAGAAAATTAAAAAATTAGAAAGTTGAACTTTTTTATCATTTACATTTGTTTTAATAGTATAGTTCACGTGACAAAAAAAAATAAATCAACACTTTTCATATTTCATACAACGTGAGATATGAACAACCTAATAGTACACTGACTATGTAAATATAAAAATGTATTAAATAAAATATTACTAAAATAGCACATATGTTCTGAAAATAATTAAAACTAACACAGTTTTTTCAATTTTACAAATTATAAGTGTATAATTATATATAAAATTATCATATGTACTTCTAATTTTTTTTACAATTTACATTTTTATATATGTATATATATATAAACCTTTTTTTATCATTTTTATTGTCAAATCTATTTTAAATAAATTTAGAACGAAAAACAAATTAAATGAAAATAATTTCAATGCAAATACAATTCGTTAATAAAGTCATTTAATTAAATATATAAATAGTATTAAACAAATTTGTATTTCATATAATCACGAATAAGTATAAAATTAACAACTATATTTGTTATATATTAAAAATACTGAAAGTTTCTTAGAATAAGTATATGTTATAACTAAAACGTTTAATAAATTTATCACAAATGTCAAAGTGTATCGTGCTTTTCTGAAATATGAAACTGTGATAACAATTTACCAAACACACGAACAGTTCATAATTCTAACTTATTTTCTTCTTATCTTATTTTTATACATTTCTATTTTTGAAATAATTCAATCCAATATAAACACTTCTTAGTTGGAAGTTATATTTTATTTTCTATAAAAATATGTTTTTCGTTTTTACAACACATTTTGAATAAAAACTTTACAAAATCATAGTTTGTTAATAAAAAAAATTATAAATAAAAAATATGCAGTAAATAAATTAATTATTGTAAATTTAATAAAAAAACTATATTTATTATAAATAATTTATTCAATTCACAGCGCAACACAAATTTTTATTCATCATTATAATATATATCATCCTCGGAACTATAATCCTTATAGGGCCTTGACGTCTTTAACAATGCTAACTCAATAGGACTGCCATTATTAGACATTCATGACATGTATATTTACGAGATGAAGTTATCCTCATGCACAATTTCCAAATTGTGAGACTTTTGACCAGAGATCGGAACTGGTGATAATGCACATTATACCAGCGATCGACTCCATATAATATACTTTTTAATATTATTTTTAAATATCATTGTCTTCCCAAATTACCTTCAATTTTTATACAAAAAAATTTAATCATTAATATTTTAATATCAATATTTATAACAATAGTTTAATATTACAGACATTGTTTTTAAAAATAATTTAGTATCTTAAAAATCATTTTTAATTATTATCCATTTTAATCACTAATAATAATTTAAATGGCAATTATGTTAATTTCTTTATTTTCAGAACGAATTTTTAATTAATTATCACAGATTTTCCATGTGTGAATCATGAAAGTATTAACTGCCATTGAAATTAGTATCAATGAATTAAAATAAACATTTTAATAAAAATATCGTCAATAATTTATTCATTCCTAAAAATGAAACATTCTTAAATTACCCTATAATCACTAAACACATTAATTCACTGAAAATAAAAAAAAATAATAAATTACTATATCTATATATGAATATATTTCTAGACAAAATAATAAAAAATATATGTAATATATATCATGGTAAAGAATTAAATACATATAACTAAAATTTAATTTTATAACTTGATAAAAATAAATTCTTTTTGACATTTATACAACTCACTACATTTTATATTTATATTTCAGCATTTTTAAACAACAAATATTGAAAAAATGAAAGAATTTAAACACATTATTTGGATATTGTAATAAATAAATATTTAAATAAAATGGATTTCCATTTAAAATAATACAAAAATTCTTAAAATTATTCCTTAAATTCTACACAATTAAAAATCTATGTTAAATGAATATTGTTTTATCATAACGCATCAAGTACAGTTTTAAAAAATATAAATATCTATCGTTATATATCTCATATATATTTAATTATAATTCAAAATTAAAATTATTAATAAATTTTCAAAATACATATTTCTTATTACAACACAAAAATCGATTATATATATTATTCATAAATAAATTACCATATATCCGATTACAATAACTGAAAGAACCGCACATTCGAAAATATTCTTATAACAAGATTGGAACTAATTAATAAATAATGAATGACTAATTAATTACTTTCAAACTAATTACTTAACGTTATTGATCAGTTTTATTCGTGAGTTTTATTGTTATTTTCTTATTGTAGAAGTAATTAGATAACACAATCGATTAATAATAATATACATCCAATACATATATATATACCGTGGTGTGAACAAAAATACATGTGAGTCTTTGTTATAAAAAGAAGTCAATTAAAGTTGGGAATGTAATTAATATTCTCAAACTGTTTTGATTCTCTGTTGTTTGTCGTAAAAAAATGTCAAAAAATAAATGTCAATTTCGAGGTATTACCGTTTTATTAAAAAATGAAGATGGCTTGCATTTTATAATTTTTTCTTGGCAAGTAAATATTAAAGTGTAAAAAAAATAGGTGTGTTATATCACAAAAATATTTTTTATTTCGAAAAAATTGACAGAGTAAAAAATGTATTAATATTTGGTGGCATATCCCTTATTCTGAATAACTGCTGCACAACGTTGAATCATTGAGTCGATTAAGGATTGGCGTCAGTTAATAGGGATATCCTTCCAAGCCTTTTCAACTACCGCCCATAATTCATCTTTATTTTTAAATATTTTGTTTTCAATTGTTAGCTTAACGTCGCCCCACAAATTCTCTATCGGATTTAAGTCAGGTGACTGCGCTGGCTAGTTCATTATTGCAGCTTTGTGGTCATCAAACCATTTTTTTTGATAATTTAGATGTGTGCTTCGGATTGTTGTTTTGTTGAAGCACCCATTTAAGCAGCATTTCGAACTGCGCATATGACAACATAATATATTACATAGTATATCAACATATTTTTACCAAAAAAATCCATCCATGCCACTATAAGAAAAACATGCCCATATCACTATTCGGTGGATCCATGTTTGACGATCTTTACTGTGTACTGTGGAAGTAATCTTAATTTTCTGGCCTTCTAACGTATTATTTTCCAATATCAAAACAAAATAAATTAATTTTTCTTCCGTCGATCAACAGAATATTTTTCTACTTCGTCACAGATCAGTTTCAATGCTCTCGTGCAAATATCAAACGATTTAAAACATGTTTTTTAGTTGGTACTTTACAGGGGCTATGGACTTGAAGCTTGTTTTTAATTAAAAAAATTCTAATAGCTGATGTTGTTACTTCCAGTTTCAAATCTTTTTTTAACCATTTTTACGATTGTTCGCTCCATATCTTCAGTCATTTTCCGCTTTCGTCCATGGCACTCAATCTGTGGATACTATTTTAAAGCATTTGTTATCATATTTTGGGAGCAATTTATTATTTCGACAATTTCTTTATAAGTTTTGCCTTTCTTTCTTAAGATTAAAATCATATGACGCTCCTCAGGTTAGCAGTGTTCTCCACAACCCATTTTTTTGAAAAAAAATCTAAAATTTAAAATTTAATTTCCCAATTCATAATAAAGGAAAAGATTTATAACTTACCTCACAGAAACAAAAAAAATTAAAAAAAAAACTATAATTATTTTATAAAATTGAAGAATTTTAAAATCACACCTATTTTTTCACACTTTAATATTCACTTGTCAAGAAAAAAATAAAAAATTCAAGCCATCTTTATTTTTTTAATAAAATGGTAATACCGCGAAATTGACATTTATTGCACGACAAACCGCTGAGAGTCAAAACAATTTGAGAATATTAATTGTATTCCCAACTTTGATTGATTTCTTTCTATAACAAAGACACATATCTATTTTTGTTCACAACACTATATATATATATATATATATATATATATATATATATATATATATATATATATATATATATATATATATATATATAAATTAAGGCTATCAAATGATACATTTAAAATTTTCCAGACCGGTTTTTAATAAAATGATTGAATCATTGTTTTAAAATATTAATTTATTTAAATTCGTTTACAATATTTAAAATGAAATATTATTTAAAATAAATTTAAGAAACATTAATAATTTCCGCGTGTGTTTACAATCGTAACTTTGACAAATTTGTTTTATTTGACTCATGTTAATATTAACTGAAATGCATTCGAATGTCATGAATATATTTAAATTTTATTATTTAATGATTCAAACCTAAACTATATTAAATTATGAACTTAGTTTGAATTTTAACTATATAAAGCTGCTTTAATAAACCTTGGAAGTTCAAAACTAGCTTCATGAATTTTATGGTCGTAATATCTTAATTTCATTTCATTCAACTGTTCTTCGTTAAATATTGTTTGTGGTATTTCAAAAGACAAATCTTCATTAGAAGCTAATAGAAAACCAATTTGACCACTAGGATAAGATGGAACTGAAGTGTAAGCGTATTTTACATTTTTAAATGCCTTTTTCGCGCAATCCATCATCTCTTTAACTTGTTTCGTACAGTTAAACGGATTTCCTGCTTGGCTGCAAATAATTCCACCTTTTTTCAAAGCTTTACTCAACATAGAAAAGTATTCTGTTGTAAATAAACAAACAGCCGGTCCAATCGGATCCGACGAATCTGTGATAATAACATCATACTCATTTATATGTTTCTTAATAAATTCTAATCCGTCTTCAACATACAATGTTAATTTCTCTGACTGAAAACCTTTAGCCATGAATGGTAAATATTCTTTACTAACTTCAATGACACCTTCATCTATTTCCACTTGATCGAAAGATTCAATTAAGGGATGTTTGCCGACTTCGCGGGCAACACCCCCATCACCGCCACCAATTATTAACGCTTTTTTGGGGTTTTTATGTGAGTTAAGAGGTAAAAACGATATCATTTCTTGATAACTAAACTCGTCACTCTCAGTACATTGAATAATACCGTCTAAAATCAACGCCCGACCGTGGGATTTCGTTTGTACAACCAATATATCTTGATATTTTGATCTCTTCTGATGTAAAATTTTTTCTACTTTCATTGAAAATCTTTGATCTGGCCATAATTCAGATATTTCAGTAAACCATCCGTTTTCCATTGCATTCATTTTATATAAATTATATGCCGTATATAAAGCAGATATACAATGATCTATAATTTTTTTAAGTGCGTTACACAATTACAGTTTTCACTTGACACTTGACACAAATCGACAACTATGCGAAGAGAATACGCTACAGAAACTACTTCTTGACACGTATAACTATCAAATAAATGCTACACGGTATGAGACATTATACTAAGAAAGTTATCAGTACACTGCAGTTCAATGTCAATATATGTATAAACAGCATGATTGTTAAGTTGTTCTATCCAAAAATAACTGCGTGTCTAGACTAAAAAGAAATAAACAGTTGCTGGAACAGCTATCCAGCTTTGTTTAATTAAAAACACTATTATGTGTAATGAACGTAAATTTCTACCTGACGCTGTTTGATACACAATGTTATGCAGTAGCGTTGCTGAAAATCATTTACATACATCTTGCATTCCAACCATTGTAATACATGTGCATCTATCTAATTAATTTAACTAGAAATGTCAACCGATATCATAACCACAATTATATATGAATTTTGATGTTCTAAAAATATTTTGAGCTGTCGTGAGTCGTCACTGTAAATATGACAATATGAAATACTTTTCTTACAAATTAGTATAATATTCACATTTATATAGTGTTAATTGATATACATATGTATGTGTATATGCATGTATATATATATATATATATATATATATATAAACAAATAAAGAAAACTATATAAATTCCTTGCATTCCGTTTTTACGTTGTAAATCTTTAAATACACATTCAATAAAAATAAAAACTCAAACAAATGTTGCACAAAAAGTAGATGAGAAGAGGATATAAATATTTGCAAACAACTGATATAATAAATGTATTGTATGTAAATATTTTTTTTAATCATTTCAATTACATTTTTAATATTTTAAAATATATCTTATTTATTCCGTAATAAAAACTTTTAAATTAATGTTAATTTCAATTTTCACTGAACAAAAATCATTCGATTGAAACACATTTTAACGAACCAATAATATTAACAAAGTACATCTATGTCAATGAATTACTTAAAATTGAATTGTATTACTTAAAAAGTATTTCAATTATATTTCGTCAATTTTAGGGTAACATAACATTTTATTTACTAAATTATTTTTATTTTCTATTTTCTAACTGCATTACTTTAAAAATTTTTTTTAAAAAAAAACAGATTTTATCATATAGCACTCTGACGATGATGACATGAATAATCAATTAAATTTATAAACAGTAGCATTATATAATAGAATTACTATATTCTAGTATATATTTTTTTAAATTTTATCTAAAAATAAAAACCTCAAACAACCTACTATTATGCTGAATTATAGATCGATAACTTATTTTAAATTAAAAAAAAATAATAAATAACAAAGCAAACAGAAAACATACTTTTTGAATTATTTATGGAAGAATGTCCATACTTTGAAAATAATTTTATTTTAAATAAATTTATTCTTTTTAGTGCACAAACAAAAATTAATCACAATCAGTTGTTATCTATATACATGCATATGTGTTAATCTACATATATACATATGTGTGTGCTAAAAATAAACTATTTTGGACATTAATATATTTAAAAATAACTAAAATAAGAATTGAAAAAATAATATTTACTATTTTTTAAAGAATATTATGATAAATCATATTTGTGAGTCTTTAACATTCTTTTATCTACTTTAATCGGTACTTTAATACTAGGAAATCATTTTACGAGGGTCGTTTGATAAGTATGGTAAATTTATTTATTGTTTAATTTAATTAATTTTTTCAATTTAGTTTTTCTTACTTTTTTACCATACTTGTCAAACAACCCTCATACGTTATTTTTACACGCACTGAAATACACATGCATATATATTTATATATATATATATATATATATATATATATATATATATATGTGTGTGTGTGTGTGTGTGTGTGTGTGTGTATAGTATTAAAAGCAAGAAGTAATTCATTTACAAAAGATTAAAAAGCAAATTAAATAAAATTTTATATTGTACTCGTATATTAATGCCAGATTTAAAATGATAATCTTATAAGTACATATATATATATATATATATATATATATATATATATATATATGTGTGTGTGTGTGTGTGTGTGTGTGTGTGTTTGTATTATCATGCATTCAAATGAAAAAACATATCATCCACTTATTTAAATTAAAAATGTAATCATTAAAATATAATATACTCAATTTTGTTTAAAAATATTTTTAATTACATAAACAACTTTGAAGGTATTTTATTGCCAAAAATTTTAAATTCTTTTTATTAAGTTCTTAATCATTTTAACTGTGTAATAATTCATGATTATAATATTATATAAGATATGAACAATTATTTAAAAATAAATCAATATATAGTTTCAATAAATAGTATACATTTCAAATAAGATTTAAAAATTATTTAATTTGATTTTTCATCTTTTACTTTTATAGAATCAGGATTTTAGATTTTTTAAATACAATGTACCTTTTTGTGATTCATCAGTAATACAAATATTTATTTCGTTCAAAACATTCTTCAATGATTAGGTAATAATTCGTAGAATTACTTTCGTTCATTATGTTGTTTTTGCATAGCATCACCTCAATTTGTAACAAATTAAAACTATTATAGAAAATTAACAAAACTGGCAATTATAAATTTTATAAAACAATTATTTTTATATTAACATTGTATGTTTAAATATTTATTCCATATTTAAATTTAATTATTATCCAAGTTTATATAGGAATTTTATTTTATGATTTTTTCATTTATACGAGTATATATGTTGTATGTATGGAAGTATATGCATATAAAAAAAGATTCGAATAACTATTTATTGATGAATACAGAACGTAAATTCAATTTCCGAATCAATATTTCTTTAATTAAATTTATCTGTTTATTGAGAATGAAAGTATAAAAATATATAACACAAGTTGATTAATACTTTTGAAATAAAATAACAAACAACACGTTCAACTTTTACTTGCTGTTTTAATTAAAAATAACAAACAATTTATTTAAAAATTTAACTTTTTTAATCTAAAAAGAATCAAATACAATTTCCTCTAGATAACAAGCGATACAAAACATAATATGATAATTGAATGTTTACAATAGAATTCAAATAAGAAAAGAGTGTGAGTTTATGATTTTAAAAATTTACATTTAAGGTCCAAGATTTAAATGTTAAGTTTATATTCATATATATATATATATATATATATATATATATATATATATAAATATTTTTAAATTAACTACTACCCATATGTTTTATAATATAACTAAATTATAATTTTAGAAATTAAAAAACTGGAATTATAAATAAAAGCTAGTATATACGTAAGCACATAATAGATAATAGTATAAAATGTATTATTTAAAATATTATCAATAATATTTCTACTTTAAAAAATTTCGATAGTTCATAATAAAAAAAAATATATCATCTTACATTTTAAACATGTACTTTTTTTGTCAAGAATAAACTACAATATATAAAATATGAATTCTATAAATTCCATTAATTCTTTTCCTGTAATGTTTTAATTTATAGTTTAAAATTTACAATGTCATACTACTAGCTAGGTGATCCAAATGAGAATAGTTTAAATAAAGTGTTTACAATAAATTACTATCATTTACTATCCTTTCAATTTCATTTGGGTCATCCCTACATGATACTTGACAAGAAATAATCAGAAAAAAGGTTTGTAGTGACTCAGCACTTCAGTTAATAACATTTCAAAAATTTTACGCAAGGTTCAAATTCAATTTATTTAAAAATATTATACCTATATCAAAATAAATGATATTTACAAAAAAGTTACGAACGGAAACTTAACAGAAGTAACAGTAAAAACAATTTTGAACCATAAAATTAATGAACTTGTGGTTGTTCACCATAAATGGTCTATAGAAGTAAACTACAATATTCATATAAAAAGTTATAGAGGAAAGCTCACAATATAAGCTTGTTTATTCATCAAAATCGTTATAATGCTCAAAACCCTCTTTTTGTCTGTATGTATGCAAGCATAAAACAAGTGGATTAAGAGATAGACTCATGAAATACAATGAACATAAAACTAAACTAGCGTTAAGTAAATGGTCTTATGGTTGTAATATTAATTCTTTTATCTAAATTCTCGAGTCGCTACTGAAATACTATAATGCTGAACATGATGCGCATTTCTTGAATCGACACGTCTAACTAGTTTTTTTATAGCTACGATTATTTTGAACTGATTCGTTTTTTTTAATAAGCAATTACGGTAATTAGTATTATTACAAGAAAAGATAATGACTAGCTATTCTTAGATGTGCAAGAAATATTTATTTTTTTATTTCATCATCTCTTTCCTTATGTATAATATGTACCTAAAAATATATTTATTCACACAAACATTCGAAAATAGATTATAGAATATACAAGATTTTATTGTGACAAATAAAATGTATTATTATTATAAATTTAAAAATAGCATTATAAATATGAATTGAAATTTAATTAAAATTATATTAGATAAAATAAATAACTTTAAAATTTATGCAAAGTCATAACTGTTCTCATTATTAATGAAGTTTAAACACACAATAATTTCTATTTATGTAATTAAATCAAGGGATAGTTTTTGAATAAATGAATTTAAATGAAAATAAAATACACAATTTCAATTTTATATACATACATGTAGATTAGTTTATACTCTTATTTATTCTAATATTCATTATTTCTCAAATCTTATTTATTTTTAGTTATTTATTTTTCTATATATATATTTATACATATCTTTATATTTCATACCAAAAATCATTATTTTTTTAAAAAAATATTAATAATCCATAAAAACATTTGCTAAAATGAATTCAGACTGATTATTTTAATTCAAAATTCATTGATCTAAACATTATTTAACTCGAAAAAATATTTGTTCGATGTTAACAATTGTTTAACTTTGAAAAAATATCAAAGTATTAAAAATACGTAATCATTTTCAATCCATTTTCTTTTCGTTTACATAGGATAATATAAAAGATAAAAAATAAGTCTTGGGTTAAAAATCTTTCACAATTCTCTAAAGTAAAGCAACACTGATTCAAGGCGAAGCTTTGGCAAGTTTACTTTAAATGAAACAAAAAAGTAATTGAAGTTTATTTCAAGACTTTTATAAAATCGTACTAAATTTCTTACACTGGAAAACCTAACTTCAAGAATGTAAAATAGGTAAACGAAACATGTATTTTACATGTATGTACATATATAAATTTGAAAATGTAAAATTATATACAAACATTTAAAACGTATTTATTGAATAAAGTTTTAAAGACATATCAAATTTATATCGATATATTTTAATTCGAATAAATGACAGAAACGAACTTTACTGTATATAATATCATAAAACCAATAACATTCCATACATTTTTTGGTGGGAAAAATGTATTTAATTGAATTTTTCATTGAATTCGAATTTCGTGCAGATGTGGATGTTTAGGTAGCTTAATCTCTTTTTATGAATATACAAATTTCATATTTTAGTCAATATCTAAAATGTAATTTAATGGAAATATACTATATACTAATTACTTCATTAGTTTTATCCACATATTCTTATTTTGAATTTGAAATGAGAATCAAATAATTAGAACCTACTATTTTATTAAAAATTTGACAATTAAAAAAATAAAATTGAAAATATTACTATCAATAATATCTTTAATTAAATATAAATACATTTATATAGTATGTTTGCTAAAGATTTTTTTCAAAGGATAATTACTCAATTCCTTAACTTAAAAATATATATGTTTTCTTAATTAACAATAATATAGTTATATAAAAATATAAAAACAAATTGAAGTTATTTCATAAAAATTCTATTTTTTATCGTTATTTTTTACAATTCTATCTTAATATTGTTTTTATTACACATTTTAAAAATATACTTAAAATCTTATTTTATAAACATCTCTTGTTTGACGATGTGTAAAATAATGTATAAATAAAAGTAATGTTTTTTTATCAAACCTGTTTAGGTAAATGAACTCTTGCAGTTTAACAGATACGGGTAAAAATTTAATCTCCATTTAAAGACATATTTGCGTCATGTTTGACTGGTTTTTGTGCAGCATCATTTGAGTCATTAAAATGTTTTCCCATTTTGTTTTGTTAAAAAAACTTTTTAACATTAAGTAAAGAGTGTTTAAATGTATTCTAGTTTTATTTAAATTAAATGAAAATTTCAATATGCATAAAAAACCATACCTAACACTTTTTAGTTAAAATACACTATATATAATAAATATATATATATATATATATATATATATATATATATATATATATATGTGCTTATTATTAAATATATTGAAATAATTTTTAATTAAAAAAGCATTCTTGCGTATTCCTACGAGTCATTTAATAAATAAAACTAATTTAAATGGATAACATAATTGGAACAATTAAAACCTTATGTCGGATACGAATTAGTTTGTCAGCACATGTAAATCTCTGGGGTATTTTTAAGAATAAAATACTCTCGAAGTACCTGACTTCGATTAGCGTGGTATACTTTGTCTGCGTTAATGAACAGACAAAAGATATTGACAAGTCACTTCCTAGAAGTTAAATTTAGTTTAATGTAGGGTCTTACGGTGAATTCTAATGACCAGAAACATTTAGAGAAAGTAACTGTTACTGTTTCCTTTATATTGGAATAAAGATAAAATGTCAAACGACGAAATGTAAAGAACTTTTATTTGTTAATTTCAGTAAAGTTGGTTACCATACATAGAATTAAGATATATTAATTATAAAATTTTGATATGATGTTTATAAATGAATTTATTGGATTAAGAGTCATAAATCTAGGAAAATATTATATAAAGATAGGGAAATTAAAGTAGATTTAGAGAAATATAAAATATCAAAAGGTAAAAATATTTTCAAATAAAGTAAAATATCTTATTAAAATAATTTTGTGTCATAAATTGATTTTATTAATTATAGAATTTCAATTTAAAAAGAAAATTAAAAATAATATAATTTTTTTATGAAAATTTACACATTCTTGTTTAATTTTACATTATTTTTTGTCTATTATTCATTATTAAATAAATAACTGTAGTCCTTGAATATTTATTTTTTTGATTTTATAGGTTTTTAAAAATAAATATTTTTTTTAAAAATGATAAAAATTTTCACAAACATACTTCTTGTTTAGTATATATAAATGTATATATATTTATATAAATATATATATATATATATATATATATATATATATACATCTTATTACACAATTGAAATTCAGACAATTTAAAAATATATTATAACTGAATTTATCAGAAACCATAAAAAATTGTTTCGGTACTTTATAATCACAATATGCAAAATTTGTATGATTAGCGAATTTAAGCAATGTTATAGATATAAATCTCTATACTTAAAATTAAAATAGTAAATAGTCTTTTTACTTCTAATCCATAAGAACCCACTTAAAGAATTTATCTAAAAAAAATAAATCAACTATTAATCTAACTGAATTAACTAAGTAGGTAGTTAAACATGTACTCGATTTTTTATAACCTAATTAATGTTTATATCTTTTTTTGAAATTATTTTAATAAAGTTTACATTATTTTAAAAATCTAACTTATTGATTATTGAAATTTCTTTTAAATTGAATTTTCTTTCTGATATTTAATTTATTATTTTAAAATACATTATTGTCTTTTCTCTCTTTTACCATAAATACAGATACCAACAAGTTTTCTTTTTAAATATATATATATATATATATATATATATATATATATATATATATATATATATATATATATATAGACAGATAGATAGATACATAGAAATAAATATAGATAAGTGTATATGTGTGTGTGTGTATTTTGAACATTATAATATTCCTGAAATTAACCTGCACATATATTTAATTATTACATCGTATAAAATTAATAATTACACTATTTAAAAATGATTTAATGAAATATTAAATTTTAATTTAAATATAAATAATTAAACTTATGAATAATCTGAATTTATTAGCATTCCAATATATTAAATATGTTTTAAAAGCCATCATTTGAAGGCATTTTCGTCTATACGTTTGTTTTAAATTCTATAATGTATGAAAATTATAACTGAAAAATCTATTCGAGTGATATTTTTATATAAATATAAAACGATTTTTTCTAAACGACACAGATTTTTACTATCAATCGATTCGAATTCAAACATCACATAAAATAAGTTATGTATTGAATATAGGAAATCTCTCTACAAATTTTATTACAATTTTAATCGAATTCTATGAAAAACACAGATACAAACACTATGCATATAAATTGATATTCAAATACTTACACACACACACAAATATATATATATATATATATATATGATCAATCTTTGAACATGATCTCTATGACAATATTAAAATCTTATCAAGTATGAACTTTTCTGATTCCTTCGTTTGATGTTGATTCTATATTATTTACTTTTGTATAGCACTTTGAAATTTAAAATTCGCATTATACATTTTTTCAGACAACATTTTTCAAATCAAATATTGAAAACTACATATATATATATATATATATATATATATATATATATATATATATATATATATTAAAAGAGAGAGAAATATCTAAATCCAATCATAAAAAAGTAATCTTATTTATGAACCATAAGAATCCTTCCAAAATTATTAAAGAATTTAATTGTTTTTATTTACAATTATTAACAGGAATATATGAAGAACAATTTCAAAGATTTGTATTCATTTTTATTACATAAAAAATCACCGGATTTCCTTTAATTTATAATTCATCATATTTTAATTTGTATATCGTTAATGATATATTTATATACATACATGTATATTTATATACATGTATATTTGTATGTATATATAAATGTATATATATATATATATTTATATTTATATATATATATGTATATAAATACACACATAAAATTTTTAGTCATATTCAGCACAAATTCCGCACAAATGTAACAGAAACAAATTAAAAATTAAATTGAATGATTTTTTAATAAAAAAATAAATATAATTTATTCATAAGATGTAAAAGTTTTCTTTGTTTTGATTAAATTTCTGAAATAAATTTAATATCGTATACTGATTAATTGTATAAATGTTTTTTAACAAATAATAAAAATAATTCTTTTATGTACAAATATGAATTAATCCAAAATCAATTAATACAAATATTAATTCTATTAAAACATCAGTTTCATCGAAAAAAATGAATTATAACAAACTTTTAGAACATGATTGTAAAAATTGACTGAATTATTATAAACGATGGCATAAAAAATGAAAAATTCAGTATGTAACGTTACTGAAATTTAATTTATTGAACGAATTTTTACAAATTAATTGCTATATTTCAAACAGACGCCATATCAAGGTTCATAAATTAATTGAAATTGAAAATTTCCAATAACATAAACAGTCAATTATGCTAAAGTAAATTTCTGTTACATTCAAACCTTGGTGTCGATATTTTATTTAGAACCAAATATAAAAGTAGCATTTAATATTAGTTGAATTAAATATTCTCAGCAATTATTTAACCAGGAAAAATTATCATAAATAAAATAGTTATTCGTTAATTACATACAATCAAATATAATCTTTTTTATAATAAAAAGGCAATGAAAATAACTATATGATAAACTATCTTCAGAAAGTGTACATTTATGTCATAAAATGATCACCAATTAAGTATTAGAAATCTATAATTAAAGAAAATAATATTTATAAAAACAATAATGTAAGGTGTTAGTTACATTTCAACTAAATGTAGTAATACTGATAAACTATATTAAAATTTAATTTTATATTTTAAAATTGTTAGTTTCGTCAATTTTAAAACAATATAATAACAAAATTATTGAAACATTAATTTGAAACTAAACTATATATAGACAAAAAAATATTATAACATGAACTATAAAATTTTATTTCATTTTATAAAAATGCTAACATTTCATTTCACAAATAATAATTTCAACTTCAATAGCAAAACTATAAAATTGAATTTAATATATAATAACACAATTGACCAGTGCTAAAATTCTCGCAAAAATAATAAAAAAGCACTGGCCAAAAAAATGAAATGCGAACATGATTAATTTTTAAATATTCGTTACAAGTGAGATTGTGGGTAGAAAATAAACATTAAAATTTACAGTTTCAAACAACAGAATATTTACAATGCTTTAAGGTCTCTCTATGGAAGATAAACTTTATATATACACACTCTTATACATACATATAAACATTCATTTATATATATATATATATATATATATATATATATATAATGTTATATAATATTTTTTATTAATAAAAAAATGTTATTGGTTAAATTACTATACAATTTTATTTCAAAAAATAATTTCAAAGCGCAAGATTTTTTAATTTATTTTTTTGAAATAAAAATGTTTTCGATAAAATTATTTTATTACCATATTTTATATATATTTGTATAAATTTATTCTTTCTAAATAGCTTATTATAATTAATATACAATAATGTAATTTTTGAATTTCACCGAGTAACTTATTTCCTACTACAACTTTTTTGTTTTTTATATTGGAAAATAAAACTAATATATATTTTTACATATTATTTTATACTCATTCATGAATACTAAAATTTATATTGCAAACGATTTTTTATATCTCTTATAAATATTGAACTATAAATACATTAATGTGCTTAATAATTACATACATATGTTATAATGTTTTTTTAGACAAATTAAAAAAAAACTTCACCATTTGAAATATTTTATTAGAACATTTCCTGTTTTTTAAATAAAAGACAAAAAAGTAAATACTATACAGCCATAATACATGTATGTTAATAAAAATTTAACGGGTATAAAAATCATTCCCGTGAATGTGTTAATTACGTTCGTGTATACATTTTTTTTTCTAATACATTAATTCCACTTTGTTAAAACATTTTCAAATAGAAATATAATAAAAACACCCGTGTTACTATGACTTGCGGTCTGTAATTACTTGCAGAATCTACCACAAATTTCATGATTCTGTATGTTGTTTGAAGAATTTTATTACATTTGTAACATTTTTCAACGGTCGAAATTTTTTTTTAAACCACTATTTGAAATTTATAACGACAGTTTATTAAGTGTTGGATATTTATGTTTTATTTTCTTCATGGTACGAATATGTGTCTATTAATTTTAATTATATATAAATTACTAATGAATTTAATGGTCTCTAAAAAGCTTCTATCTTTGATAAGTGTGTAAAATAATATAAATTAATTAAAAGGCGTACAAAATATTTTAACGTAGATTTCAATAACTTTATTTATGAAATACTTAGGAGATAAATAAAATACACTAAAAATATGTATACACTTCAATTAAACTAGTGTATTTTCCATCAACTTACTGTGAAAGGAAAATTAATAATTAAATAAGCATTAAAAAAATATTTAATATTTTTATTGAAAAATATATATAATTTTAATTCTTATATTAAGTATATATGTTTAGATAAAAAAAATAATAATATATAAAATAAAAAAGATTTATTGATGTTTTATATATAAAAAATAATATATAAAACATCAATAAATCTTTATATCTATCAAAAGTGAAAAAATCTAAAATAATATTTTTTTTAAAAAGAGAATTTAAAAAACTGAAGTAGCTTATATCAATAATTCAATTTTCTTTAAGTCGAAGTCACGTCTTATAGTACACATTTTAAATATTCATTATATAAAATAATTTTATTCACCAACTAAACACTTGCAAATATCTTTTAAAATAATAGCTTTGAAAGACACATACAATGTGACTTTAAATTGCATTAAAATGTACAACATATGTAGCTGAATATAAATGAATGTACAATATTATTTCAACGCCACACGATATGACGTGAATGTACGTTAACAGAAAAATTTATCAAAATTATGATTTTGCGATATCAGTATTCGAGTTCAATATGATTTTGATTGATTGAAATGTTTACCTTTATACTGCGAAAAATAAAACCATTTTACCCGAACCATTAAAATATGTATACAAAATTTGTGTTGAAAAGTTATTATTGCCAATATTTTTACCCATTAAACATACGATACGATATTTTTGACATAAATGTGTCGATATATGTTATTTAATGAGATTTTATATTTTATTATTATTTGAGAAACACTAAACATTTTTATTGAAACGAATAGTGACGTATATACTAATATAATATCGAAATATAACTCAGAATCTTGCTATTTGTAATTATTTTATTCAAGTAAATAAAATTGATAAAATAATTCTTTATACCAAATTATTAAATATTAATAAAATACATAACATTATTCGAAATATAAATTTTTCCACGATGTCATATCATATCTGTCATACTCTAGTGAACTTAACATTTAAAATTTGATTACTTCATCTTGTAATTACAACAATAAAATTTCTTCATAAAATGTTCATTAGAGATTATTAAGACACTCTGTTTTAATAATATACGAATAATGTATTTATTTAATTGATTTAAAATACAAAAAAAAAATAAACAACATTTTAAAAATATTAATTAGTAAAGAACATTATATATATATATATATATATATATATATATATATATATATATATATATATGTACGTTTGTATGTTTGTATATATGTATACAAAATTATATATAAATTAAATAAAGTTTGTTAATACGAAAACTTGCACTCCTACGTATACTACTGTTTGAATAAAATTTCAGTTAATCAAATGGATTGTGAGATTTTAATTAATACTTAAACACCTGAGAAAACAATTACACTCGAATACAAATATTTCGTAAATTTACTTATAATATAAAGAATGTTTAATAAAATGTGTTCTGTCTAAAGAATAATTGAATTTTTAAATGAATTATACTCCACAGTAATATCTTCATATATTTTTTCAATTCTCAATGCCGTCATAAAAACTCATTTGTAAAAATGATGAGCGTAATTAATAACACACGGGTTTAAAAAATTTAAAAATGTGTAATACTCTAGTGAATTTGTTACGCATATCATGAATTTTATTTTTTTACTGAAATTTAATATTAAGGAATCAATTATTAAAAATAGAAGAGATTATTTTTAAATTGCAGTAGTATACTTTTTAAATATTTTCTTTTAACAACTGATGATATCACTTATTTCAAAATAAAAGAATTGTACATAAACGAATTTTAACATTTTATTTAATATCTCTAACACTTTTCAGGGTTTTTGTTAACAAAAAATAAATAAATTAATGTTTATTAAAAATCAATCGTAATTGCAATATATATATATATATATATATATATATATATATATATATTATATATCCGAGGGTAGTTTGATAAGTATGGTAAAAAAGTAAGAAAAACTAAATTGAAAAATTTAATTAAATAATAAATTAAACAATAAATAAATTTACCATACTTATCAAAAGACCCGCGTATATATATATATATATATATATATATATATATATATATATATATATATATATTAAAATTCTTAAAATTAACAGCTCATTGACCTCTACATTATACATTTTTTTAAATTGTTTTTCATTTTTTGCATTTTCTAGATAAATCTAAAAATTACACTTAAAATTTTCTTAATTTTTTCATACACTGTCTTACAATTACTCAAAATTTGTTTGTAGTATTTTTTATTTTTTTCTCTTGTCACGTCTGTTTCTCTTGCTTTTCATATTTTTGGTCTTTATAAATTTCAATATTGTCTTTATATCTGTAAAAAGATAGAGTATTTTCAAATTTATATATATATATATATATAAAGAAGAAAAAGTTCAAGAAAAAATATATATGAAAACTAATATATCAATGTTAGTTTAAAATCAGAACACTGATATAAGTGATGAAGTTTAAATTTATGAAGTAAATATCAACACAAATAATCTATGTACTTTCGCTCAGTTATATTAGATATATTTTACTCGCGAGAATCAAGTATTTCACTCTTAGACATATTTATTTACGTACAACTTTTATATTTTTCAACTGTACTGTATTCGTTCGGTCAAATACAACTTCACATATGCATTAATAAAAATAGTTACATTTACACACACACACATGTATATATATATATATATGCATATGTGTGTGTTTTAATATTTTAAGATATAAACATATAATATCGTTCATAATATTATCAAAGCATGAAGAAAATAAATAAATTTCATTTCGTTTAAACAATGTCTACTATTAATAACATTTATTTAAATGAAACCATACTTTGTCTAAAAAGTATATTCATTATAATTTTTATATTTCACTTTAATCTATTTAAATCCCACATTTCATTTCTTTTCATTATGTTGTTTTACCAAAGCTCCAACTGTACTCAAAGAAAACATAATTATGGGTAAGCAGATAGTCTATACTCTGAGATAAGAACAACATAAGCCATATAACAAAACACAATGTACTCTGAGAAAATAGCATACGTTGGGTTACCAAATATACCTCAATACGTGTATATGTGCATATACATTATATATATATATATATATATATATATATATATATATATAATATATGTATATATATATATATGTATATATAACATATATATATATGTATATATAACATATATATGTATATATAACATATATATGTGTGTGTGTATTTGTATGTGTGTCTTTGTTTACCTTTCTGAATTATGCAAAAAAGAAAAATTAAAACCTACGTTGTAAATATACTGACATTTTCAGAGATACAACTTAATTTTGTATAAAAAAAATTGTAATAAAAACAAAACCTTTAAAACATTTCTTAGTATTTAAAAGTTATACCAATTATTATGAAACATATCCTGTTAACATTTTTTTTTCTAAAGACAATATGTTTTTATGAATTTAAAACTGGCAAATTAGATGTTTTTATAATTAACTTTTAATAATATAAAAAATTAAATAAGTATTACAATATCATAATGAAATAAAATTTAATAATTGTAAAAAATATTTGTGTGTAATAAATCAAATAAATAATTAAATTCTATTTTATATTGAAACGTTTTATGTTATGTTTTCATGCATTGAATTTATTTTTAATAAAATGTTTTTCAAACCGATTTTTATCAGCCTGTGTACATCATAAACGTTTAATTATATTTTTTCATATTTCTATCAAAAATATATCGAAGTTTTAATTAAATATAAAATTTAATATTT
>CP092091.1:20062990-20300490 GCA_029203775.1 Neoneuromus ignobilis | reverse complement strand
AATAATATAGTAAAAACTTTGTATTTTTTTGTACCATATGAAATTAAAAATACGTCAAAATAAAACGATTCTAAACTAAGAAGCAATACCTTATTAATTTATAAAGAACATTTTTTTTATTTATTATATTACAAAACAATTTTTTTAATTATTGTAAGTATTTAATGAATACACAAATTATTTATAAAAATATTTTTTTAAATATAGATATTAATCACCTATATTATATATACTAGTATGTAAAAAAATATAAGTAATGAACAATTTATAAGTCTGGAAATAACATCGCCAAAAAGAAAATATGTTCTTCGAAAATATACATTAACGTAAATTACAAATGCCGTTACAAATTTCAACTTCATCGAAATTTACTTCATGTTTCAAATTTAACAAAAATTAATTTGGTATTCATAAAACAGTCAAATAAATAAAGACTCGATTGATTATTTTTTAAACTATATTAAATAATGAACTTTAATTTTTTATTTAATTCTGAATGTATTTAGATTGAATAATTGACTTTATTTTTAAAAATTATTAAAATAACAAAAACGATCAATGTGTTTTTAAAAAAATGTTTATAGTAAAAAAAAATATCTAAATATCAATCATTTCATATTCATTCTTCCATCGATCTATTTTCTATTATCAATTTAATTTCCCAACTGTATTATCTTCAGAAAAATGTTCACATTGACTCTTTTTTTATCATTTTAAGGAAAGTAGAACTTTTTAGGTGATTGACCTAGATTGTTTGTTTTCCACAAGAGACCTGACCTAATCTTATTTTACTGGATTCACCTATATTCTCAAATTTATCACAAAATTTAAACAATAATTACAAAAAAACTTTATTTTCTATTTTCAAAAGATAAAGTATTTTATCAATGAAAATTTAAAAAAAATTAAATATTTAAATATATCTATATATATATATATATATATATATATATATATATATATAAATATACCAAATCACCCTCGGTGTTTTATACTCTACTAAACTAAGATAACAAGTAAAAATTCACAAGAATAAATTCGAGAAAAAATGTGCAAAATTATATGATGCATAAAAGATAAATTTTCCTCTTATACTTATAAACGCATTTCCATCTTTAAATATACCTTTGATGATTCACGTACTTCTGGTTATAGCCTGTTACGTTCAAGATACGTGAAAAAGAATGTAAAAAGTACTTTATATTATCAATACTTAACGTCACTGATCAGTTACGCATTGTATGTATGTATGTTCAGCTACTTACATAAAAAATATCGTTCAGTTCAAGAAAGTAGGTAAAAAATGTACGTGTGTGAATAGGGGATTCATCGCAAATGCGTACGTGTTTTTATTGACCCGGAAATGACATCACTACATATCGCTTCAGTCAATTCTGATTTAGTGGCCATTATTCAACTAATGGTCAAAACCTTTTAGAGTTCACTCAGTCTGACAAGTTTTTCGAGCGATTCA
This sequence comes from Neoneuromus ignobilis, assembly GCA_029203775.1. Taxonomy (NCBI): domain Eukaryota; kingdom Metazoa; phylum Arthropoda; class Insecta; order Megaloptera; family Corydalidae; genus Neoneuromus; species Neoneuromus ignobilis. Next base: position 20,299,016 of record CP092091.1, on the reverse strand, counting down.
AAAGACTCTCGTGTCGCATTTAGCTTTTTACTAAACGAGAGCCCTGAAGTGATGTTCAGTGAAGTCAAACTAATTATAAAGCTGATTTAAATACGACTAATGACCAATTTTATATATATATATATATTTAAATCGATATTATAGAAAAAAATATTTGATGATATATTAGATTCCAAACACTTGTTAAAAAATAATTAATATATCCAATATTCGCTGTTATTATAAGAGATAATGATTATAAATAATTTAATATATATATTTTAAATATTTATATATATATATATATATATATATATATATATATATGTGTGTGTGTGTGTGTGTGTGTGTACACGCACACATATATAATCACCATAGCTCATTTCAACCCACTATTAAGCGGAAAAATCAATGAATGTTACCATTCACTGATATTTGATCATACTCACTACGCTGGCCAGACAGATTGGTGAGGATTTTTTATTCAAGTTTTACTCCCTGAGGCAGGTTACCTTTACTAAGGTTAAAGAGTTTTTCCTACCCTTTATCTCCAACTGGGTTTAACTTCTTCCGCATAACAGATGAGGTTATTAACCACTACACCATCATTCGATTCACACACACACATATATATATAAATATAAATATATATATATATATATATATATATAGAGAGAGAGAGAGAGAGAGAGAGAGAGGGAAAGAAATTATATTATTTTATAAAGATTAATTAATGTTATAAATTAATGTTAATTAATATTATTAAAATTGTATTTAATTTATTACCAATTAGTTTAAATAACAATTTACAATGAACAAGTTCAGCTGCTAAAGATAATTAATTGAATAGAATTGCTCAAACAAAAAGAACAGTACTTAACAACAATTGTAAAATTAATTAGAATTATAAAGGCAGGCAAATGAACAATACCACTACGCAACTACGCTTTCAGTAGGCATTTAATTTACAATATAATTTCTTTGTTCACCTATGAATCATGTATAATTATAAAGAACAGAAATTATATACTTAACATAAATTTAATGTTATTTCAAAATACATGAAATAAAATATTTTATTGTACATATACGAAGGTCGTTTGATAAGTATGGTAAATTAATTTATTGTTTAATTTAATTAATTAATTAATTTAATTAAATTTTTCAATTTAATTTCTCTTACTTTTTTACCATACTTATCAAACGACCCTCGTATGTTTTTTTAGTAACGTAACTAAAAATTTTCATTGTAAAAAAATATTCTTGATCGTGAAATCAACTGATTTTAGATAATAATTAAAATATAATATTTATGTTAATTAATTTTTGTTTTATTTAATTTCTTAAAAAATATAAAATTTTCCAATAATTTTCATGTAAACAAAAATCACTTCATTTAAAATTTTTTATTAATAATATTACTCTGCATATTTTGATACATATTTGTTATATTAAAAATATTATAACAATATTTTATCATTACTTTGATGTCAAAGGATTTATAAAAAAATCCTTTACTTTTGTAAACAAAATTAACCGTCCCCATCTAACCATCCCCCATTTATTGTTTCCCCATAATATATATATATATATATATATATAAACAAAATAATCGATTTTATTTCAACACGACAATTTATAACGAAACATTTTCATAAACTTGCTTTTTTGTTATATTAAATATAATATTATTTTATTTAACACAGAAGTATTAATTGTCTCTTTCGAGACTAAAAAGGTGGAATAGAAATTTTATTCTTGCACTTACTGATTAAAATTATTTTTGATTTAACTTTACCATATTTTCAAACAAAAATAATAATGTACAGCAAACCGTATCAGTTATTTTATTTATTTATGTTCTCATAACATAAATAAAACTTAATAGAATAATATTTTTGTTTTGTATAATAAATATAATTTGTATAATAAACATAATTTTATTTCACTTCTAAGAAAACAAATACTTTATTGAATTCTTATTTATTACATATTTATGTTCATATATTCATATGTATTTTTTTTCATTGAAATTCTCTAAGTACGAAATAGTATTTTTTCTGTTTATAAATTTTCATACAAGCATATATATATTTATGTGTGTGTATGTATGTGTGTACTTATTATGAAAATTGCTATTTTATTAATTTAATTATTCATAATGTTTATGATCTATGACAAGTAAAGAAAATTGAAATATATTTTAAAAAAATTTACCTTAACAACTGATTAAATAAAATATATAACAATTCTCCAAAAGATATTATTGCATTTTTATATCATTTTTTTTTTTTGTTTACTCTTTTATATTTTTCTTTAACAGTTTTAATTCTTCAAATAAGCAAAAATTTTTAGAATATACTAGAATATAATTAATGAAATATTTAATATATATATATATATATATATATATATATATAATATTACATTATTTAATATCATTTTCTTCCCTTCCTCAACACATTTTAATTTTCCTCATAAAATTATTTTAATTTTGAGTATATCTTATCTGTTTTTCTTCTATCAGTATTTGTCTAATTGTTTATTTGCTCAATCGCTTCATATTATTTATTTATAACCGTTATTCTTATTCAGTTCAAGAGTTTTTTCATTTTAAATTTATATCACACATAAGTTACTACATCAGATCTAATCGTAGTCTTATATATTTATAGTTTTGTTAAATAACGATAATTTAATATCAAGTCATAAACTTCTGTCATCTTAAACTCATTTTCTTTTTCCTGACTTCCTAATCAAAAAATAAAATTAATAATAATATTGTTACATACTTCAAGTATAAAACGTAATTATCTGTTTCAGAAATGTTCTTATGTATTATATATATATATATATATATATATATATATATATATATATATATATATATATATATATATATATATATATATATATATATATATATATATATATATATATATATGCAAAATTTACATAAAGTTTCTAAAACAGAATTTCCTCAATTAAGTTTTATAAACTTAATATTTCATTTAAACACGATCTTACGTTCTAGCTAAAAAGTATTCTATTTAAAAATATATTTATTTTCACAAGTGTATTAATTAAAACATAATTCAATATAAAAAAGTAAAATATCTTATCATTTATTTTTCTAGAAAAAATTTATTTCAATCGATAAAATTACTACATAATTATCAAATCCAAGTGAAAAATTTATAAATAAAAATTGCAAATTTTATTGAAAGTATTAATTTTTTCGTCAATAAATATTTTTCTTTATTATTTTTTTGTATAAAGTTGTAAAAAAATATCAGTGGTATGAAACTTATATAATTGTTTATATTAATATTTTAAATGAATTTGTCTTTAATAAATAATTTATTTTAAGAAAAAATAATACTTCTCTCAAATAAAATGATAAATATATTTTTAATAAACAAATAAATTTGAATTTTTTTCTTAATTCTATTTAGCATCTGTTATACGTTGTTATGTGTATGATATAATATTAACTTAATTAAAAAAAATTGTAAAAAAAATATTTTTGATAATAATTTATACATACTTATCTACTGAAATTTATTTGTATTTTACATTTTTATATATTTTCTAAAATAAATAAGCATAACTAATCAAATATTACAAAAAATAAAAATGTCATATTAAATTACAGTCGTCAATAAGGACATAAATTGATTTACTAATAAATGTAATAAATAATAAAATATATTCTATGAAACACTTCACGGCGAGCTATACATATTCATTATTATTGTAATTCATGATATGTTGAAAAACATTCTGATAAAATTTCTTCGAATTTTATTCAACAAAAAAGAACGAAACAAGACATGTGTACAAGAAATGTGAAGTCAACAAGAAAAACGTTTTATTTGACGTCAGTTGTTCCCTTGAGGCTATGACAGGATCGTAATTGGCAAAGTTTTTATCCTATGTAACGTAATTCACAAATAATCTTTTACAGGTGTTACCTAAGGCATTATAGTTCTTGTTATTTTCACTAAATTTCTACAAAAGCCTATACGAACAGATATATTACTAAGATTACTTTGTACTTAATATCTTGTCCATATTTCCATACTAAATATATTTTGTAGATAAATAAATATTTTCGATTAATTTTGTTTTTAAAATGAAAAAATACATGAATTAAATAATGCTGTTAATTCGTTTTAATGGATTTTTTAATGCTATTCATAAACAGATCAATAAAAGCAACACAAATTTGTTTATCTGTTTTATATAGAAAATATTTTAAAACATCATTCATTTTCAAAGTTTATTTACATTTTTTTTATTAATATAAAAGGTCAGACAAACCTATTTTATATACTTTTTTTATAAAAACTATCAAATTTTCGAACTTTAAATATGAGAAAAATAGATGTACTGTCATTAATAGAATCATATAATATCTATAACAAATAAAAATATAAGTAATATTTATAATAAAAATAACTAACAAACGTAAAAACTATAAATATTGAAAAATTATAATTAACGAATTGTTAAACATATCAAAAACCATTGAAATAATCCAAACGATAACTTTAAAATGATTCAAATACAAAAATTTAATTAATTTTATTTTAAACTTCTTCTTTATATCTTTTATATTTTCTACATCACAAACAAATAAATATATTCTATTCATTCTTTATATTTCTTACGTTTCTAAAAATAATTTTTTTAATCGTTACAGTCTTAGGTCCCACTACTGAATAAAAATCTGTTCTAATTTTTAAATCTTTTATAATTCAAATAAATGTTTTTCTTTTCTACAAATTTCCAAATATTTTTTTATAAAATTTTTGTATTGACTATATTTGATTTTTTATATTTGTTGAATTTCAATCACAACTTACATATTTTACATTTTTAAAATAAACATGATTGAAATGAATATGGTTAAATTTTTCGAAACAATAAAGAAAATAATTTTTTAAAAAACTATCTTAATGAATCTGTACATAAAAATACAAATAAGTTTTGAAATGTATTATTAAATTGTTTGTGATTATTGCTATTCATGATATGTGTGTATGTATATATTTATATATATATATATATATATATATAATATTATATTAACCAACTGCTGAGCGAAAGCCTCAATGATTATTACCATTCACGGGTACTCATATTCACCATTCTGACCAAAAGAATATATATATATATATATATATATATATATATATATATATAGTGTTTTATTATTACACAAAAGCATATTTTAAATTATATTATATCTGCTATTGAATATCTTAAGAAAAGCAATTACTTTTGCAATCTTGTATAATAAATTCTGTTCAACATTAATCTGCTCTTTACAAAGTTGTAGTGACGTGTAATACAACTTGTAAGTACAAGAGATTGCATAATACATAATTATTTAATTCCAGATATTTAATTTTATTTTATTTTTTAGAAAAAAATAAATGAAACTTAATTAGTGAAACTTACTTAGTGTATAAAAATAAACTGAAATTATTTCCTACTTCATTTTCAAAAAAAAAGACACAAATTGAATTTAGTTAAATACAAATAATTATTTTGCATACTACATGTAATAAATAAAATATTTAGAAAAATAGAATTAATCTACTAAAATATTAAAATAAAAATAAAAACCCAATTAAAAACATAGCAGCAAATATAAATATATAAGAAATATCTACAAAACCAGAAAAATTTAGAAATATCAAAATGTTAGAATGAAATTTTGAAATTATAATTAGTATTGTATATTACTGAAATGAATAATATTACTTTTTTAATGAAAGAAGTTAATAATCCACTAAACTTGAATATGAAAATAGTGTTCATATCGAAAATTTTATACAACTGGAAACAAGAATAACTTGGAAAATGAAAAAACATGTTTTTTTTTGTTTTTAAAGTACCTTCATTCTATACTATACTTATATATACATATACATATATACAATATATATATATATATATATATGTATATATATATTATTTTTCGTCCGTCATAAATCAATAAACAAATTAAATGATGAATTAAAATTCCAATAATGAATGGAAAAGTGTAACTACTTTATAAATAAATTAAAGGTTTTCAGATAGTAATGTTGTTTTTATATACAATAATACATTTAAACATGTACATACATATACAATCTGTGTATGAAATCTACAAGGCTTCTGCGGCATGTCAAACGAAAATTAATTGTTCTTGCGTACTGAGTTTCACGATACCCTATTTACCATGAATGAAGGTCATGCGGTTTTCTCGTCTATAAATACATTTCCATACACACATACGTATATATTAAACGTAAACTAAATAAAGTTTTCATACAATGAAAGTTCATAAGACGCATTTTTTATATTTCAGATATATAATATTACAAAGTCACATTTGAACGGATTATTCATATTAATAAATCAAGCATTTACGTTTTTTCTCTTTAACTATACAGTTTTTGATTTATATCTAAATGTTCAAAGGAATGTCATAAGGCTCTAATTTATTCAAATTTAAAACATATAATTATAAATATTAGCATTTTATATCCTATGCTAACAATTATTTCCGTTCATATTTAAATATAAATATTCAACAATATTTTTCGTTGATTAAAAAGAAACATGTTTATGGGGAAAAATGAGTATAGTTTCTTTTTAATAAAACACAAATCTAGGCGTCACATTTGGATGAGCCTGTATATATAAAAAATATGTTAAACTCTTTTCATTCTCTTATAACTCGAATGTCTAACTTTTTTTATTTACCCTTCTATTCTTTTACGATTACCGTACTGGATAATTTATTGTAACATTCAATGCAGTTTAATGAACAAAGTAATTCTTACTTTATGTAACTATATTAGCGTTAAGTTCCACAGAGAAATTCTTTACTGTCATATACACAAGCCTCTATACTTATGTTCATTTATTTTTGTAATTTATTTCCTTTTTAATCGTGTTTGAAGTAAAGCTCCTTCAAGCATTTTAAATTACTCTCGAAATAAACAATAATATGTTATATTTAAATTTCTTTATATATACTTAAAAAAATTGTAATTATTTAGAATATTTATTATCGTTATAATTATTTTTATAAATTTGAAAAGTGTTATTTTTTTGTATCAAACTTTTTTTTATTTCCATACCAAAAATACATAATCAACTTTTATTTTAATCACTATCTACTGCAGTATGCATCTATTTTATGTAATTACACGAGTGCAATTACCATTTACTCACATGATTACACTTCGAATTTTCATATCTGAGCACTTAATCATGTGAATGTGCATTCAATGTTACCCTAACCCTATTCATATAAATTTGTCAGCAAAATTTTCATATCAGTTCTCTTAGTGAGGATGTTAAGCACATATAACAAACAATGTAATTCATTTCATTTATATTCTAATATTTATATGATTACCAAAATAAAAACATTTATATGCTTAATTTATAAATTTATAGAATTGTTTATTGCTCTTCATTCTAACCAATTTACAAAACCAGTCAATGTAAATATATTAGTTACTCATTGTCACGCACATTATTATTATATTAAAATACTTTCAAAGAACATTAAATAAAAATAGCATATATATATATATATATATATATATATATATATATATATATATATATATATATATGCAAGTATATATTTTCAGATAAACTATATATGTGCATTATAATAGATACAAGGAATATATCCTACACAAGAAAATGAAATTGAAATATATAATCAATTTACTTACAACACATGCCTCTATACACATCCAAACATACACAAATATATATATATATATATATATATCGGGAAAGAGAGAAAGAGACAACGAGAGAGAAAAAAGGAAAAGGATTAATATTAAAATAAAAATTTAAATTTAAATTATTGCATTTTTTAATACTCAAAAAATATATTTTAACCGAAAATTGAAATTCATGCTTTAAATTCTTTAGTACAATTGTTAAAAAAATCAATAAATAAAAATATTATTATTTTTAAATATGTCAACTATTTTCTTATTACAATTCTCCATTTTCAGATGAAATATTTTTACGCGTTAAGAAAATATATTTATTCTTAATCGATCTATGAATTTCATCTTTAAATATTTATATTTGTGTATAAAAGATATATTCATAACTATAAAAAAAATATTTTAATATGAAATTTTCAAAAATAATATAATTTTTAATACATAAAAATCCAAACTTTTAGAAATTCAAAATTCATCTCAATCAAAGTTTGAAGTAATCAAAGATGATATTATATCAAAGTTGTTTAATAATTTGCCAAAGACTTGATATTAACACAAAGAACTTTGAAACTGAACTAAGTTTCGACAAAGTCAGTTCTACTCAGAAAACTCTTCAACATTACCTTAATTAACCGCCTTGTTGATGATTTTCTCTAAGGTTTTTTCTTCTAAGTACAGTAAACATACTGTCTAATGAACTTTCATAATTACCATTAAATTATTTACTTCATTCCTTAATTTTTAAAAATCTTTAATAATTTTCCAATTTTATGATTTTTACACATTTTTAATTTTTTTATCAGTAATGAATTGTTCATTAAGTTCAACATTTAAAGTTTAATAACAATTATATAAATTGTAAGTTACAAATATCTTATTTTCTAAAAAATACAAAAAATATACATAATTTTTATAATCAAAAAAATTAAGTAATTATGTTAAATAACTAAATTAAAAAAAATATTCTCAAATACACAAAATACATTAAGAAATTATTTATATTTTTTTAAAAAAATAAATTAATATGTTTGTTTTTAAAAAATATATTTTGTAAATTACTCAAACATAATTGTTCGTGAATGTAATAAATTTATAAATTTTAAATTCATAAAAAATATATTACGTTTTTTTAAAAAAAGGAAATGATTATTTTGCATAAAATTTAAATATCCTTTAATATTCTTATTCCTTGTTTATAACTGAATATTTTAAAAATAACCTTCTTTAAGAATGTAAATAATATCAAATATTCTAATTTTAACGTAAAATGAAAATTTTACACTATTCATAAATATTTTATATATCTTTTCATTCACTAAAAATAAATTAAACAAACAAAAAATATCACACTAAATAAAAAGTCAAAGGCTCGAGCATTGTAAACGTACAATTATACGATACCATTTATACAAACATTAAAAAAATTATTAATTTGTTATAATAAAAATAATTCATTCACATTTCATTGAAGTTCTCAATCACAAAAAAAAATTAAAAAATACTCTAAATATATTTTTCGCAAAACAATCTTTATCCTCATAACATGAAATTTTAGATTAGAAAAAATATATATTTTTTAATAATTATTTATGTTTCACATTTCTTTACTTATTATACCTGTTGTAATTATCATATCATTTTGAAAACTCATGCACATAATATCTATCTTTGATATGATAAATATGTTCTAAATATTTCTTTAATATTTTGGCTTCTTTATTTTAGAGCACATATATACAACATATAATCTTAAAATGGTTGTGCTGATATATATATATATATATATATATATATATATATACATGACGTATGTTGAAAACGAATGCTTGTTAAATTTTATTTAAATTTTTATATTAAATAATAAAACCACATATTAAACCACACAGTTTAAACAATGAAAAAAGATTAATCTTTAACTTAATATTATTGACTAAATTCATAACATTGCTGTTGTTACTTCAGGAAAAAATAACGACCTTTACGTGTTTTTTTTATAAAAAGTACATTTTCATGGTGTTACTAGTCATATTGTTATATGCGATTATTATCATAATTACAACTATGTATGTTACGACAAAGCTCGTTAACATATTACAAGCATTAGCCTATTTGAATCATTATTCCGGTTTCATATTATGGGTATAACTAATTTGTTTCTCTTACATTGTCAAGTTTGAATAAGGATAAATTGGGTAAATTGAAGGTCGAATGCGTTTATGAAGGAGTAGATTAAATGCTTACCGAGTAATATTGTTAAATAATGAATACATATATGCGTGTAATCCGCAAGCTAAAAATATATATCGGTGTTATTATCAATTATACAAATCTTTTCATAACACAGTTACTTTTTCGTGTTTTAATGTTATTTTCTTTATATACATATATATATATATATATATATATATATATATATATATATATATATTAATTTCAACGATATTTATTTAAAGGGTAATACCTTTTTAATGATATTCAAACTTTTATCAGCGTACAAATGAATACTTTTTACAATTTTATGATTATTTTATCAGTAGAAATTACAAGTATTAAGAAAGGTCTACTTCATTAAAATCGTTGTTAGCTGAACATGCATATTAGATTATAAGATTTTATATATATATATATATATATATAAAGAGAGAAAAAGAGAGTAATATTTAGATTATTATTTATCAATTTTAAAAAGACAGAGCATAAACACTTGAAATACTCTTGAAAAACTCTTATGTATTCATTTTTGTTTTTATTCCAATTATTTAAGTAGGATAACGGTATTTTTTAATTTTCGACTTTTAATGAATAAATACTTGTGTATTTATATATATATATATATATATATATATATATATATAAGTGCAGACACAAAATATTTCAAATAAAATCACCTAATTCTTTTAAATGTATAATATACTAATATCACTGATAATTTGATAAAACCCAAGTGTATTTATTTATTTTAATTACACAGTATTATATTCCTTGTTAACAAAACAAAAAATACATTTTACTGTTTATTATTTTTTGGGTTTTTTCATATATATCTTTTTATAATACATTTTTCATTAATAACAAAACACATTATTTTTTATTATATATATATATATATATATATATATATATGTGTGTGTGTGTGTGTTTGTGTGTGTGTGTGTATATATATTAATTTATACATCTGTATGTAAATATATTTTATTCCAAAAGATAATTTTAATCACTGGCTAATATAATAAACTTTTAAATTGTGTCATCGATTGAAATTAAATACCCTATTCTACTACATATCATATATTTTTTTTGTCAAAATCACAATTTTTCAAATACTAATTTTATAGTAGTAAAGAAAGAAACAAATTATTATAGTAATAATTTGAGAATTTAATATCTATTAACTTATTAGGTTAATATTCTAAAACTGTTAAAGTATTGACTTCATATTATTATTCTTATTGCTTTTTAATCGACGTTATAAATATTTTTTTATTAAATATATTGAAACAATTTATTTGAAAAATATTTGGTTTCAATTTATTTTCCAAAAAATATTTTTTACATGCATAATATGAAATATTCAAAGTGGCTGAAAATTCATTTTAATAACACAACTAGAAAAATCGATGAATATTCACGCATGTGTAAACACAAGTAAGCACATACACAGCTATGTAAAATGAATACAAAATTGCTAAATCAATTTTTTTTAATAAAAAAATATCAAAAATAGCTTTTCAGTGCAGATCTCAACCACATTCATTTTAACGTATTCGTCTGATATTTTAAAACTAATCTACTTGTTTTTACTAAATGAAGAAAAATTATAATATATATATATATATATATATATAAACAAATATATTTAATTACAGATAAAATACACTGACGCACATAAATCATCGCCATATGGGTAACATAAGCAACTTATTGATATAATTCAATGAAGTCGTTAAATTAAAAACTTTTTTTTATTTAATTGATAGTAAATATAATATTCATTAGAAAAAAAAACACAAAAAAACAATAATTAATTCTATTATATAGTAGAAATTGCTAAAATAAACACAGTTTACTTCAAAAGGAGTGGGCAAATATAACATCAGAAGCAACAAAAAAAATAATTTATTCAATGCCAAATCGTTTAAATGAAGTTGTAAAAAGAAAACAGAAACAAGCGAGATATTAAACTCTTTTTTTTAAAAAAACTGTTGATATTTTTTGCTCCTGATGAATGTAACATACTGTTTTTATTTTAACAATTTCTACTATATAATAAAATTAATTATTTTTTGTATGTTTTTCTAATGAATATTATATTTATTATTTATTAAATAAATTTTTTTTTATTTAATTTAACGACTTTACTGAATTATATCAATAAATTGCTTATGTTACCCATATGGCAAAGACTTATGTACGTCAGTGTATATTTAGTTTGCCACAATTATAGATATTTAAAAATATTTATATATACTACAATATTTATTAATATAAACAAAAATGAGAAATATCATAACGTTGTTAAGCGAGTATTTTTAACACTAAGTTAAAAAAAGTCAAAAAGAAAGCAACGCGATGCTTTTTATTTTATCTGAAAATAAGAACAACTTTACGAAACTAATGTAAATAACATAATAGATAAGTATTTTCGATGCTTAGAATCATTTTTGTACTGTAGAAAAAATATAAATAACATCTGTAAGAATTGAAATAAATAAAATTATCTTTTTTCTTAGTTACTTTTATATTATATGATTATTGTGTTATCTATAATTGAAAATATACAATTTTCTAATATAAACCAAATTATATACATAAATTAAAATAAAAAATACAAAAATATATCAACTAATTATATATATATATATATTATGTGTGTGTGTGAGTATGTGGAAGAACAAGAATATTGAAATGAAATGTGTAAATGAAAAATGTAGTATATCTATAAAAACATTATTATTATACAGAAAAGTAATCTTGTTGAAATACAACGATAGAATAATAATTTTTAAAACTCCACCTGTTGTAAATAATATATTTTCGCACGAACGGTCAGAAATTCTATGAATTTTTTTACATTTTCTCGATTTACAATTCATTGCGTGTTTTTCGAATAGATCATTTATTACGTTGTCGAATCACTTTTGTCACACCTATTTCCTTTTTCTTGTAGATAAGAAAACACAGTTCATTCTTTCGATAAAATGTCATTAAATAAATTATTACTGTATGCTGAAAATCTTTAATTTAAAAATCGTTCGATTGTATTCTACAGTAATAAAGATTAAATACAGGATATTATATATATATATATATACCCATACTTAAAACTAAAATAATAAAAACATATTTAAAATAGTGATTAATAAAAAATAAATCAATAGGAATAATATTAACTAATTAATAACCATAATACAATGATAACAACCAATATTTATATTATACAACATTGCTCAAATAAAAAGGAAGGAAAATGAGAAGAATGAATTGAAAACAGAGTTTTCAAAGACTTGAATAAAAAATAATAATCTAATATTTTTGAAACAATACATTTTTAATAAGTTTATAAATATTTGTATATCAATTTTATATTATTAATGAAAATTATAATATGTATTTATTTATTTAAAATATGAATCAGTCTAAAGTAACACATTTTTTAAATTCTATATATTGATTTTTTTTCGAAATATAAATAACATATATATTTTCTAAAAAAAATATATGCATATAAACATAATAATATATAAATTCAAAAACATATAAATTAATAATAATGTAATAAGTAATAGTAGTGTGGTTTAATATACTAATAAACGAAAATGAAATATTTTTAACACTTAGTTGTTTATTTCAGGGAAAAACAAGCGTAAAGAAAAATAGTTACGCTCCGATATGGAATGAACAGCTTGTATTTACAGAAATGTTTCCACCACTTTGTCAACGGATCAAAGTGCAGCTACGTGATAACGACCCCGTTAAACCAACGGTCATCGGTACTCATTTTATTGACTTGAAGACAATCTCCAATGATGGTGAAAAAGGTCAGTTATGTCAATGTTTTTCACTACCACAATAAAAACCATGATAATAGTTTTAGTTGAATTTTACATCAAAACATTTATAACACTTTAAAATAACATAGATAAAAAGTTATTGAATGTTATAAATAATAGTAAAAAATATATTCTCAATTCGTTCAGAACCATTTAATCTATTCATTGTGTTAATACACCGACGAAATAATTTTATAAAAATAAAAATGTAGACATCTATATAACTTTTTTATTTTAACTTAAAAAAATTCTACATCCATCAAGTTATTATGTATATATACATATACATATATATATATATATCTATCTATATATATATATATATATATATATATATATATATAATTTTAAGAAAAATAAAATTTAAACATAACAATAAACTTTTAATTATTCAATTATTCGCTTTTCTTTATCTTATAGCAATATGTAAATATATGCATTTCACGTTCAAATGCATTTGAATTCAATAATTATGTAAATTTAAATTTAAAGGAACTGTTTACCTTTACAAATTTGTAAATGAAATTTGTTATCTGGAGAGAAAATGCATATATATTTTTAAACGTTCAAAATACAAATCGATATACATAAAATACATTAAAATATTGTATTTTTTATTTATAGATACTACAAACAGTGTGATCCTAATTTATTATTTTAATATTTCAAATACGCAAGATAAATATAAATGAAAAAGTATAATTGGCTTCATACTTTTTCTGAAATAATTCACTTTCTATATTACAATATTTTATAAACGTATTCCAATAATTACTTATTTCTTTTTTGCTGCTTATGCGCATTTCTTTAATCATGCAAACAATCATAAAACCTTGATTTTATTCAAAGATGTCATAATCGGCACTGTGAAAATGACAGTTCTGTAAAAGATGACAATAAGCATAATCAATCAAAAAATTAATAATAATAATAATTAGAAATTACTACAATGTTTTGTACTGTGCGATAGATATTTTTTTATGAAAAAAACAAATATTTAAATTGAAATTCATAGAGAAATTCTGAGTACTTTAACCCTTTGCACTCGAGTGGCCACTCTCACTCACCAGCCAATGTATTGATACAACTCGACTGGCGACTGAGAGTCGCCATTAAGAATTACTTGGATTCTTTTTTATTTGTCAACAAGTCCGTCGACAGTAGGTACTTAAATTTAGAAAAAATCTGAGTGCACCTATCAGTACGGATATATTTCTCAATAAAATAAACTTATTAATGTAAATTTGAAAGCAAACATATTTTTTATTAATTATATAAAGTACTAATTCTTTATACAATGCAATTCAAAACATTTTAAATTTATAACAAATAAACTAAAAAATAAAAAACACAAAAATTCATACAAATTGAGCAGAAAATATTTGCGTACAGAAAATGAAAATCGAAAATAATATAAAATAAAATAAACTTTTCAAGTAAATTAGTAACTGGTTCAATAGCCTCTTCTTTTAAGAACCTCCTATAATAGTTTTTTCATGGAATATACCATTTTTATAGTTTCTTTAGTACTAATCTTATTCCACTCTTCTTCTATAACTTTCTTCAACATTTTCTTTGAAATTATGTCATGTTGGCGAATTCTACGTTTAAGAAAGTCACAAATATGCTGTATAGAATTTAGGTCTAGAGATTGGGGAGGTGCATGCAACTGTTTTGGAACGTTCTATAATATCTATAACTCAACAACTTCTTCCGTGTGCTTCGGATCATTGTCATGCAAAAAAATATAATCGGGATCTAGACTTAATTTTTCATCATTTTGCTTTATATTTCGTTTTAAAATATTTAAGTATGCATATTTAACCATCATGGATACTAAAAACTCCTTTTGTCCCACATCCTTACTTGTCGTACACTCTTATACCATTATTCTACCACCACCGAGTTTCATAGTAGGAGCAAGATTTTTTTTTCAGTAATGTACATTCAATTTTGAGTCCTTTTATTCCAAAAATGCAATATTTGCTATCGTCTGAGAAAAAAATGTTTTCCCAAAACCGAATTAGTGTATTAATGTGTTCATTTGCATATGCAATCCGTTTTTATTTATTGATACGTGAAATAAATGATTTCTTACGCGCAACACGTTCATGATATCCACCCTTTTTTATTATTTTTCGCACAGTATCAGCACAGATTTGTTTTTTAAATAGTACTTTAATATCTTTTGCAATTTGGGGTGGTTATTTGGGGATTTTCTTTCATTGAAGCTACAATATTACGCCTTTATATAAATGTTAAGTTCGAAGATCGGCTAGAAAATGGTTTCGAAGTGGATTTAAAATTGATTACTACCCTTTGAATGAAAGAATGTTGTCTTCCAATACCCTTTGCTATTTCACAAAAACTTTTTCCTTCTTTTCCTAACTTTAAAATAATTTTTTCATTCACTGAAAGAAATTTCCTTTTTTTGAATTCCATCTTATTTATTTTTTTGCAAAAAAAATTATTATTAGTTACTAAAAATGATATGTTAGTGTTTCAATTGTAACATACGAACTATGACATAAAACTGTGATAATTTTAAAACAACAATAATTGCAAATATTGCAAAAAATCGACGATTTACCGTTTAATAAAAAAACGTTTTCTGCTCAGTTTGTATGAACTCTTGTGTTATTTATTTTTTAGTTTATTTGTTATAAATTTAAAATGTTTTGATTTGTCATATATAAGCAATTAGTAGTTTATAGAATTGATAAAAAATATATTTGTTTTCAAATTTACATTAATGAGTATGTTTTATTGTGAAATATGTCGGTATTGATAGGTGACTCAGACTTTTTCGAGCGAGTGTATACATATAAAACAAACAAATTAATTTTAATAACCAGTGTTTGTTCAACACCATATTTGAACACTTTTTCACACTTGCACATATATGACTAATATCAAGTGAGGTATTGACGCAAGACAGGTAGCAAACATCATCAAATAAGGTAAGTAAATGGGTAAGGATGTTCATTCGTTTTCTCATACTGAGAATCTCAACACAATTACCATCATATAATAAGCTCTTTGCGTAGTAGCAAAGCACTTCGTTTCAACGTCAATGTTATTAACTCGGAACGCTGTTTCCTCAATGGCGTCATATTTTCTGACAGCCGTAGATATTCATGTGTTCTGCAAGTTCGTACATGTACGAAATCGATAAATGTATTTCATGGAATAAAGTTACTTTCAGCGAGTGCGGTAGTTTTCGAATCAGTGAAAATTATGCTGCTATTTGAAATTAATATCAATTATTTTACAATTATATAGGAATTTCTCGTTTTATGTACTTCAACGTATTAATTTAATTATATAACGGCTTATAATTCAATTACTGAAATATTTCGTTCTCATTCTGAGAATCAAGTTCAATTGTAGAAATATTTACTTTCGTTTTTAATAAAATTAATATTAAAATGATATTATCTTAACTTTATTACTATATATAATTTTAAATTTGCACTATGTAGTTATATTTCTATCAATGATGTATCAATTAGTTTTTATTAATAAATAAACTTATTTATTAATTATTTTATAATGATTATAAGTTATTATCCAATTGATTAATTTGTTTTAATTAAATATGAAAAGTACAATTATTGAACTCGTTATTCTTGAGTATCTGTTTATCACATATGTGATTTTAAAATCCGTAGAAAATAATATTAACACACTTAAAAAACACTGACATATATATATATATATATATATATATATATATATATATAATTTAGGTACAAACGTTATTCTTATTAATGTACAAATTTCAATATGATTTTCCATCTACTTCAGTAAGAATTGATTATCTTAAACGTTATTTTCATTCATAATGACACTGAAAACAGACTACTTGTTGAAGTTTATAATACATATAGCTCTTTATATCTGAAACAATGACGTCACAATCCAGGAAGTCAATTGAGCTATATAAACAGGCTGATATAGATTGAAATTGAATGTTGACCGCAAAATGGATCGTAAAATGTCTGTGTAGGATTTTGTTTCGTTTAAAAGGATTCAAGTGGATATTTATTATATAAAATCAGATTATAAAATTGTATTTCCTAACGGAACAAAATTGGTTTTATATTGTTATGTTATATATTTCCTCGCGTACTAATTTAATTTCGTTTATTTCTCTTCTTTCGATATTTTTTTATATAAAACGTACTTGAATTAGGTATTTTGAAACTGTGTTATTTAATTAAAATTAAGAAGCTCGCTTTTGATATCAATAAAGTATACTCTTTTCATTATTGAGGAATATTTAAATTAATAATAGGATTAAATATAAGCGTACCTATTTTTAGAAATTTTTTTCATTAATATTTACCTTCATACATACATATATATATATATATATATAATCTTAAAATTCAACTTTATATTTCATTCTAATTAATAATATTTCTATTCAAATTATTTACCTAACAATTTTTTACAGAATGATTTTTAATATATTTTACAAAATTTGATAATAAAATGATTTTTTAATTAAATTAATTTATATATTTGATTGAATTCTTTTCATACTTGTAAATTTTAATTAATTTTTATACCAATACATCATCAGAAATAATACATTAATAATTCAGATACTTGTATAAATTAATAATTCATTTTAATATTTATTGTATATAAATAATAACATTTTTTTCAAAATTCAAAATAAGAAAAATTATGAATTCTATTTTCCATTTCAGCGCACTAAAAAAAATATCCATGAACGAATAACAAACATAATGAATAGATTTACCCCAAACAACTGTATAAATAATTCAAATAAGCAGCTTTATTATCAGTAACCCATGTTCAGAAAATCTCATATACTTCAAGAGATTCCTTCTATTATATCATGAATAAGAACTGAGCATAAATAAAGACTTCTGTCGAAATAAACAAATGTTTATTTTATTATACTTGACGTTGGATTGTTCAATAAATCAAGACAATAAAGTCCTTTGTATATATTCACTAGGAGCGTTGGTAACAAGAACAAGTAGTGATTTCAATAAATGACAGTGTGGATGCGCCAAGCAAAATAATACATTTCCGCGACCTTTATTGTTGCCGATAATGTTTAAGGGGCAAACGAGAGTCGAATAAGAAATGAAAACGAACACAATACCATACACACGTTACATAATACGTTCCCAGATTTTTTCACAACAGAATGAGGTCAATTTTCATATTTTACGCGTAGCGATCACAGATTTTGAAGGTCGGTCTTGTGTTTCATACTTGCACCATTCTATCAAATATCTTTACTTTGCCTTACAATGAAAATTATTTATCTGTTCTGAAATATTAGCAATATTATTTCTTTAAAAATATAACAAAAAATTATATTAAAACATAAAAATAAGTATTTGTAATCATATCAAAAATATATAAATTAAGAAAAATAATTATCACCAGAAATTCAACAATTTTATAGTAATCACATAATTTCTTAAATATTTAAATATTCATGGCAAAAGCACAAATTCCAAATGTCAAAATTCAGTATAAATAATGAACATAAGTTTTTATATAAAAAATACATTTAGCAATAGAAATACAAAGATAAAAATGAACAATTTTAACAATACTAAATTATCTTATTTTTCAACATAATATCCTTAATTTTAAATATAAATGCTGACACGATTAATTCACAATACGTAAATATAGTTTTTATTACTTTTTCAGCTTTTTATTTAAAGTAAAATTACTATAAATATCAGATATTTTACTTCTACAATTAATTAGAAAAAAATGCCTTTTATCTCCTCTACTAAATATCTAACAATAAAAAAGATAAATAAAAATTAAATAATTATTAATGCAACAAAATGCCATAAATATCTAACACATATCTCGTATATGAAATAAAAATTTAAATATACAAAATAAGTCATTTATCTAAATATACTTATTTTCATGAATGTAAATGTGAAACGAATGTATTTATAAATCAACGGTTATTTTGATTAAATATAATACATTCTATATTACATTGCATACGATATATCTAAGATGACATTAAAATGATATACACTTACGCGGAAAAGTGCTAGTTTGAGTAATAGCAGCATTTAAATATGACAGTTAGTTATATCTCATCCTACGTTCAGCCGCAATAAAAACGAATGAAATCTCTTTTAATATTCAATTGTATTTGAATACATGAAAAAGAGAAACTTCTACAATTTAAACTACATTAATAAAATTATTTACAATTAGTATGTAATTATTTATACTTAGTATGTTAAGTATTTTATTAAATTGATTAAAAAAATATAACTGCTTTAAATATACATATACATATATAAAAGAATATTTATACAAATATTAGTTAGATCCAAAAAAAAAAATGTAATGTAATACTTTCAATATTCAGAATATTCGATCGAAAGATTAAAAAATTGACAAATAATTAATAAAAAGCAAAAGAAAAGAAATTTCACAAATATATATTAATAATATATATCAGTAATTTTTTACATTACAATTTTTTTGTCAACTACTATCTTTATTTTAAAATGTTAAGATAAATTCCTTTATTATACATCTTTTCTAATTCATTGATCTTATCGTTGTGATACTTTATTACAAAAAATTACAATCAAACTAAAGAAAAGAAAATTTAATAACATTTTTAATTATTTATAAGAATTTGAATAACATGTTTATGTGTATGTATACAAAAAAAGAGAAAACACAATTTTAAAAGATATTTGAGAAATGCAAACATTATTTTATTTTATTTAAACCCTAATAAACTAAACTAAATAATTTAACTTTGTGCATATTTTAATAATAGATTACAATTTTCAATTGTTAAATAATTTTGTTACATCAAAGTGAAGAAAATAGTTTCAGATATCTATAAACCACAACTAACCCGCAGTATGTTTCCATTTTCCGTTAAGGGAAATCTACGTATATTCAAAGAACAGTTCGACATCATGAATGAATGATAACAGATGAGAGATATATTTTAATGCGTGTCTGTTCATTATAGACACTTTACATAAATCAAACGATGTGATATTCTGATGCGGGTTGACAAACCATAATAAAGTTATTTTATAGATTATATTTAATTATAATGTTATCTATAAAATGTCACTTATTATTAAATCATTCTTAGTTTTAAAATGATATGCTAATATTTTATAGACTTATTTTCAATATCACATTTAAATTTTTTATTAAATTAATTTTTTTAAAAAATATACTCTTCTTTAGTTACCTGAGAATAGCATAGCAAGAACACTAAAATGAAATTATTAATTCTTTTTTTTAAAAAATATACCAATTTAATTTTATTAAAAAGAAGTTTTTCTACAAATTCTTTAAAAAGTGTAAATAATATTTCAAGCATAGATGATAATTAAAAATGTCAAAAATGTAAAAGAATTTTCTTGTTTATTATAATTTTATTAAAATACAAGTAGGTATATTAAAAAAATAATTATATTGTAATTCAACAATTTTCTTCAAAATAACTTTGACTTCAATAGTAATAACTTTCAACAATAATTGATAAGTTATATTCTATATAAAAGGAAAAAGACATATAAAAACAACTTAATTATAAAATGTCATCTAAAATAAAAAATTAGAATTGTGTATAACAATCTATATTTTTTTAAAAAATAAATATGAACATATCTCCAATTTTTCTACGTATTTATTATTTTTTTTATTTTACATTTTCACGTAATCAGTATCATACCAAAGAAAAGTTCTTTTTTGTAAATAAATGACACTCATTTATCACAAATGATTTATAAAAGTTTTAACATTTCTTTATCTGTTACAGGTTTTTTGCCAACATTTGGACCGGCTTTTATTCACCTATATGGATCAACCAGAGATTATAGTTTGATAGATGAGCATTCTAACCTAAATACAGGTCTTGGCGAAGGTGTATCATACAGGTATGTAACTACATATGTATATATATATATATATATATATATATATATATATATATAATATTCGATATTTAAAATAAATTTATTGTAATTTGATAGCATATAAATAAAAATGTAATATTAATAATTATAAATATATTTATATTAATATTATATATATATATATATATATATATATATATATATATATATATATATATATATATATATATATATATATATATATATATATATATATATATATATATATATATATATAAACAGTTAATAAATTATACCTTACTACACAAATAAGTAAAACACAATAAACTGTTCATATATTTTTTAAATTTAATTATAAACTTTTAAAATATATTAAGTATATAAATAAATTTATTATTTAAATTATATAAGAAAATATTTTTGTACATATAAATGTTTCGAATAATAATTGAAAATAGGTAAAAAAAATTCTTGTATAGAAAACCTCTTGTATAAAAATTCTTGTATAATATTCTTGTATAATATTCTTATATAAAAAACCAGGTAATTGTAAGAAGTAACAATCGCAGAGGATTTTCCGTTTAATAATTCGAAATATCTTTATTCTAAAACCGAATAAAAGACATAAACAGAATGAAAAACGATAATGTTTATTGTGAATTACACTTCAAAAGAAAATTACAAAGTTTTCCACATCGATTCAAAGTGTTATAAGATTTTATGATGGAAAAATGATAGCATTGTACCTCGGAGCAACCGTTTAGTCTTGTGGGAATTAAATTTACTGCTCGGACCCATCCTGCAATAGGAAATGAATTGAACACAAAAGTATAATTATTCACAATAGTCAATGACGATGTTATTTCATTATAATTTGGTTAATACATTCATTTTAATAAAATTTATCAATTAAAAAAAATATAATGAAACTATATATGCACTTTAGGACAAAAAGTAATAAATAAAGGTTTGATTATAGAAAAAGAACAAAATAATTAAATAATCAATATTGAATTATCAAATGAAAATTATTAAGAAAATTGCTGCTACTAATAACTATTTATCTTAATCAATATAAAATTTTTTGAGTAGAAAAAATTAAAACGATGATCAATTCTTAAAAACACTCGAATATCTTTTACAAGAACAAATTATATAAACTATTGAAAAAATTTGAAAATGTCTAAGAAACAAAATAACGATTCAATAAATTATTCATACTTAATTTTTTTAAAAAGTTTTCAACATACATAATAGTTTATAAATTTTCTTATTTCTATTATTAATACATTTATTAATTCTATTAATAATATTGAAACTACGGAAAACTTCATAACAAACACAAATAATACAAATTTATAAAACTTATAAACATGTCTTATTAATGATTTTTAATTTCTTTTAAAAATGTATAGCACATTACAAACAATTTTATTGGCCATTTATTAATTCCTTACAGTATGCACGCAACGAAACACGTGTATCATAAAACTTATAACAATAAATTATAACAAAATCTGTCATGTTCTTGCATGTACATATTTTACACAGTAAAATGTATTAGAATGTACTACAACAAATTTTATACGAAATTTTCATTTTATATTTTCAATATCTTTCGTAATTAATTTTTTTTAAATCGTAAATATTAATTTTTAAAATAATTTATATCATTTTTATTATAACTTTTTGAAAAATAGTTTATTTTTATTGATAGTTGTTAAAAAATATTTTTATTTTAATGCAAGGAAATGAATTACTACAAAAAAATAATTAACTGAAGCATAAAATCTTGAAGTTAAAAGTCAGTTTGATTAGTTATATAAAAATCTGATAAGTTATAATAAAATAATATTAAATTATTATTTTATTATAACTTATTTCACTTTTTTACTTAATATTATTATTACTTTTACAAGTGAAATTCATAAGCATTATTTGTTACATTTAATGATTCACACAATATTTCATATGAAATCTTTTAAGTTAAACATTTCAAGAGTTATTTTTTCCTTGAAATAAAATGTTTTATCTTCACTCAAATAATATAAAAATCGAACTAGATCACATTATTAAATATCAGAAAATAATATAAATTATCAATTCATTTATTAGATACTTAAAATATATTTATATATTTCATTACTACTGAATGAAAATTATTCTATATATTTTAATAAAATATCCATCCATCTATCTATCTATCTATCTATCTATATATATATAGTAATATTTTAAAATATACTGTACGTAAAAATGTGTATGCGTGCGTAGATATGATACTTAATTTAATTTAAAACAAAAGTTTACTTTGAAATGCCATTAGGTCACTGGAGTACATACAAACTTTAATATTCATGTAAAAAGGACTTTGTTCTATTTAGCTTTTTGTTTAGTACTTTATACTTTTCAGTTCAATGGTCTGTAGATGTTCTCTCTGGGTTCGGTTATTTTGATATAGTTAAAAAATTAAAAACAATATTGATATAGGTAAAAATGTCAAACAAGCGTATATATTGAAATTATGAATAACATATTCATGAAATATAATATTATTGTCAAAAAATGAATAAATAAATTAATAGAAATAACTTTCATCCGAATATAATTTACACAAAAGTATAATATGAAAATGTTACAAAAAATCAATATGCTATGAATTGTTCAAATGGATGCATTTATAGTTTCGTATATATCCATGTAGCTATTAAAAAATGTTTGTATATACATATATCACAGGTTCACTCATTTTGTAAAATTATTTACTTTCATATATATATATATATATATATATATATATATATAAATATATTAAAAAAAAGTACAAAAACGAAACTCAATATTACAAAATATATAATATTAAAGTCTAAAATACACAAAAATTACATTTTTATTTTTATATTAAAATCCGAGAATAAATACAATATCAAAACTAAGAACTACGGTTTTTCAAATAATTCAAAATTTGTTTTATTATGAATATATATAAGTACCAATAATGCACATCACAAAGTCATTTGAAACATTTTATATATATATACATTTATAAATCCTTTATATGCATGTCAAAATGTCAATCACATTGACGATATGAATGAGGGGATGGCATTTTTAAATGTAATTTATTCTGTTTTGCATCAGTGGAGTTAATATACAGATTTTTGAATAAAGATTTCATATGATAACATTTTTAATGTTTTTTCGTATTATAGTATGTGTACAATCGTGTATATTGTAATACATTGTATATATATATATATATATATATATATATATATATATATATATATATATGTATATAATATAAATGTATTAACATTTCTCAGTATAAAATGTTAATAATTTTCAAAATACTAGTAATATTTAATACAAATTGTATATTACTAATCTTTTAAAGAATTCTTTTTTCTAAACAAAACTAAATAACATATAATTGATAATTATAATTTTGAATTTATATATTAAATTACAGAACAAATTTGATGATTTTATGTATCAATAACACATACTAAACAATATGATTTTTAAACAATCAAATTTATACAAATATATTATATAAAATATAATTCAATATAAAAAACCATGTTTAAATTTATAGTTACAAATTTTTTCTGAATCTAATATATGTCAGATTAACTACATTTCCTTTATTTTTAATATAATAAAAAATAGCATAATTATTTTAAAAATCGATACTAAATGTGTCACTTCCTTGTGAAATAAAAGTGAATAAAAATATAGATCTGCTTGCTTGTTTAATTAATAAGAAGGACACTTTAATTATATATAAATATATATATATATATATATATATATATATATATATATAATAAACTTATAATGTTTTTCCAGAGCTCGACTTTTAATAGCAATAAGAACCGAAATAACAGATATTGTTGAACTCACTGCTGGACCAAGTGAAGTTGAAATGGAGCCAACGGCGCCGGTCGCCGAATCGGCATATGGAAAAAACGAAGAATTCTTTTTATTTTCAACGATACTTGATGCAAGTATGATCGAGAAGAGACTCTCCGATAAACCTGTTTACTTTGAAATAAGTATAGGGAATGCTGGAAATGCGATCGATGGGCACAACGAAAGTAGAATGCACACAAACGATTCAGATAGCGATGAACTCGGTAAGAAAATACACAATTCATGAAATAATAAAGGAATATATAATTTAAAAGACAATTTAATGACAATTTATTGAAATTCAAATGCGGAAGGGAGATAGAACTAATATATATATATATATATATATATATATATATATATATATAAGCTTATTGATATAATAAGAAAAGCACTAATAAATCACCTCATATATTATTAACAAATCTAAAAGTATACCATCATAAAATATATATGATAAAAATAATCATTGTGGAATTAAAGAAAATTTACTATACGCAATTAAAATTCATATCAATATTAGTATATACTCCGTATTTACCAAGATCAGTGCTGAATACGTTTTAGATGACCATGTTCTAGCAGTTTGAGTTACCAGCACATCGCATTATCGAATTCAATTTTCAATAAAAAAAAATTTGAGAAATAAAAAAAATAGATCGCTACGCTACTCTGTCATTAAAGACTCATAATATAAGAACTGCACAATAAATAATATGTATCAATTAATATTTTTTAAAAATATGTTATGGCAATGTTATATTTAATAACAAAGGGACTGAATAAAAAATTCATTGTAGGACATATGTGACCTTCAAAGCATGGAATATGTTATTTATTTATTTGTATATTTATACTTATATATGTGTGTGTGTGTGTGTGTATGTGTGTATATGTATTTATGTATATATGTACACATATGCATGTATGTAAACAATATAATTACTATTAAGTAAAAACCAATGTATGTTAATTTGAACAATCCAATGTTTATATTTTTCATATTCATTAAAAAACAAATACAAAAATGATAAAAAAAACGCATTATTTCAGAAATAGTTACGACAGATAGCTGGCAAAGTACAACTCCACACACCAAACCAATGTCTCACGATCGTACACATTATTTCTTACCCTACTGGGACAACAAACCATGTCTACATGTTAGATCCGTATGGCCTGATTTACGTCGCAGAATGTACAATTCTAACATAATTGGAAAGATCGTCGATAAATTGGTAAGTTTATCAATTCGATACAATCCTGTGGGATGAAAACAATTTTCAATATAAATATTTGTTAACAGGAAGAAGGATTGTCCGAAGTACATGCATTAGTTGAGGGTGATGATTCGAACGTAGAGGCGCAATTAAAAAATGTATTAGAAGAGTTGTCAACGAGCTGTTCAAAATATATATCGATAACGAAAGCAAACGCTACAGGACCAGGTACAGGGAAAACAAAACTCGATAAGGAAAGGATTAAATTGTGTACAAGAGAAATTGTGAGTATATTTTGTACCTACCTACCCACCTGTGTATATATTTTGAATATTTTTAAATAGTATACTAATAATAAAAAGCTCATAAAAAAGGAAAAAATATTAATCTAACAAATATATATGTTCTAACATACATACATACATATATATATATATATATATATATATATATATATATATATATATATAAACATTATATACATAAATACATATATATATATATATATATATATATATATATATATATATATATAAATTAAAATATTTGTACTAATAAAAATTGGAAATAATGAAATCATAGCATTTAATTTTTATTTTTATCTTCATTAATGATATATATCGATATTAATGATATATGCATTTTTTTACACAGGAAAATATAGGGAATATGGCACGTAACTTAAAAGCTCTTGTTACAAAAAGTTCTTTCAAAGAACGTTATAAAACAGCTCAAAGTTACCTCCAAAAATTGAAATTCCTTGTTGAAGATGTAAGTATACATTATTTACACATACATATAAAAATCCGATATTTCATATTACACGACCTAATATTAATGTAAGAATCTAAAATATTTATTTTAAATTAAAAAAATGTTAAATATGAAACAACTTAATAAAAATATTATCACACATCAACATAAATTGTATTTAAATTGATTTTTAAATATTCTATAAACATATATTTCAAAAAGTATGAGTTTAAAAAAACTACAAACAATATTATTCATTCAACTTAAGAATCGAGCATTTAATTTTTAGTTAAAAAATATTCATTATTTATTATTTTCAAAGTTCTTTACGTTTAAAATCCATTAAAAAATCATTAACATTATTTATAACAATTTATAACACAACGCAAGCAAATAAAAACATTTATACAATAGTAAAATACATATCTCCAAATAAATTCCAATAATAAACAAATAATAGAAAAAAAAATTATATATATATATATATATAATTTTTACGCATATGCAAATGTAAACTTGATTTTCATAACCCATTTATTAACAACAAAATTTATGTATTTATTCGATTACCATTTTAAAGATTCAATTACCAAATCAAATCTTAAATAACTTTATAAAATATTTTTATTACTAATTATTTCCTACAAGATTACAAAACAATTATAAAAACATAATGCCCGATAAAATATTTCAATTGTATATTTCTCATCACGAACACATAAATTCATGACTGTGTTTAAAATAAAATTGTTGAAATACTTGTTATATAAATAATAAATTAAGTATATTTTGTACTATCATCTTTCACAATAAACGTTCCGTGGCTACATGACCTGGAATACGTGACTCTGAAACATGCCATACAAGGGTGTTAAAAAAACACATTGGTGCAAGTAAACTGAGCGTACAGCACACACTTTTATAAAGGGGTAGTGTAGAAAATAGACTTTTTACATACACATATTCATGTATCACTATACAAAGCAACACTAGTAAATACTGTAACTTAATGTGACAATGATAACTTTGCAATATTATACCTTTTTCAATAAAGTACTATTTACAATATTTCTTTTATATATATATATATATATATATATATATATATATATATATATATATATAGTATATATAAAAGAAATATTGTAAATAGTACTTTATTGAAAAAGTGTATATATATATATATATATATATATATATATATATTTATATGTTTATATGTATATATATATATATATATATATATATATATATATATATATATATATATATACACATATTGAATATACATAAACAAAGTAGAAAACTATTATACGTAAACGTTAACTTTTTCACTCAAATTTAAATAAAATTATTTACTAAGATATTTCGAACAATACACATTACTTAATTATTTCATTTTAAACTTACTGTTTAATGACCAAGTCATTGAAATGAAAACTAATTTTTGTAAGTAACTTGTATTATCTTTATTAATTATTTATAATTATAAACAAATAGAATTTACAAGAGATTTTCATCGAATTTACAAGTATTTATGAATAAATAGCATCACAATTCATACTTAGCATAATTTCATTGTCTGACATTAAAAAATAACTATTATTTTAAGTGATATATATATATATATATATATATATATATATATATATATAATAAATAAAATGTTATTTTAAGAAATTTTACTAATTAACACTAAAAATAATCATCCCTTTCTTTCTATTTGTAACCACGATAAAAACTAAATACACACCACTATAATTATTTCCAATAAATATTATCTAAATTACACGTTAGACATTTTTTTCATTATTTTCAAGAATAATATTAGGTTGGCAAATATCTCCCTTCCGCCTTCTGGTCTTTTGAATTTCGCAGCTATGTACAAAAAAAAAAAAAAAGCGGAAGGGAGATACTTGCCAACCTAATATATATGCATATATATATTAGGTCTTGTAATATGAAATATCGGATTTTTATTTTATTTCCGATATAATAATCCGACATTTCATATTACATGACCTAATAAATAAATATATATATATTTAATATAGTTAACCTTCAACTTAAATCATGTTAAAATGATATTTAATGTAAGATGTTTGATAAGGTTACACATATTAAAATATTTTGCAAATCGTATTTAAGTTGCATGTATAACTTTAAGATTATATTTTTAAAGTAAGTAATACAATTTAATCACATTGAATCTATCTGAACGCAATCAGATAACAATGTTTTTATACTTTGTATACAAATTCGAAAAAGTTAGAAGCATTTTAATAAAAATCAACTTACTTAAAACACGCAAGTTACACATGTACACACACACATAAGCATATATATAATTTCTTGTAAATTTAATTATATAAAATTTATTTGTTAGTCAATAAATAGCTTATTTTTTATGAATTTTCTCGACTATAATTAGATTTTATTATCTTTGAATCATTGTTAATGAAAGATTTTTCAGTATTTCTAGTAGTCAGTTATACTATTTTTTAAAAAAATTTAAATTTATATTTTCATTTAAAACTATTATAATGATATTTAGTAGTAAAATAAATAATAATTCAAAACATCTTTACTAAAATATCGTTATTTTAGCCCCAACATTCATTACCAGATGTATTTCTTTGGGTCATCAGTGGAGGTAAACGAGCAGCATATCATCGAATTCCGACTAGAGATATTATATATTCTATAGTAGATGAAGAATCAGGAAGAGACTGTGGAAAAGTGCAAACACTATTTCTCAAAGTGAGCATAATTATATGAACATTAAATCTTATATGTAACTTCTAGGTTACTGCAACATGTTATTAAGTTCATATATATATATATATATATATATATATATATATATATATATATATATATATATATATATATATGCAATGTATATTAAAAACTTTTTCTAATAATCAAATATAATTTCAGTTGCCTGGAAAAAAAGGAATAGGGCCAAGTGGATGGGCAATTCAAGCCAAATTACAAATTTATATGTGGCTAGGAGTTGTTAAACACAAAAAAAATTTTTATACAGGTTTGCCTAAAGGCTACGAAATGTCACAAGAAATTAAAAATGCAGACAGACCTCGCGCATTACCGCCTTCAACTGTACATTATATAGAGAAACATGTAAGTTCATTATAAAAATAATTATTCATTTTTAAATTATTTATAAATATATATATATATATATATATATATATATATATATATATATATAAACATTTTAACATTGGTGTATTCATCTATTAAACTAGTATAAAAATTATATTAATTATCTATTTAAGAACTATTCATAAACTCATTATTTTATATCACTCTTTGCAATGTTTCTGAAAGAACAAAATAACATTATAGTATGCATAATTTGTAAAAACATAATTAAAATATTTTTTCTTAATTCAAAAATATTTTCATTTAAAATACTCTTTATGGCCACATCATTTAATAAGTGAAATATATATTTAATTGAAACAAAGTTAGTAACCCTATTTATTGATAATTTAATGAATCTTTTCTTAGTAATATCACCAATAATAATTTACTATTTGTTATTCACTGATGATGCGATGTTGATTCTTTAGTTATGTGTGTGTGTGTTTATGTGTATGTATGTATATATATATATATATATATATATATATATATATATATATATACACGAGGATCGTTTGATAAGAATGGTAAAAAAATAAAAAAAACTAAATTGAAAAATGTAATTAAATTAATTAATTAATTAAATTAAACAACACATAAATTTACCATACTTATCAAACGACCCTCGTACCATATATATATATATATATATATATATATATATATATATATATATATATATAGCATACTTTACTTAAATTTTACATTTATTCTATTTCAGAAATTTCAACTTCGGGCACATATCTATCAAGCTAGATCTTTAATTGGCTCAGATGCATCTGGTTTATCTGACCCCTTTGCACGAGTCATTGCTGGTGAATTTAGTAAAACAACACAAGTTATAGATGAAACATTAAGCCCAACATGGGATGAACTTTTAGTTTTCGATGAAATTTTAATATATGGTACAAAAGATGATATACAATCTGACCCACCAACAATTATTGTTGAAATATTTGATCAGGATAAAGTTGGAAAATCAGAATTTATTGGTCGTACAGTGGCAAAGCCTCATGTTAAGTTATTTGATGAACCATACACAAAACCACGCTTTCCTCCATCTTTAGAATGGTTTGAATTAATGCGTGGCCCTGATCATGCTGGAGAACTTCTTGCAACTTTTGAATTACTTGAACTATCACCAAACAATGATTCATCTGCATTACCAAATTTGCCTCAAGTAAAAGAACCACTTGTCTCAGTATCTACACCATCAAAACAAACAGAAATACAAGACATTGGACCAATTTTGCCAGTTCCACGAGGTATTAGACCAACTCTAGCCACATATCGAATTGAAGTTTTATTTTGGGGCCTTCGAGACTTAAAGCGTGTCCATTTAATGACTGTAGATAAACCACGTGTTGATATTGAATGTGCTGGTCATATTCTCTACTCTTCAATTATTCAGAATGCAAAAAAGAATCCAAATTTCGGTACACCAGTTAAATTTATAGATGTGGAACTTCCAGAACAAGAACTTTACAGACCTCCTTTAACTATTAGAGCTGTTGATTGTAGAAGTTTTGGCAGATACACTCTTGTAGGAACTCATATGATTAATTCTATTCACAAATATATGTATACACCAATGACAAAACGTGAACGTGAAGCAGAAGAAAGGAAAAAATCTTTACAGCAACTTCAATGTCCTGATCAAAATGAATCACATCAAACTATGGGAAATAATAGTTTTGTTATAGTAGATACAGATCGCGAAAGAAGTCCTCTTTTACCAAAAGATATAACTATAGCTTCTGGGTATGGTACAGGAATTAATAATTACCAAATCAATAAAAAAGAAATCAAAACCGAATTAAATAAAAGACAGCGTAAAAATAGTGTCGATATTGGCGATGATGATGATGATGAAAGTAAAGACTGGTGGACCAAATATTTTGCATCTATAGAAACTATGATTGAAGAAAGCAAAGAAGCTAGAGGAAAAGAAAAACGAATGCAACAAAATGGTTGTTTACAAGGAAATTACGATCATGATCCAGGTATAATAAACAAATTTACAATAGAAGAAATCTAGATTTTTAACTTGTACACTTGTATAAAATGATATACACACACATACATATATATATATATATATATATATATATATATATATATATATATACATACACTTGAGTCTGTTTTTATGCGGTAGATACGTTCCATAGAAAACCGCATTAAAAAAATCGCGCAAAAAAAGACTTAATTTACATTGAAAAATTAAGAATACGTTCCGTAATTTTCAAAAACTGCATAAAACCAAAGCTACAAAGTGAAATTACTGTAAAATTCGTATAAAAAATCAGGAAATAAAGAATGCAAAAAAAAATTTCAAATATCTGCAAAAAATTGGTACAAAACAGAGTTTTTTACTCTATTTTTTAATTAACTATTTAATGTTATTCAAAGCAATATGCACATATGCGTAATTTATTTTATTTTAGAATTTTTCATACATATTTTAATTATTATCGCAATAATATCTGCACTGTTTAGAATAAAAATAAGAAAATAAAAAAGAAAGTGAATAGCTGCAGTGTTTTCAAGACATGTAGGCCAAGCCTTTTTCCAACAAGCATTGAAAGTGTATTGTTTTATTTGAGTAATAGCAAAAACAACATGATTTATAAAGTCAAAGATAGAAATTTTTTTCCAAGCGTTAGTTACTGTTATTGACTCATTTTCTAGTTTATCCAATATAAATTGAAAAGTGCGTTTAACGCAATATTGTTTAAAAAAATTTGGCAGCTTCTTTATCTGCCGATGCAATCGCGCCCGTAATCTTCACGTTATGCAGTGCATTTCTTTTTAAAAACCCGGTTAACCATCCTTTGTTAGCCGAAAATTCCTTATCAGTTTGAGAAACGGAAGTAAATGGCTCGGATTCCTTCATTTGTTCATAAAACTGAAGAGCTTTTCGTTGAAATTAATAACCACTTAAAAGAATTATTAAAAAAAATCATATAAAAAGATACTAAGAAGAAATATGAATCGCATAACTTCAAAGTTGCATAACTTCAAAGTCGCATTAAAAAAATTCGCATTAAAATAATCCGCACAAAAACAGGCCCAGTTATATATATATATATATATATATATATATATATTAGGTTGGCAAATATCTCCCTTCCGCCTTTTGGTCTTTTGAATTTCGCAGCTATGTACAAAAAAAAATAAAAAAAAAGCGGAAGGGAGATACTTGCCAACCTAATATATATATATATATATATATATATATATATATATATATATATATGTGTGTGTGTGTGTAAATTTCAATTTACTTTTTATTATTTTACTCTTTGTAGGTAACAATAAAAGAGACAATACTGGAATTTATGACAAAACACATGAAAGTAAAAAAAGATTAGGACTGCGTGGTGCTACAAATGCTGCTAAATTTGTTGCAAAGCTTAGTCCAAAAAGTGCAAAACATAAAGTAAAGTCTAATACAGCTCTTTGCAAAGTAAATATTTTATTTAAAATTATAAAACTACTTTATATATATATATATATATATATATATATATATATATATATATATATATATATATATATATATATATATTTATTAACTTTAGTAATAGTATATATTATTACTGAAGTTAAATATATATTTTCAGATATATCCAAATGAATTAGAATCTCAACAAGAATTTAATGAATTTAAAGAATGGTTACACACATTTGAATTATATAGAGGGAAAAAAACTGGTGATGAATCTGATGATGAAAGTCGTATTGTTGGAGTATTCAAAGTAAATTATACTTTTCATATTCTTTTATAAAAGAACTATATAAAAAATATCCCATCAAATATACTTTTAACTCTAATTTTTAGGGTGCTATTAAAGTATATAAATGGCCTTTTCCTAAAGATGTTGAAGATCATACAATCATGGGTTTTGATCCACAATATGGATTTTTTCAAGGATTACCAAATAATGATCCAATACACGTATTAGTTCGTGTTTATGTTGTCAAAGCAACTGACCTACATCCAATGGATTTAAATGGAAAAGCAGATCCATACATTGTCCTACAACTTGGATCAAAACGAATTAGCGATAAAGATCATTATATTTCAAAACAATTAAATCCTGTTTTTGGAAAGTGTTTTGAATTTGAAGCAACATTTCCACAGGATTCAATGCTTACTGTTCAAATTCTTGATTGGGATTTAGTTGGAGCTGATGATATGATTGGGGAAACAAAGATTGATCTTGAAAATAGATTTTATAGTAGACATCGAGCAACATGTGGGCTAGCAGCGAAATATGAAGAGTAAATATATTTTTAAATATATTAATATTATAATTGTTTTTAAAATTCAAGCATTACATTCAATAATTCATCTTTAACTAGTTTTGGATACAACTTATGGCGTGACCCAATGAAACCAACACAAATTCTAGCAAAACTTTGTAAAGATGGAAAACTTGATCCACCAACATATGCACCAGATCATGTACAAATTGGACGACACACATTTTCCTTAACAATTCGACCACCAAGTACTTCTGAAATAAGCCCAAGTGAAAGTGAAACAGGAATATCAGATCTGATGTCAAATCGTTGTAGAGATGAACATGCAGCTCTTGCTGTATTATGGCGATGGAATGAATTTCCACGCTTAGGTTGTCATTTAGTACCTGAACACGTTGAAACTAGACCTCTGTACAGTCCAGAAAAGGTAATAAGTTATTTCATTAAAATAAAATATAGTTATATGTACAAATGCATGCAATCTTACTATTGATTGCACAGCCAGGTGTGGAAAGAGGAAAACTAGAAATGTGGGTAGATATGTTTCCAATGGATATGCCTTTACCAGGACCACCAATAGATATTTCTCCTCGAAAACCACGAGCATATGAATTACGTATTATTATATGGAATACCGATGATGTAGTTCTTGAAGATGATGCCTTTTTTACAGGTGAAAAAATGTCGGATATTTATGTAAAAGGGTAAGTTATTTCATACATTTAATTGACATACTATTCAAATAAACTTGTATTAATGTTAATTCTTACAATAAAAATATTGGAATAAATTATATTTTTATATTAGTAGAAATAATTTATTAATAAATACATACACAAATATATATATATATCACAAATATATATAAACTATTATTGTTTTTAGATGGTTAAAAGGACCTGAAGATTGCCAATGTACAGATATTCATTACAGATCATTAACAGGTGAAGGGAATTTCAACTGGCGATTTATATACCCATTTGATTACATGGTAGCTGAAGAAAAAATTGTTATTTCTCGTAAAGAATCACTATTTTCTTGGGATGAAACTGAATGTAAAATACCAGCTCGATTAGAACTTCAAGTCTGGGATGCAGATCATTTTTCTGCAGATGATTTTCTTGGTATTTACATTAATAAAAATGAAATCAATATTTATATCATCATAATATGAGCAATGAACATTTTTTCAATATTAAAATTATTATTAGTATAACTGTCATACATTACAGGTGCAATTACTTTGGACTTAAATAGATTTCCACGTGGTGCAAAATCTTCTAAATTATGTACATTAGACATGCTCAAAACAGATGGTTCAGTACCTATGGTAAATATTTTCAAACAGAAAAGAGTTAAAGGATGGTGGCCATTTCATGTAAAAAAAGATAATGAAGATGTTGAACTTACTGGAAAAGTTGAAGCAGAAATACACTTACTAACTAAAGAAGAAGCAGAAAAAAATCCTGCTGGATTTGGTCGAAATGAACCTGATCCACTTGATAAACCAAAGTATATATTTTACATATATCTTCAATATATTATTAAATTTAATAATAACTCAATAATACATTAAAAAAAATTTTTACAGTCGACCTGATGCTTCATTTATGTGGTTTTTAAATCCACTGAAATCAATACGATACATAATTTGGCATAATTACAAATGGAAAATACTTAAACTGTTTATATTTTTAATAATCATAACACTAATCCTATTATTCTTTTATTCAGTACCTGGTTATACAGTAAAAAAGATGATTGGTGCTTAAAAGTGTTTGTATAAGTGCGCGTATGTGTATATGTATATGTGTGTGTGTGTGTGTGTGTATATATATATATATATATATATATACACACATACATACATACACACACAAATACATAAATAATAAAGAATATATGTATATAAATTGTGCATGTGTATGATTATTCATGATTTTAAATAGTTTAACCAAAATATGCATATACATATTGATCTATACACATCAATACATAAATAAAATCAAAATAATTATTATTTTATATAGAATTATTTCAATAAATAAATGTTTATTTTATAGCACATGTAATTAGAATGTAAATAAACATAATTTTATGATTTTTTGTAGAAAATAATTTATTAAATCTTGTATCATTTATTTGACTTAATAGTCAAAAGTAATATTGACTAGATTACAAAAATATAAATTGACAAAAAAAACATTAAATTCTTATTTCACATTGTTTTTATTTAAAATATTTTTAATTTCCAATAATTTAAACACAATGGTAAATAAAATACATTATTTAATTACTTTAGTCTTATTATAGCAAAAATGTATTAATTGCTTCTAACAATATTTATAATACAAATTTTCTGACCATTTACATTAAAAATTATATTATCTCTCAAACAAGTACTACATTATATACAAAATAATTTACTTTCACACATATAAAACTTAATAATTCTTATAAATCTGTCAACACATTTCAAACCGGTAATGTAAAATTACCCTTATCACCAAATGATGCTCTACAATCAGTAACATAAAATTACCTTTTCAACAGCTTGGTGCTAAGTAGCTGGAACAGTATTTTTATATGATATTATCAGTTGTATACGTTCATTACTCAACTTCAATTAAAATTTTGTAACAAAATATCAAATTTATAAAACATATTTTGTAAATATATATTTCTCCAAAAACAAACATTTTTGTCAACTATATACAATGTTCTGTGCCAATCACAACGCTGGCTTGAAATATGTTAACAGAACTAATATCAAAATTTAAACATAAATGTAATAAATGTTTGCATATGAATAAACATATTTATAGATTTAAGTAATAATTAGACTTTAAATTACAAAAATATTATTACTTGCCCTAATATTATTCTCAGTATTTATTTTTCAAGTGGGGCATAATTCAATAATTTTTCTATAAGATCAACATGACCTAACAACATCCTTCTACAACAGTATCGTTTCAATCCTAAAGCATCCAAAGCATCACCTTCTGTATATTCCGCCTGAAGGAGACCTAAATATGCCTCCCATTTATTACCAATTACTTTTCCACATGTAAAACAACGTATAGGTATAATCATTTTTTCTAAAAAAATAAATATATATTTAAGTTATAATTCGTTATTCACTTATATGATAGCATAAAAATTTACATTACCTCTGAGCCACCGTTTTAACTATACAATTATAAAATATATAGGAATTTAAAATATTATATACGTGCTTAAAATTAAACAAACCAATATAGAATAGTTTAGTTCATTATGAATAGTCTAATACCAACTTTACAATCATATTTAAACTGTTGGATTCTTGTTTTAATATACAAATACCCTAAATATGTTTAGAAACTCAAAAACATATGTTTTATTAACAATGACAAATGGAAGAAAAAATTACAAAAATATCAAACCGAACTATAAAAGAACGATTAAATAATCACGTTAAACGACGAATCCAAGACAATGAAGAACAAGATAACGAAGAATCACATACGCACAAGAAAAAAAATTGCAAGAAAAATGTAAAAAAAATTAAACAAGAAAATGTTCAAGTATTTGAAGAAATAAACGAAAGTAACACAACTTTCAACGTTGATGAAAATATTGAAATTCAACCAGACACACAAAATGACAATGAAATAACAGATTTACCCACTGTGAACGATGTGTCTACTAATAACGATTTTCAGAAAGAAGATTCTTTATTTGACCATGCAATTTTAAATGAAATTTTAAATGAAAAAAAGAGATTGTTATTACAAAATCCTGAAGTTGTAAAATATTTAAAAGAAAAAATAAAAAATTCAGTATAAACTTATTTGAATTTCTTGGATTTATTTTGATTGAATTCCTTGTCAATGTTAAGTACAAATAAATTCCTAGATAAAAAAAA
Organism: Neoneuromus ignobilis; assembly: GCA_029203775.1. Classification (NCBI taxonomy): domain Eukaryota; kingdom Metazoa; phylum Arthropoda; class Insecta; order Megaloptera; family Corydalidae; genus Neoneuromus; species Neoneuromus ignobilis. The sequence continues at coordinate 20,260,073 of CP092091.1, read as the reverse complement.
TAATGCATTTACTTTAAAAACTTAAAATTTATCATTACTTATATCAATATAGCCATATTAAAGTGAGATATATAACATTTGTATATTCACATTTGCAACTTAATGACCATAAAAAATTATTTTGTTTATATATAACGTATGTAATATATCTTACAGTGTGCAAATATACACACACACACATATTATTCATAGATAGCCTATGCATACAAATATATGGCTGTGTACAAATCATCTATAAAAAGAAAAAAAAGAGATACACATGCAAACAAATTCAGAAATATTTTGTCAAAAGTTTTACATTTTTTATAGTGATTTAAACATAATTATTATCAATAAATATTAAATAATTATTGATATATAATTTTTTACTTATTTTTATTATCAACTATATCATTATAATAATTGCGTATATAATACATGACGCGCACATACATAAAAGTATTTAAACATGAAATACAAACCATATGTACCATGCATATATAACTTGTTTTGTGTACATTAAGTTTATATTTATGTGTATGTAATATATATATATATATATATATATATATATATATATATATATATATATATATATATATATATATATATATATATATATATTTTATATGATACAACTAAGGTACAGATGTACAATACAACACTTTCATAAAAACGTATACGTAACTTTGAAGCATTTGTCCTTGCTTATGGTGCACTCTAGTAACCCATGTTCTGAACTAACATTAGTACACAGATAACAGCAGTCTTGCAATTTGGCAATTGACTAGAAGCTTTTGTTTTCAAAAATTGTGTTAATTTGACATTTATACTGATATCTGTGATCAAAATGTTACTGTCACGATCAAACGTATTGGACGAATAAATCGCAGTTGGTATTTTAATTGGGATAGCATGCAAACCGTGTTTATTTATATTAATCAACTTTTTTCGTATGGTGGTTTGAGCAGATGAGCCATTATTTTGGGTACCAATTGACAGGCATGGATGCATGTACTATCAATAAAACATTCTTCCTAAAAAATCATGTAAATCAACCTTCCCGTATTACCCTTCCAACCATCTGTTAGTATTTAGTTTATTAATATTTGCTTATTTGCATGTAAAATGAACATAACAAAAAAATAAATGTGTGTCAACTACCTAGTATTCTTTTTAATGATGCTTTTATGAATTTAGAAGGTTTTTTTAAAGAACATTTAAATAAAAAGTTTGTTTGTGTACATTGGAAAATTAGTGAAAATGTGACATTATTCAATGATTTACTTTCAGAAGATAGATTTCTATCAAAATGGATCCAATGTTTTTGCCTTACTCACCTACAAATGGAGTTCCTCAAGAATCCAAGTTAGCTACTTATATGGTAAAGAACATATTAGAATTCATATTCAGGATTAAGTTTTTTCATAAATAATTTTAAATTTTATTTGCATAGAATCGACAAAATACGAGCACTCCTGTAGGGGTAAATTCATTTAATCAAAGTTTCTCAAAAATTGCACTTGAATCACCGATAGAAAAGAAAGTGTCAGCGCAGCCAACAGAATTTGTGCCTGGAAGTAGGTCGACTAATGCGTCTGCCTCACCACACTTCTTTAACAATACTTTTCCAAGTGCTGCATCAAGTTACGGACGCTCAACTGCTGAAAGCCCTAGAAGTGTATCATGTTCACCACGTCTTACACCACAATCTTCGCCACCACCTCATACACTCAACAGTTGTTCACCTACTTTTGAAAAAAGTGCTGCAGCAGCAACAACTTATCAGGTATAAATAAAAAATAGTAATTTTTTTAATTTATACAATTTCAATTATATCAATACATTTACAGTTATAATAAGTTTGTGTGTGTGCGTAATATATATATATATATATATATATATATATATATATATATATATATATATATATATTAATGTAAATAAAAATAAAATTTATAAAAAAAACATTGAAATTTAAAAGGACAGGAATGAAATAATAATAATTTTAATTTCCTCTCAAATATTCAAATAAAATTCTTGAGTTATTAAGATGCAAAAATAATTTCTTGGCTCTTCTACAAATAAACACTCATAGAGACTAATTATTATGCTTTATTGTAAAATTTTTTCATTGATTATAATTGTATGTAAAATATATGTTTTCTAAATCCAATTAATATATACAAAATTAGTAAATATATAAAATAATATGAATACAGAATTTAAGGTTTACAACTGCAGACAAAAACAAGTTTTAAATGAAATTGAATTAAATATACATTAAAATATTTACAATGCTTATAGAAATTTATATTATTCTTTAAAATATGTTACAAAAATAATATATGAACTAAAGTTACTATTTTTTAGATCATATAATTTATTTTAATCAAGTAATTAAATTATTTATTTTTTTTAAATACAATTTTAATTTTGTATTGCATATTTACTAATATTTAAAATTTCTATATTATTCTACATCAAATTCTGTTTTTTATCAAAAAAATATATTTTTTAAAATATTTGTACAGAAAAAATATAAATAGATTCATGAAAAATACACAAGATTTGAATTTTATATAAAAACACTTTACACAAGTATTTATTACATGTAGATTCTTATTATATACATCTAAGTACAATATTTTGTTAAAAAAATTATTCATTGATTTTTAGTAATTAAAAATATTAACATATAATGATAATTATTGCCCATATATTTTTGAGTGACATAACAATCAATAAAATATTTTCAAAATTATTTAAGTAATATTCAAGATTCATTACAGGAAAATGTAGGAGGCACAACGTACTTCTATTCAGCATCAAGTGGAGATAACATATCTTTGAATGTAACTGAAGATATAACAGCAAGTAGCACAAACTGTCCTGTAACCGCTGGTTACCATGTGTATCCAGGCACACCAAGTCATCTCAGCTCATTAAAAACAAAAAGCTCAATGTCACCATTCTTTATCAATGAAGACATTAGACAAGAAATACTCAATAAAAATTTAATGACCATAGCACAAATTGATCCAGAGCAGTGTCCTGGTAAAGATATCAAATTTTAGTACATATCACTTATTTTAATAACTATATATATATATATATATATATATATATATATATATATATATATATATATATATATATATATCTTGAAATGTTATTAAAGTTTCAATTTTCTAATTAAATACATGAAATTGAATCTGTTTTTAAAAAAATAATGCATAAATAACTAGAATGTACATTTTACTTAATGATTGATTAAAAGTATAATAATTGTAAAAGAAATGTAAAGTTTTAATTTTTTAATATGCTTATTTTCAAAAAACAATACAAAACATATATATTATTTGATAAGTTTTATATCATTATACTTATTTATTATAAAGAAAATATTAAAAAAAAAAATTAATCAATTTCTTCACATCTTGAAAAATGTATTTATTTTATTATAATAGATCTACCAGCTGAAGTGGACAACTACCATGAATTATTTCCATTAGAACCAATTCCAGCAACACCTTTGCACAAAGCATCATTGCTTGGTTACCCTACATCAACGTACAGAGCAACAAATATAAAGACTGGTACACGTTATTGTCTACGTCGGATACATGGTTTCCGACTGCAGAATACGAAATGTATGGTGCTTGTTGACATGTGGAAAAGACTTCATCATTCAAATGTTGTACAACTACGTGAAGTATTTACAACAAAGGCATTTGGAGACAACTGTGAGTGTAATTAAAAATATCAGAAAATGTATGTTAAATAATTTTTATCAAATATAATTTGTTCTAAAGTAAAAAAATAAGTCAAATTTTATGTTAATTGTATATATAGATACATGTAAATATTTTTAGTATATACAGGTGTCAGTTATATGTTTTTAAAAATAGAAACTATTAAAAATATATACATACCTACATACATACATATATATATATATATATATATATATATATATATATATATATATATATATATATATATATATATATATATATCGTTCCATAGTATTCACCAATTCATATATAAATTAAAAAGTCTTATTTACAGCAATGGTTTTTGTATATGACTATCATCCTGGATCAGAAACATTGTTGTCAAAGCATTTTTCATCTACTGAAGGAATCAATGGCTATGATCCATTTTCATCAGATCCTAATGCACCCCGGCCATACAGTCATACAAAAAATACAATGCTTCGTCAACAACACAACAATAAATTACCTGAAGCTGTTATTTGGAATTATGTTATTCAACTAACATCTGCATTGCGTGTTATTCATGCTGCCGGATTAGCTTGCAGAACTCTTGATCCAACAAAAATAATATTGACTGGAAAGTCAAGACTACGACTTAGTTGTTTAGCAATTACAGATGTTTTGACTTTCGATTCAAATGCTACAAACTCATTAGCTCTTGTACCACATTATCAACAAGAGGATTTAAATGCTCTTGGCAAGTTAGTACTAGCACTTGCATGTAAGTCATTAATGGCTGTACAACGAGAAAATATTTCATCTTCTTTAGAAGTAGTATCAAGAATTTATACGCCAGACTTACGAAATTTGCTAATGTAAGATTTTTGTTTTAATACAATTATTATTTAAAAAAAGTATTTAATTTTTTTTCTTGAAAAAAAGTAAGTGTTATTAAGTATTATAAATATGTTCAACACATAATCTATAAAAAATTGAAATAAAAGAAAAAATGAAGTAATGAGCATAGTAAGAAAAATTCAATGGACATAAAAAATAATAAACTTATGTTAGAATATTATATATATATATATATATATACACATATATATACATATATATATATATATATATATATATATATATATACATATATATATATATATATATATACATATATATATATATATATATATATATATATATATATATATATATACATATATATACATTTATACATATATATGCATATATATATACATATATATACACATACACATTTACAGGTATTTGTTATCAAGCCAACAAAGAAGAACAGTTACTGATCTCATGCCAATGATCGGAGCAAGATTTTACACTCAACTAGATTCTTTACAGTTGCGCACAGATATAATTGAAAATGAAGTAACTAAAGAAATGGAAAATGGCAGATTACTACGTTTACTTGTTAAACTTGGAACTATTAATGAACGGCCAGAGTATGTTATACCTAAAGATAAAAATCAACATTAATCAGTATTTTAAATTAAACAACACCTTAAGTATATAATATATTATTTTTAGACTTAATTTAGATGGTACTTGGGCAGAAACTGGTGACAGGTATATGTTGAAACTATTTCGTGACTATGTTTTTCATCAAGTAACTGATGATGGACGACCTTGGCTTGATATGAGCCATGTAGTTCAGTGCTTGAATAAGTTGGATGCTGGTGTACCAGAAAAGGTATTTACATTTATATTAATTAGATATACATTATATTGGTGTATTTTTACAGATTTATGTAATAATACACTTTTTAATTAATGTTTGCAGTTATATGCTCATATATTCTAACCATTTTACAAGTTAGTATGAACGTTGATTATTCCAATTTTTGCATTTTTTTTCTGTTTGATGTTTAATAAAATCATCATATGCTACTTAATTTTATTTCATACATTTTTTAAATATGCTCCAATAATTATTTTGCAAATCAAAAACAGACAAAAAATGACATTTTAATACATTGTATAATGTATTTTCAGAAACTAACTTTTTTAAATATTAGAAACTAATTTACTATTTATTAATTTACTCTGTTACAGCAAACATCACAAATTCATCATGAATAACACAAGAGCTTTCATTACTTGTAATATGTTACGGAAGTTTAAATTACTATAGTATTATTTTAATCAAATAATAGTATTCCCTGTAATAAAATTGTAGAAAGAAATTTATAAAAATTAAAAACCCACAAGTATAAAATATATCTCAATAATTATAGTATTATAATAATAACCTGGATGTAAAAGTATTTTATACAATTATTGTAACTAATTTTATTTTTGCAATTAGTACTAGAAGTTAATTACTAAAAATATGTTTTATCTTCACATTACTCGAAAAAAAGACGAGATTGTAAATAACTAAATTGTAACTTTCTTTAAAATAATACTTTTTATATTGGAAATGATATAATAATTTATTTTACAGGTATGCCTTATGTCAAGAGATGAACAAAGTATACTGGTTGTGAGCTATGCAGAACTGAAACATTGTTTAGAACAATCATTTGAAGAAATAGTGAGTTCAGCAACAGGTGTCTCATGTGAACCATTAACGTAGAATTCTAAATAATGAAACCATTATCAATCTGATTACGGATCAGTAATAAATTAACGTGGTTTGTGATGAGAATAAGATTTTTTTGCCAATGTCGAGTGAAATGAACTGTATTGTGTAGAAAAAAAGATGTGTTTTGTGATATAATTATGAATGTCATCTCAAAATATCGTTTATACAAATAAAAATCAGAGTATATTCATAAATCTGCTTATTTTAATTTATATTTTTCACATTTCCTTATTTCTATAATGCACATTGTTTTTCCTAATAATTTTTAAATTTCTAGATGTTACTACAAGAAAATTAATATTGGATATTTAATTTTTACTAATCATTCATTTCAAAATAGTTTAAGTACTATTATATAATTAGTTCAGCACCCTTAAATTCTGGTTGGTTCTAGATATTTCAAAAGCTAGTAATATGAAGTTGAATTTTAAAAAACTAATATGTTTATATTAAAAAATATATATTTCAAAAAATTGTAATAGACTAATAAAACAAATATCACATTTTTTTTCTAGAGAATTAATATTTGTTAGTTATTTACTATATACAATTCATTACTTCATTGAAAAATTTAGTAATTTTTTTTATTGATATAATTAATATAACATTAATGCAAAAGTAAAAATACTAATAAATTCATAATTATATTTATTGTTCTCTACAAAATACAAATATAATAAAAATACATATAAAATTCATTTATATTTAATACAGTACGAAAAATAATAAAATTAGTAAAAATATCAGGTTTAAATGCACAATTGGTAAAGGACGGATAAGTTCACATGGACGGACAATAATAAATTTGTAACATTTTTGATCTACCTTTATAAATAATATGAATCACTCAAAACTGCATGATTTCTAATAAAATGTGTATAAACTGACCACAAAAATAATAAAAATTAAAAAGTACAAAAATAACTCTTCAGATATATTTTAAATATAATTTAAACTAGTAGTATTACATTTGAAATTACATTATTATTTTTTTTATTAATTTTATATTCCAAGGAAATTTCAAAATCATAATCTAATATATTTAACAGAGAAATAAAAAATAATAATGTGCATTTTTTAGCCAAATTCTTATATATATATATATATATATATATATATATATATATATATATATATATATATATATATACATATATATATATATATATATATATATATATATATATATATATATATATATATATATATACATATATATATATATATATATATATATATATATATATATATATATATATATATATATATATATATATATATATATATAATATATATAAACACTAATGTTATGAAAAATCACATAGTTTGAATTTTTTAACAAATATATATCTACAAAATTGAACTGTATGTTTTTAATTGTCTTGTATATAGTTACTGCCTAGTATTAAATTAAATTCTATAATGTTGAACACAATTTTATTTAAACTGCAAAAATAGTAATCAAACATCCTGATTAATCTATTTTTTTCTATTCATATTTACTAATCATTATAAAAATTATGTTTGTATATCATGCTCTACATAAAGACTAGTAAATATTTCTATATTGCGATATATAAATTAAATATAATTATAAAAAGTTACTATAAGTTTGCTTTTACAGGAATATAAGGTTTCTAAAACAAAAAACTAGGTTTTTGACTTGCAATTAATTCTATAGTTTTATTGACTCAGTTCATTTTTATCAATATATATAAGATATTTTTTTCCATTGTCCAATAAGATTTGATTATAAAACAGGACTTAAAATATAATTGAAAAACAGTACATGATTATAAAATAGAACTTGAAGCTTGTAAAGAATTTTTAAAATAATTATTCCAAGTAGTTTATCTTAAATATTTTATTCAAGTAATAGATGAAACTATTAACAAATTCTCTTCTAGAACTATTAATAATCACAAAATTATAACAAGACATCTCTTTGGAAAAATATTTTTTGGAAATTATTGGAATGTTCCCTTCTTTCATCATGTGATTATTAACAGTACTAGAAAAGAATCTATACCAACCATTTCATCTACTACTCCGGTAAAACTTACGCAAACTACTATGGTCATTAATTTTATAAAAATGTCTTCAAGAGCTTCATGTCCTGTTTTACAATCATGTATATTAAATAATTAAGTTTTACCAGACAATGAAAAAGAATCTCTTTCCTATACATTGATGGAAATAAAGAATTGAGCGAATACAAGTGTAGAATTATTTATAACTCAAAAATCTAATCCTCCGTTTTTAAAATATTATTTCAGTGATATTAAACTCAAAAGAACTTTAAATACAAAAAAAAATTAGTACTTTACAATTCTTCATTGTTACAAAATAAATCGACAATAGAAAATTGTTCAAGAAAAGTTTAATAGTAGTGAATATTGAATTAAATATATTCAACTGAAAAAAGGAAACATAATCAGATCATGTTATCTAATAAAAAATAGATTAAATTATGCTGAAAAGATTAGAAAAAAATCTATTTCAATCAATGAAGAATGTCAACTTGCAGAATTAATGCATTAAGACCTACTAGAGTAAAGCAAAGAAATCTTTTGGATTGATCCACATTAATTGGAAGATAATTAATTAATAAAATAAAAAATTATTCATTATTAGAAAATATCAACTCTACAAAATTATCCAAAGAATAAAACTAAGCTTCAACATATCTATTAAAAAAAAATCAGTTCCATTAATGTTCCATTGTTCGAGCAATCAGATCTTAATTCTTGTTCAATAATAGTTACTTTTATACAAAATACATACTAGGGACTAATTAAAATTTATCAATAAAAGTAAACTAAATTTACTCAACATGCAAAAATCAAAATGAAAACTATAAATTAGTGTTTTTTTTAATACATACATACATACATGCATACATACATACATATATATATATATATATATATATATATATATATATACATACATACATAAACACACAAACACATAAAATTTTAGTTATATGATTTCAAATAAAATTTGAGAATAAAACATAATTTCTACTTTTCTTTACACTTTTACTATTTATAAATGCAAATATTAATAGGCAATTATGTTAAATATATATTGAATGTGACAAAAACAATTTACAATATTGCAAAACATTGATTGATATATCAAATATAACCATAAAATATAATATATATTAACATTTGTGCTATTACTTTTTCTTTAACTTTATGAAAGATGTAAAAGTGATTAAAATAAAATGTTAAAGATTAAAATTATTTCATCAATATACAATCAACCCATTCTTAAACAGAAGAGATGTAAATATTAAATAATAATATAATATCTAATAAACCTGATAATACTAATTTGATATTTAATATTTTAAAAACATTTTTTAACATAAAAATTCTTTTTTTTAGAAAAAAAGAAATAAAACAACATATCTGAAAAGTTATTTAAGCAAATATCAAGCATATGAAATTTGTTGTTCATAAACTTGTCTTTCCAATTTGTACTCTGTTGCTCGTGCAGTATGGCGAACTTTACAGATCTTAGGTCCAAATTTTAATAATATTATAATCACACATGTTATAAATAAAGTAAGGCACGTCAATGCTGGCCAGTAAATATGAAATGCCATCTTTATAATATTAACAGTCCTTACAATTTAAATCAGATATCACTTTCTCGTTTGGTTTGTAACTCAATATATTCATCAGGATGAACAGTGTCATACACTTGTTGTCGATTTGGAACGTGTACTTCACTGAGTTCTGTAAAATCCAGAGGAGGCTGTTTATGTGGTGTTGATGTCCACAATGAAACTATCCAACGGTTTCCTATATATATTCAAATTTTAAAAATTATAAATGATTATACAGTACTTATTTTACTACATAAAAGTAACAAGACAATACCTGTAAATCTACTTTTCCAATATTCTTTATAACGAGAACAACAACCAAGAATAATATTAAGGGCTATTATTATTGACACAAAAATAACACAAATTGTAATAGTCACATAAAATGAGGTAAAATTTCCATAGATACGCCCTTCAGAGTACGGATTTTTTAAATATTCTTCTCTGTCGTCTAATACCGATCCCGAAGACATTTCATCAAATTCATTCGGACGATCTACGAAATATATTAAATTTACTATTCAATTATTGGGTGTGGTGTCTACTTCAACAATTTAGTACACTTAATTATCGTTTAATTAAATGAAACATGACAATAAAATTTATTATATTTTCAATAACTTATATGTACTTAAATAACAGTAAATATTATTCATTTCACTTACAATTACAAGTAAACTACATAACTTTTGTAATTAACAGGTGGACTCTCAGGAATCCACAACCTAACGTAAACAACCGTTTAAAACTCATCACATGACGTCATCAATTAAGGAGGCGTGCCGCAAAAATGCAAACATTCTCTCTTTAAAACCATAAGAATGTTAAAAGAGCGAATGAAATGCATTGATAATTATTTCAATAATATAAAATAAATTCTTATAGTTCATTACTCAAGTGAATATTAAGTATAAATTAATCTATTGCATTCATATTTAAAATACTAATGATTGTGTACATGAAATAACATAGATATGATGCATCCAAATATTATATGCATATGAATATATGTGGATGCATTCCATATACATACATATATATATATATATTTATATATATATATATATATATATATATATATATATATATATATATATATACATTTTTTTTTATTAAAATCAATACTTTTAATACATTGAATTAGTGATAATTACAATGATATAAAAAATGTACAAATTAATTATAAAAAAAAATTGAAATAAAAGTAACACACTAATATATTTCATTTATATTTTAATATAGATATAATTTAAATGTATACGAATTGAAAAAACAAAATAAATATTTTACACAAATAAATCTTTCTTCAATATCATAAAATGATAACAAAAATGATCAATAATTTCATGTTTACTTTTTTTAATTAATCATATTTTAATGACTAAGCTATTATCACTAAAGCATGCATTTTTATAATGCTAGTTTTTTATAAAGTATTATTTTAGCATATATTATAGATAAAAAAAAAACTGAATTTAAATTAATATTAACTTACTATATTACATACACAAAACATGCATATCTTTTCTAAATAAATATAAATAATAAAAAAAAACTTAATAGTAATGAAATTAAACGAGTGAAATTAAATTGCCTTCATAAAAACGGCGATTAATTCACATTTAAATTCTATAGTATTTATTTCATCACTAAAATAATACACAGAAACTATTACCTGTTCGTGCAAAAAGTATTATTTAGTATTCAGAGTAAGCGGATTAATAAAATATGTGTAATTTGTATTTCTATGCTGAAAAAATAAAAAAATATATACTGTTTTATACAAATTGGATATTATATATAGTACCCATATTTATAAAAAATAATTATTTTTAAAAGTTAATTGTTGTTTTATAATTATCTTAATAATAAAAAAAGTATACACATTTTTAAAATTAGAATATTTTCAATTGTATGTATTGCAATTATTTTGAAATGTAAATTAAATTATATATATATATATATATATATATATATATATATATATATATGTATATGTATATATATAAATTATATTTGCAACATAATTATAACAAATAATTTTAGTAATTTCATCTATAGTTACTGATAATTTGAGCTGTTTGAAAATGTAACATTTTATTTATTTTTGAGATAATAGTCATAAATCTTAGTTTAAAATAACATTTTTAAAATGAAAATTATTTTAATATAATTTTGTTTTTACAGAAAATTTAAAACAATTAATTATTAACTACATTTAGTATTTTGACTCGAAGAAAACATTAAGTATATCACTAAGTTAAATGGGTTGCCTTTAATTTTAAATGATTAAAATAATGAAAATTAAGAAAATGTAATCCTATTTGCAGATTTTAACTAAACTTGCAAATGAAATTTAAATGTCGTTGTTTTAATTATCTTGGACTAACGCCAAAAGTCAAACTCATTTGTCAGTTTGATTATTGTTCGTTTGGTAAATAAAATTATTTAATTTTAAATTTATAATTTACAACAATAAAGTTTACATTTTATTTTTCTTATATTTCAATAAATATACACAATTGATTATAGTTATATGTACATGTAACCTATATGTATGTTGAAGTACATTCTTCATTTTTCAAAATATTAACAAAGAGCTAATATGGAAACAAAAGAGGATATTATCGAAGGCCCAGCAATCACTGAATCAATCAAACATTCAGAAATAAAAAAACAAGAAGCTATGAAGAAACAAACATATTCAATTTCTATTGGAAAAATGAAACGATCATTTGATGATAATATTTCAGATACTATTAATGTTAAAAGAAAAAAACTACTTTTAGATAAACAAACGTGTTCAACCAATATTATTAATTTACCAGATGAACTTTTAGTGAAGATATTTCTCTACCTTGAAACATCAGATATTTGGAATATTAGTTTGTAAGTAATGAAATATAAGTAATTATATTTATGTATTAATACACAGGTACTGGAAGTTTTAATATCATTCTTTTTCCTTTTTTTAGTTTCTATGTTATAAAAATCATAAAGTTCATTTAAACATAAATATTATTAATATTATTATTAAGAAAAGTGCATTAAATAGTAGTGTTATTACTAATAATTACTCATTTTTATATATATTATTCATGTGTAAAAATGAGTATATAATAATAGATTTATGTATTTTTTTTTAGAACATGTACTCGAATGTCAAATTTAACTATGGATTCTTGTCTTTGGAAAAATGTTGCTTTAAAAACAAATCTCAATCAACAGTTTTTAGAAAAAATATTTCAATTAATGGGACAACAAACTGATAAATTATATTTATCTGCTTATATGAAAAGTCAACATGTTATTAATTTAAATATGGCTTTAAAGTTATCAGTTGTATGTAAAAATTTAACTGTGTTACATTTAAATCATCAAACTTTAGATGCCAGTGAAGTAAGATTTATTGTTAACGAAATATGTATTTACTATTTAAATAATGTATATATATGTGTGTGTGTGTATGTATACGTATATATACATATTTTTTAAAATACATATTAAAAATTATTTTAATCATAATTAGTAGTTATATGTTTATTATGACATTAAATACTAAATTATTTCATTATAGATATACATTACAAGTTTTCCACAATCACTAAAAGAATTATCATTAACCGATACTAACATGTTGAATACTTCGTACATTCGTTGCTTTTTGAATCGTATTGATTCTCATCTAGTCAATTTGGAGGTAAGTTAGTATATAGGTTCAAATATTATGTATTTTAATAATAAGAGTTACATGTTTTAATATTGTGTTTATTTTTAATTATTTTTATTTACATTATTGTTTAATATTGAAATTATATTTGTTTTTTCATTAAGTATCAAAATTATTTTATGTATTTAATTTATTTAAAATTATATGTATAAAAAATATAGAAAATGATATGTATTGTTTTTTAAAAAATAAAAGTGTCACAGTTTATGAAGTATTAAAGAGAATATATTAAGTACAATTTGAAATATAGGGTCATCCAAATGTGATGTCTAGTTTTGTGTTTTATTAAAAAGAAACATGTGTATAGGGAAACGTGTATAGTTTATTTTATTTCTTTTTAATAAAACAATTCAAGGCATCACATTTGGCATAACCCTATATATATATATATATATATATATATATATATATATATATATATATATATATATATATATATATATGTATATATGTATATATGTATACACGCACACACACACACACACACATTCACATATATTTTTGATAAATTTTAAGTTAAATTTTGTACATTACCAGTAATAATTATATATTTTCAAAATAATATAAAACAATTCATTAATTTTCTTTATTATATTCTATAAAATTTGCAGACGTTAATTTTTACTGACTGTAAATGGTTTGTTACACACAGTATTATGATTTTATCGAGAATTCCAAAATTAAAATGTTTGAGACTTGATGGATGTATTCAGTTACAAGATTGTATGCCATATGTTAGTTTATCTACAAGATATGGTTTTAAAAACTTACAGGTAAGCTTTTATACATTTTTGTTTGTATTATATTAAAAAATATTATTAAGTATATTAATATAAAAGTTACTCTTAATTTTATTATATAACTATATATATATATATATATATATATATATATATATATATATATATATATATATATATTGACACAAATTAATTTTTATCCCCAATACACCCCTCCCCCAAAAAAAAAAAACAAATTAATCAAAATTTTAACAAAAAGGCTCTGATGATGATGGCATTGCCATCGAAATGTGCATCAGTTGACATTATGATAAACAAAAAGTGAACAATAAGTGTTTATTGAACACTTCATAACCATTGTGGTGTTGGAGATAAAAATTTGTGTTAGAGTGAATCTGCCATAATTCTAAAACAAATTATATATATATATATATCATCAAAGCTTATATTGAGACATTGTTAGGCAGAATCCTCAATAAATGTTACTGGCTTATCTTAAAAATATTTCCATTTTCTCCTGTCTGTTACCAACCTCTTCCAATTCTCACCTCCACTATGCTTTACAATTTCATCTTTCCATTTTAGTCTTTTAATTAAGTCTTTTTTAATCTATTTTTATCTCTTGATCTCTGTTCCTTGATGATCTTTGTCCACCTATTATCTTTTTGTTTTGTTTTATACTCTGCCTGTCTCCATTTTACTGACCAGTAACTATTCCTGTATCCACATATACATATATACATACTAATATTCATATAAATGTAAATTTTTAATTGATAGGAAATAGATTTACGAAGAACATTTATGAGTGATAATGAAGTATCTTGTTTTAATGCATGTAGAACTTTACGAAATCTTTATCTTTCATGTGATGATCGGAGAAAAAGAAATAAAAAGAAAATAAACAAAGGTGAATTTTATATTATGTATTTCGACCTTTTTAATTTAACTATACATCTTAAAATTTCAAAAATTAGCCAAAAAACATCTATTTTTTTTGTAAAGACAATATTATATTTCAATCATAAATTAACATTTTTTATCATTGTTTATAAGTAACTTT
The DNA here is from genome assembly GCA_029203775.1 of Neoneuromus ignobilis. Classification (NCBI taxonomy): domain Eukaryota; kingdom Metazoa; phylum Arthropoda; class Insecta; order Megaloptera; family Corydalidae; genus Neoneuromus; species Neoneuromus ignobilis. The sequence continues at coordinate 20,244,606 of CP092091.1, read as the reverse complement.
GTGGTCTTTTTTAGTAATCTATGCTTGCTTAGCTGATCCAAAACATTGCCGCAGCTCTCATACAGTGACATGTCTAAAAAATTTATATAATGAACGGGTTTCTGTAGACAGTGATCTATTAAGATTGAATATGCATTTAGGTAAACTTACTGATAATCAGTTATTAACTAGCCGTGAAATTTTAACTCAGGTTAGTAATACCAATATAAATGTTTTCTAATTACATTTTTATCACAGTATTTTTAATTAAAATAGAATTATTAAATTTTATTTTAGGAACATTTATCACTTCAAAGAGCAATGACTAAAGTATATATTAGTAAAACTGGCTATTGTGATGATAATATTGATGAAACTGATGAGAGTAGTTCTAGTGAAGATGAAAATGATGAAAAAGTACAGTTAAAATCTAATTGTTTACTATACAGAAAATTTCAACGATTCAAACAGTGCATGAAAAATTTTAAATCTTTAGTAAATCAATATTACCAAACTAATAATATTTTTGATGCAGATGTCAAAAGTGATATAGATACAGATATAAAAACAGAAGAAATAGATAAGAAGAAATGTAGTCAGAATCCAGCAAATACATGGAATTCAGCTGCTAATGATGCTGAACATTTTTGTTTCAATTTTTCTGATGATGATGAAGATGAAAATGTAATTCAAAAAATGTTATATTTCTCTGGAGGAAACCAAGTATCAAAACAAGAACATAAAGAAACTCCAAGTTTAAAAAATGTTGATGATAATGATAATCCTAGACCCGGGTGTAGTAAAGAAATTATAACTGCGAGTCCAACACCAGGATGTAGTAAAGATATTGATGATAAAGAAATTGAATATGAAGGTCAAGAATCCTCTGATGATAATGTAGAAAACACGAATACATCTGCAAGAAGAGATGCTTCCACATATTGTGGTGAACCTCATCGATTTATTAGTATTGTAACGCACAATGACCAATATTCATATGACTTAAAAAGAGCAATTCCAGCATATTTACGTGATCCACAATTACATGATTTGATAGTTATTGAAAGAATAAGGCAACCTGATAGCGATAGGTGTAATGGGGAATCTTCACGTCAAGTTTCCAATAATACAAATGAAAATGGAACAATAGCAAATTTAAGTGAATCTAAAAATGAAAATGATAAATCAACAGAAACAAGGCAAGAACATTCTGACACTGAAGATAATGTAGAAGATAGAGATCATTCAGCACAGAATCATGTTAATGTAATAGATCAAGAAGAAGGTGCAGCAAGTACTTCTCCTCGTTATATATCAAGAAGGTTAGAACCTGTGGAAAGAGAACGAGTTGCACCTATTATACCTCAGTTTTTGGAAGAAATTGAAGTTGAAATAAATCGAGAACAGTGGCCGAATATGCGTACAAATGTTGGTTTATTTAGTTATTTAAGTAATACTATTACAGATCGAACTATACATTCTCTATTTAACCCGAGAGCAGAAAGCAGAAACTTGGAAAGGTTATCACTTAATGGGTATTCACATATTACTGATGCAAGCCTACTAATGATCGCAACTTCAGATCAAATAAGATATTTAGATGTTAGAAATACAGCAGTTACTCAACAAGGCTGTTATGCATTTAAAACTCAACATCCTGATTGTGAATTTCTTTGTGATTTTTGTGAAGATGATTTAATTAAAAAAACGGAAGGCATATAAAAATCAAATGTAATAAATTAAAATATACATTATAAAGTATTATTTACATTGCGAGTATTACATTTTAAGAATTCATGATCTTGAGTAATGAATATAAAATGAGATGAAACTTAAGGAGAAATACAAAAATATATTTTATATTGATACTGGTTAAAATTAATTAAATAAAGTGTTTGTGATTTTATCAGACTATTCAATCAGGTAAATAGCTTAAAAAAAAACTTCAGTTGAAAACAATCTATGTAATTTAAGTTAATATTAGAAAGTCTTTAAATACATAAAATTGTATTTTATATTTGTTTGTGTATGTATATATATATATATATATATATATATATATATATATATATATATATATATATATATAATTTTGATAAAAATATAAGTTGTAATTTATGTTCCTCAATGAATTGATTAATAAAACCGATAACTTTTATGGAATTCTAATTATTATATATTTTTTAATATATATTTATATATATATATTGAAAAATAATTATAGAGCTAACGTTCAAAATTTATTGTAATTTAAAATTTTTGAAACCAGTTGCAGTAAGTAAAAATGAAATTTGAAAAAATCTAATTTCCAAAAGTTAGACTATGGTATACTAATATGTACCATTATTTCGATTCTGGCAATTATAATCAACAATTATATAACAAATAACAATTGAAAACTATAAATTGAAAATATTAATTTATACTATGTGATTACATTTATTATAAAAATCTACATGTTAATGTATGTATTTGATACATTTTATACATTGTAGTTTATTTTTTTTGTCATATTTACTCAAATAATATGTATTCTAAATTAAGGCAAATAAAAAATAATACTTGTAATAATGTTAAAATCAATTTTAACTTTTCATATTTGTTTTCAGAAAAAGGTGTTTGGTGAATTATTTTTCTATAACAATTTTATAATAAAAATATTGCATGAAAAGTATAGTATTTTTTTTAACAATTATTATATAATTAAGATTATAAATTTTCATAATATTTAACATTCAATGTTTTTAAAGAAATACAGGTGTAATAATGAATTTCTTGCATAAATTACTTTTATTTTAAAATACCTTATACTTAATTTCTATTAAATTTTGGAATGTCAGGTCATTCCATAAGTAATGTCATTATTATATTTTTATAATAATAAATATACAATTTTTTTAACTATTTATATATTCATTTACAATAATTTTCCATCGTCCTAACAGTTTTTATACCAGTTTCATAGATTGTTGTCTCTGAATTGAAAAATTCTATTGCATTTTTCAAGTGTTCTGTACTTGTGAAATTCATCCCAGTTAAAAAAATTTGCAATGAAAGAAATAAATGATAGGTGGTGAAATATAGGAAGAGTATGATGGATATGGTAGAAACTCCCAGTTATACTGTTTAATTTTTTCCAGGCCAGTTTTTGCTATGTGTAGTCTTGCATTGTCATGATGGAAAATGATTTTCTTTCTGCTTACTAAAGATGGTTATTTTTCAATCAAAGGTACATTTAATCGATCAAGTTACTGACTATAACTTAAAAACCTGAAAATTCATAATGGATAACACCTCTCACATCCCAGCATACGCTTATTAAAATTTTTTTAGGGGGTGAAGTCCAGACCTGGGATGTGGTTAAGCGCAAATGTTCATTCACTGTAGTGATTCAATTTTGAAATTAGTGTCTATTTAAGAATAACATGATTAGTAAAAGATTATTCAGTCTTAAATTCTATACCCACCGACATATTTTAAAAAGATGTTTTACAAACAGAAATATTTTGAAATTACGTGAACGAGGTTTATTCCAAGATTTATTTCCAGATACATCAACGTACGTTTTATAGGTTAGATATAACTTGTATTCTTAGCATTTTTTATTTTAGTAAAGAAATTATCGATCTTTTAAATGGAAATCCACAAACGGTTTATGCTGGATTTGATCCAACAGCAGATAGTTTGCATGTAGGAAATTTACTTATTCTAATATCTTTAATTCACTGGCAACGAGCTGGTCATCAAGTAATTGCGGTGGTATGTGTGTTTATTAGAGTTATCATTTTTTTGTATAAAAATAGTTTTTTTAAAGATTGGTGGAGCAACAGCACAAGTAGGAGATCCTAGTGGCCATTCGAAAGATCGTTTAGAATTAAGTGAAATGGTAGCAGAAAAGAATTCAATGGAATTGCACAAGAATATAGAACAGATTTTTAAAAATCACGAAACCTATTTATGGAAAGCTAAGGGCCACACTAATACTTTAAAACCCGTAATGTATGTTTTATATTTCTCATAATAAAATATGTATTAATATAATACTTGTAATATGATTAATCTTTTTAAGCCTTAAATATTTTTGCTAGCATTGTTAATAATGAAACTTGGTATCGTAAAATGAATGTTGTCCAATTTGTTGGAGGAGTTGCAAAACAATTTCGAATGGGTAGTATGTTATCACGTACTAGTGTAAAAGATAGATTGGCATCGTCTCAAGGAATGAGTTGTGCAGAATTCACTTATCAGTTGTTTCAAGCTTATGACTGGCTATATTTATTATCTAAATACAATTGTCGATTTCAAGTAAAGTATTTTTCATTTTCATTTTTTCCTAATGTAATTTTTAATTAATTGTACATATATAAATATGTATGTTTTGTGTACATACCATATTATTCTTATAAGTTATAAATATTAAATTATTTGCAGATTGGCGGAAGTGATCAGATGGGTAATATCAAATCAGGACATGATTTAATAAATCGATTGTCAAATGAAAGTGTATATGGTTTGTAAATTTTTTATAATTATTTTAATAAATATGTAAAAGAAAAAATAAAGTTTTTAATGAAATAGAAAATATTTAATTTTGAAATGTGTTTCAGAGAAAGTATTATAATTTAGTTATATGTATACATTTATATAATTGGATTAATTAATCTATTTATTTATGAGTATGCATACATGTGTATATATAAATATATACATATACCTACATATGTATTTGTATACTTACATACATACATGCATACATTCTCACATATATTTACATACACATAATTATTAAAAATTATTTTTAGGATTAATTGTACCACTAATTCTCACAGAAAGTGGTGAAAAATTAGGAAAGTCAGCAGGAAATTCAATATGGTTAAATTCTTCAAAAAGTTCCCCATTTTCTTTCTATCAGTATTGGTTACGCCAAAAAGATGCAGATGTTGTTAAATTATTAAAATTATTTACATTTTTATCACAGCCAGAAATAGATCAAGTAGAGAGTGAATATAAAGCACATCCTGAAAAGCGGCCTGGTCAGAAAGCATTAGCAAAGGAAGTTACACTTTTAGTTCATGGAGGTATTATTTAGTCAGTTAAAAATATATTTCTTAATTTTTAATATTGCAATAAATTTTATATACCTGAATGTTGCATATTAAGTTGTTTTTGTATATAGATATGTACATATGTATATTCATTTTTTGTAGAAGAAGGTATTCATAGTGCTGAAAAAGTAACCAATGCATTATATGGTGGAATAGATTTATTATGTAAATTAAATTCTGGTGAATTGGCACAAGCATTTGAAGGAGCAAAAATAGTCAACTTAATTCCTGAACCTGGACTTACAGTATTTGAGCTTTCTATGAAAGCAAAGTGTTTTACTACTGAACGTAAGTTTTTCATTTTATAAATATAGTATAATTTATATTTTAATAATTTATTAAATTTTTAGATGATGCTCATCGAATTATTTCAGCAGGAGGTTTTTATATAAATAACCAACGTGTAAAGAATATAAATGAAGTATTAGTAGCTGGTATACATATTCTTCCAAATAACGCAACATTAGTTCGCGTTGGAAAAAAAAATTATCACATTATACAGTGGTTGATGTAATGTACTATAAATTTAAAAATAAATGTTTAATATTTATAATTTTCATTTTATTTTTAATATCTATTTTATATAAACTTAATTACTGTAAAAATATAATTTTTAATTAATAGTATATAAAGAAGTAATTAAATGGAAATTGAATAATTTCATATGAGATATAACTTTTCAAAAAATATGCCAATATCTTAATGATTATATTTGACTAAAGTAAAAGTATTAATTTTAGATTAGTTGTACTTATTATTTAATCCACTTATAGCTCACGTCTATATTATATCACTATTTAAAATATACAATTAGTAAATTTTAAGTATTGATACAGTATAGATTAAAACCATCAAATACAGTTTGTCAGGTTTAAATAACATTTCATGCAAGTATATTTTTGAGAATCCTATCTAGTAGTTGTCATATGTCAATTAGTGGGAGTGTATCCAGTTGTCATATTTGTATTTTTATATAAGAAATAAATATTTAATTTTTATATAAGTGTAATTATAAAATATTTCACAAAATATGTTGTCATTAGAAGAAAAGAAGTATGATGATGAGAATTTATTTGAAAAGGTATTTTTTTAACATAAATTAGTGAATTTGTAGTTAAATATTTTATTTATTTATGTTTTTTATTCATATAGGAAAAATCAAATTTAGATTTATTACGTTATCGTGTTGACCGCAGCACACAAATAGCATCAGGAATTGTAGGAATGTTAGATGCATTTGAAGAAAGATTAGCACGTCTTGAAACAACTATTTTACCAGTTTATCATGAAACAGAAAATTTACAGCGATGTCAACAAAGTAATTTTCAATTTCAGTGAGGACTGATATAGTATATATACATAATATACTATATTATGTATACTGTAATAATTATAATATATTATAAGTGTTATTTATTTTTTAATATATGTAAAAAAGAATAGTAGACCAATATAGTAAATATTTATTTCTTATAGATATGGACCGAACACTCCAAGCTCTTGATCATGTAATAAGTCTTTATAGTGTATCTCAAGAAGTTGAACGTACTATTCGTATGGGCCCTGGTCCTCCACCAAAGGGTGTAGGGTTACAAACTTATTTACACTCCATGAGCAAGTTAACGCAAGCTCGTTCATATTTTGAAAAAAATAACCCGCAAAGTGTTGAACTGGAAAATGTGGTATTTAATTGTATATTGATTTTTATTTTAAGCAAATAAATACAGATTTTTTAATTAGTATTATATATATATATATATATATATATATATATATATATATATATATATGTATTATTTTTAGACTACTTTATATAATAAAGGTTGTGATACCTTGAATGAAGAATTTAAAGACTTGGTTTCTCGACATAGTAAACCTATGTTACCAATTGTATTGCTTGATTTAATCAGTTTAGATGAAGGTATATGTAATTATATGTATATAAGAATTATAATTTCAAAATTTTAATTTTTCTTCTATTTAAGACCTCAATTTTTGATAAATATAGTTTGTCAACATTTATATGCAAATTATGAAACAAATAATTGTTTCTTAATAAAGTATATTCATTAATGTTAGTTGTGATTCTTTAGGATTGTTATATAATTATATTTAAAATGCCAATGATTCATATATTTTAATAAAGTATTATTATGGTATGTACCTGTATCTGCTTAGTCTGTTGGTGAATGAAAAATTAAAAAAAATAAAACTAAAAAAATTATCTATTATAAATTCTTTGTATATTTATGTACAGATTAAAAGTATGCAAGTAATTTAGGTTAAGAATGCATTATATATATTTTTTTTAGACACTTCTAATGAAGATTCTCCAATTTCACTTCCGAGTTTACCAGAAGAAGCACAAACAGAGTTAGCATCTATGGCATCCTGGTTGTTAAATAGTGGTAGACAAGAGTGTCTTGACTCATGGGCTACAGTACGAGGCACTTCAGTACTTAAATCATTAAAATTACTTAGGGATCACCAACGATCTTCAAGTGGTGGTAGTGTTTCTGGTATGGCTGTTGGTTCTTCTCCAATGTTGGTATGTAAAAGATCACTTTTACTTAGAGTGGTTCTTAATTTGGTAAAGTTTATTTTTAAAAAAAATGGTTTTTAGTAAATTAATGATTTAATATATATAGTTTATTAGAAATTAAAAATATGTTTAGATACACTCATTTAAAATTTTTAATACTAATTAATTTTGATACATAAATACAATATATATATATATATATATATATATATGTATATGTATGATATAGAGAGCAAAATTTCAAAATCGACATGAAACTTCAAGACGTCCATCAACTAGAAGACTTCAACATGTGTAAGAAATATTAAAAAATATTCAAATGCAGTTCCTTGTACAAAAAAATTTTAATTTTTACTTCAAATTACAGGTTTGAAAAAAAAGCAAATCGAATGTTATTAAAAGCTTCTCAGACTTTAGAACATTCAACAGGATTGTCATTAGGCACAAGAAGATCATCTCATTTTGGTAAATAAACACTACTGGATATATCAAAAACAATTAAATTTGAAAATTTATTTAGATGCACAAAACAACAGTGATGAATTTGAAAGTGGTGCTGAAATGGAACATTATTTAGTTTGTGTAGCAGCTTTACATAGACTTATGCAAGCTGAACAAACATTAATGCGATCAGTTATTCCTCAGCAATATCAACATCAGGTTTTTGAAAAAATTGTGCGTGAAGCAATGGATATCATTGTACAAGATGGAGAGGTTAGAATTTTTTTTTAAAAATGATTTATATAATAGTCATAAGTTGTATAATTGTTAATATTTAAAATACATTTTTAAAAATAAATTATTTTTTTTATATAAATAAAATGAACTCATTTTGAAATTAGTTGCATATAAAATGAAATAAGTTTTAATAGATTAAAATTTTAATAAACATATAGTGAAAAATATTTTACATCAATTTTTTAAATCTTAATAATTTGGAATCAAATTATTACTTACAGTAATTTGAAACTGAACAGAATGTTTTTTTTTTTTTAAAAAAAAATATGCAAATATGTATGCATGTACATGTATGTATGTGTTTTAAAAATAAGTTTTGTAATTTGTTCTATAATATTTTTGAAAAAAATAATTAGTATATATTTTTATCTTTAGTACTTTTCACTATTAACACTTATTTTATTTTCATTATTTATATAAAAAACATCTTAATATTCATATTATTTTCATTCTTATGCTTGTTAGTTACTGATTTATATTCAAAAGAGAACATATATTTTCTGTGAAAATAACTTTCACAATAAGAATTATTAGTAAAAAGAACTTGGATACTATCTTCAAAATTATACAAATCATATTTTGTTTTAGAATATTGCTGCAAGAGCTAAACGTTGCATAGGAAGACATGATTTTGGAGCAGTATTAGTTGTTTTTCCAATATTACGTCAGCTAAGATCATTGCGGCCTGATTTTGAACGAACTGTTGAACATTGTGATTTTACATTTAGGAACAAGTTTGCTTCTATTATAAATATTTTAGAAGAAACGGTAAATTATTTAAACTTATCTTCATTTTATTTTCTATATTAATCTCATTAAGTTTTTCAAATAAATAATTGTGATATGTTTATAAAAATATTTAGAAATATATTTATATAAATACATACATGTAAAAATACGGACACATACATATTTATATTGATTTATTTTATTATATTTTTTTATAATTTTAGGGCGCAAAAGCATTAGAAGATTTTATGGAAAATGTTCGTACGGAATGTAGTGCATTACCTCCTGATGGTACTGTTCATGAATTAACAAGTAATGTTCTAGTATTTTTAGAGCAGTTACGAGAATGCGGTGGAACTGCTGGAAGTGTTCTAGCAAAACATCCCGCATATGCAAATGCATTAGCATTGTTACCTTCACCAGCTCATCCAACTCCTTCTGAGGAACATAATGCTTTGCTTGGAATTTATATTAGTAAATATAATTTATTTTTGATAAATTAGTTTACAACTTTTCACATAAATTATTTAAATATTTTAATTATTAAAAGAATAAACATTGACTACACATTACGGAATTTCTTATTGGATTAAATATTCCTTTTTTTAAAAAAATTAAAGATATTTGTTCTTTTTAGAAAAAGTTCTTGCTCAACTTAATTTAACATTAATTAATAAGAGTGAAGCTTATAGTGATCCTGCATTGAGAGCAGTATTTCGTTTAAATAATACTCATCATACATTAGCTACTTTGCAACGGTCTCGGCTTTTATCGTTAGCTACTATATCAGAACCACGTCTTGAAGAAGATTATCATGAAATGATACGAGATCATAAACAAGCATATCAACAAAGGTAAATAAAGTAGTATTTGTTTTATATTTTACATACAATGTTGAATGTTCTTTATTTTAGTTGGAATAAATTATTAAGTTATGTTTGGACATCAGATAATGGTCCATTCAATTTAATTCAAGGAGGAAAAATTAGAGATAAAGATCGAACAATTATCAAAGAACGTTTTGCGGTATTTAAGCATTTTTGAATAGCATATTAATTCTGGTGTAATAAATTTTTAGAGTTTCAAATCAGGTGTAATAAATTATCCCTATCAAATTTAATAATTCTAATATATCTTTTTATGAAAGTAATTATGTGTGTTCTCTCTGTTCATAGTATATTAGAATATTAATTTTTTTAATATATTTTATCAAATATAATATATATATATATATATATATATATATATATTTTCATTTTTAGGGATTTAATAAAGAAATTGAAGAAGTATCTCGTGTGCAACGTGGTTATTCAATTCCGGATGTTGAACTTAGAGAAAGTCTGAAACGTGACAATAAAGAACATATTTTACCTAAATATAATGCATTTTTCGAATTGTAAGTGTAAAAATTGTATTTATTGAATTTTTATACTATATAAAGATTTTAATAATAATTATTTTTTTAGATATTCTAATTCAGCTGGTCAGTTCACTAAGAATCCAGACAAGTATTTAAAATATCCACCTTCAGAAGTTTCTGCTTTAATAGACAGGTTTTTTGATGTGGCTGCTTAGCCAGTTCCACTTCGTCTACAAAAAAGTAGACATTGTATATTTATCAGATGTTGTATACAAAATAAAAATTAATTTATTTTATTAACAGTACAACGCATTAATATGTAAATTATTTAGTCAAAAACATATTATTTGCCTTATTAAATTTTGTAATATTTAATAAATTTATATTTTTACATATGTATTCATTTTAATATTCGTTTATTAATAGGAAAATGTATTTAGAATAATTTTTTTATTCTTTTATATATATATATATATATATATATATATATATATATATATATATATAACGTATTTATGATTATATTGAATTTTATTTTGATCAATTTAATATAATCAATTACAAACACTAAATTATTCCTTTATATGCTGTTGATCATACTGAAGATAGAAAGAAATAATAAAAAAAAGATAAAAGTAGAGAAGGTAAATTTTGTAAAAAAAATATAAAATCTTTCCAGAATTACATGCTATAAAAATTCAATTATTAAAGTTAAAAAAATAAAAATTACTTTTTATTATATTAAATACAAAAACCAAAGAAATATATAGAAAAAAATATATTTGTAAATTATCTAGTAACTAAAATTTCCAAACTGTATTGTTTATTACACATTATGTATCTAATTAATAAATGTTATTAGTTAAAATAAAACTTTCCAGAATTATAAGTAAGATTAAAAGTACTTGTAAAAACTTATTAAAAATATTTCAGGATAATTCTTTTGAATACTTGAATTTTTTATACTATTAACTTTTAACTGTATATATTTTAAGAATTAGTAACCTTTAAATAAATGTTATATTTAAATATGATATATTTGTATTTTATATAAAATTGTTATTTTTTCCTATTTGTTCCTATTATCATTATATATAAATTTTAAATAGAATACTGATGGTTGCGCGTATGCGCACGTGTGTATATATATGAAATAACCATTTACAGTGGGAGTCACTCATATTCATACACCTCCTAGTTAAAACTTTGTTACTGAAAATATACCACTTATTTAAAAAAAATAGAAAAATATATTTTAGAGCTGTAAACAACAATGTTATCAATAATATTTGCAAAAAAATATGCTACTTAAAATATTTCATAATAAAAATAAAGAAATACAAGAAATTTAACAAAAATAACTCAACATTCATATTCGTACAGTATAAATATTTTTTTTTCTCACAAAAAATACAAAATTATTAAAAATTAATATTTTGTAGGCTCCCCTTTTCTTTTGATCACTTCTAATAATCACTTTGAAATTAATTTTACTAATTTTTAGGTAATTTCAGGCCCAATATTAAGCCACTCAGATTCTTAAGTATTTTTATGTCATTTTTGTTTAAGAAATCATATTTTCTAATTCTTTTTTCCACTTCTGCCCATAGATTTTCTATAGGATTTAGGTCAGGTGACTGTGGGAGTATTTCCATCACATGTGGTACATTATACAATAACCATAGTCTGACAATATGTGCCTTACGATTGAGATCATTATCTTACTAAAACGAAAAGTTGTTTAACATTTACAAATGAGTTGCACTTTTTTTACATTATTTTTTAAAATGTCCATATATTTGTATTTATCCATTATTCCATTAATGAACTGTAAATTACCCGTACCTGCAGCAAAAAAACATCCCCATACCATAACTGAACCACCTCACATTTTACAGTAGGCCGAATATTTTTCTTGTGAAGCTCAGCATTTGATTTTCTCCACACCGTTTGTCTTTCATCGGACCCAAAAAAATTAAATTTACTTTCATTGGTAAAGAGAACATTTTTCTAGAAATCAAAAGTATGATTTTTATACTTATGGGCAAATTCTAATCTCTTTTTTTCTATTCATTTCACTAATAAATGGTTTCTTCTGCACTACCCTAGCATTATATCCCTTTTTTCGCAGAACATGACGTAGTTTCCGAGCTTACAATCTTTTTAAGATCGTTTTCTATTATTATAACAAGTTTTTTTGCACTAATTTTCGAATTTTCTTTAATTTATTTGACAATATATCTCCTGTCATAAGCATTTAGTTTTGCTCTATGTATCTACTTTAATGTTCTAAAAAATGTGGTATATTAATAAGAAGACTAAAGAACTATTTTTTTATAAACCATTTTACAGTTATTTAATGTAGACACAGCCTAAACAAGACTGTAGGGTTTAGACGTGCATTTACTTACTATCATTTCCTAACCTTCAGTTTTATTGGGATAATTTACATAGACAATATCTTTAAAAAATATAATTAAATATGCATATTTTTTTCTAAAATTACATGAAAAACAAAAAATAATGATTAAATAACAATTTTTTATCAATTAAATACATAAATTGTACAAAAAATATGAATTTAATAAATAACCACTGTTTTATAGAAAAACAAAGAACAAGTATCAATTATACAATATAGAATGACAGTATAAAAGCGATTGATTATTATGTACCTTAGGAAAATTGATACTGTTTGTTTTTTAAATGTGTCATAAAATACTGGTAGATAAGTAGAGGCAAAGAACATTATTCACTGTGAATAAGTAAATAAAAAAATATATAGTGAATTGAGTTATCTTATCAATGTTGAACGTCATAACGCCTAAATATAACAAAAAAACATGTGATACGGAAAAAAAATACAATTTATTTATATTGCATTTATTAGTACATTTCTTATTTACGTTTCATTAATATTTATTAGGTATTTTATGTATGTTTGAAAATTTTTTTTATTAAAAGTACTTGTATAAATTTAAAGACATATATTTTAGAATGTCAAAGGCATCAAAAAAGCCTCGTGTTCCTCGTATGGAAAACATCATACCTGTCCCTTTACCTGATGATGTTTTAATTGAATTGGTAGATAAAGCTAAAGATTGGGCATTAATGCATGGGTCATGTATGAGATCTAAAAGTAATTTTGATGGTGATGCACTTCAATTTGCCCCATTCATCCTTTTGCCATCTCCGTTTCCAAGAACTGAATTTGAAAAAGCAGTTGCAATTCAACCGATATTAAATGAATTAATGCATTATGTAGCGTACGATGTAGATTTTCTTAAAGAAAGTTTAAAAGATACCATTGAAGTGGATCCATTTACAAGAAGATTATTTCAAATTATGGAAACAGTTGAAAATGAAGGAATTAATCAGGTAAAAATGATGTTAACAACTTTTAACCTTTGTTATGCATTAACTGATGTCAGGGCAATTAAAATTTAGTTTAGTTTATCATAATAAATGTAATGTATACATTCCAAATTTCATTAGAAAATTTCGTTGGGGTTGATACGTTCTGACTTGATGTTGGAAACATGTGCCACAAATTGTCCAAAAAATGAAGCAGTTCAAAATATATATCGTCCATATTGCTGTTGGAAACAAGTAGAAATAAATACAATAGCATCTGGATTTGGCTGGCTTGGCCCATCATCTGCTGCTATCCAGAGGTACAACCCATTTAAAAAATGGTTACAAAATTGTCCATGTCTTTTTATTAGTAACTAATGTTTTGCTGTATTAAATATAATGATTATTGTAACAAAAGTATTATTTATATAAATTATAGAAATTCACTTGTGTATTTTTCATTACAAATGTTACTATTTTGGAATTTCATTAGATTTTTGAGGATATAAATAATTGTATAAAACTTAGTGAATTTATTATTGGTTTGAAACTAATATGTTTGAACTGAAACAATTTTGTAAAGCCATTTTAGTAAATACAATGTCCTGCTCCTTAAAAAGATTAGTGACCTATTTCCATTTATATGCCCTTTTTATATTTATTGAATACAATAGTAATGAAGGGAAAAATGTTTTTAAACTTAATATGTCAGGAATTCGTAACGACTTTCATTAAAAATAATTATGAATTTTTCTTATACATTTCATTATTCATACATATGAGTGTACATATTTGTATATATACAATTGACCCAAATGAGACTGAAGGATGTAAACCTTAACTAAAGTTATATCCTTCAGTTTCATTTAAGCCAACTAATATATATTGTTGTGTGTGTGTGTGGATGTATGTCATGTGTGTTTGTGTGTCGTGTGTGTATAATACTCATTTACAAACTATATTTTATTGTATATTTATCTACGTTATTCAGTTTAGTTGAATATTAATAAATGAAGTTTTTGTATGGAATATGTGAAGTTTATATTATGGCTTGTGAAAAAGTATTGTTTTGCATCCAGTCTAACATTTTTCTATAATAATATATTTTGCATGAGGTACATTTTTTTTCTAATATATATTTATATATATATATATAGTACTTTATGGTTATGTTTCTATTTACTTTTTGGGTATATTAATATATTTATTGTATATATTTAAATATCCCTGAATTATTATTGTGTTGTACTTTTTTTCCTTATCCTTGGACTTCTGGATGGCAAAGCAGATATGTTATTAATTTTTTACTGTTTGACTCTTGTTTGTTTTGTTTTTATTATTTTTATTTTCATCTTTTTGCTTTCTTATTATCAATAGTACGCATTTCTGCTAGCATAAACAGATTGTTTTTTAGAACCATTCATTGGGTCTACTGCGATCTGACTACATGCTACATACTGATTGCTGTGATCATATAAAACAAGTTGAAATTAACTCAATCGCTTCAAGTTTTGGTGGTATATCAAGTGTACTTTCTGATTGTTATAGGTAAATAAATTAATGAAATGTAAAATTATTCACATCAACACTTTGTTTGTAGCTATGCAATTTTACTATGCTATTCATGTAAATGTGATGTATTTTTTTCACAGTATGATAATGTTAGAAATTGTGTGTTTTCCCTTCATTATAATAATTTGTATATGTTTTGATTTTAAATTTAAGTGTTTTAATTTTGAACAAAAGTCCCTTTAATTTTTAAAAATTAAAATAGAATACGAAACATAGAAAACAACATCAGTTTTATATATAAATTGTATGTGTATATATATATATATATTGCTACCAGAAAATTCTGTCCGATAATGTCATCTTAAGTTTTTAAGATGAGCCATTCTACAGAAATGTAATTTACAAATTACCATCACTCTGGGAAGAGGTCATTAGTAACGATGGAAAAATTATATTGTTCAGTCAATATTAATAAATATATTCATATATATATATATATATATATATATATATATATATATATATATATATACTTACATACATACATACATACATGTATGTGTGTGTATTTTAAATGTAATTTTTATCCTGATATATCATTTGTTGTTAGTACTTATAATTATTTATGTATTTGTTTTGCAGTTTTCTTTTTTTGACTTATTCTTTTATTTGATTTATATTTTAGAAAACATTAATTTATTTTAATTTTCTATTAATACTTTTTTATTTTTATTTTATTCATCAGTATGTTTTACAGTTATAGTTTTTATATAACTAATATTTATGAGTTTCTATATATAAATGATTTAAATTGTTATTTATATATAAATAGTAATATGTAATTTATGTATACATAAATAATATATAATAGATTTTTTTATTTTAGCAAAATTAAAACATATGTTTTTAAAATAATTATTTTATTATTATATTTTAAAATTAAACATTAAGCAATTATAAAAATATAAATGTATATGAAATTATATTTGTTTGTAAATAATTATATAAGTATTGTTAAAAAACTTAAGTTCTACTCTGTAGTACAGAAATTTGAAGTTTTATACATTTTTTTTAATATTTATTGTTATTGTTTTGTAAACTTTTTCAGATATGTCTTAGAAGAATTAGGACATTATGATAAACTAAAAAATGTAAGTTTTAATTTATAAGTAGTGAAGCGCTTTTTAATTATTTTGATATAAACTAAAAATAATACTTGTAGTTGCCAGAAAATAATGCACTTACAGGATTATGCAGTGGAATGATTGAAGCTCATAATTTATATAATCGGAAAGATTCAGTAATATTATTTGTTATTGAAGATATAACATACAATATTTGTGATCAAAGATTTCACGAATTCCAAATTAGGAAATTGAATCCTAATATCAAAGTAATTCGTAGAACATTAACACAAATAGGACAAAATGGTAAACTAGGACAGAAAAAAGAGTTAATAATGTAAATAAATTGTAAAATATTTACTTATTATGTATTTGATGAGAAATATTATTTTTAATATATTGAAAACATTTATTTAGTTTACATAATGTGAATGTTTTTCTTTTAATGTGTTTAATTATGAATATTTGTTATTTTTTTTTAGTAATGACAAATATGAGGTAGCAGTTATATACTTTCGGGCTGGTTATGAACCTGGACATTATCCAACAGAACAAGAGTGGAATGCTCGATTACTTATGGAACAATCAATGGCTATTAAGTGCCCTTCTATTCATTATCATTTAGCTGGAACCAAAAAAGTACAGCAGTCACTGGCAAAATCAAATGTACTATCGAGATTTTTAAAAGATCCTAAAAAAGTGGAAATTGTAAAAGAAATATTTACTGGGTTATATAGTTTAGATTTAGATCACTATGGAAATGATGCTATTGAAATGGCATTAAAAGATCCAGAAAGGTAATTAGTAATTTTTAAGTGAGATACATATAGAGTTGGTTATTATTATAAAAAGATTTAAATTAATATATTTGATTTTTATTAGATTTGTACTGAAACCTCAGAGAGAAGGAGGTGGAAATAATGTTTATGGTGTTGCTGTAAAAGAAACTCTTTTAAAAATGAAAGATTCTAAAGAACGCACAGCATGGATTTTAATGGAACGAATAAATCCACCTTTAATATCTAATTATATGATACGACCAGGAGGTTCAAATAAACCAGAATTGTGTGATCTAGTGTCAGAACTTGGTATTTTTGGAGTAATAATTGGGTAAAGTCATGGTTATACTCGTACATATGTGTGTGTGTGTATTTATAAGTTAAATTACTAATATGTCTATTGCATTAAATGTAAATTTTACAAGGTTTTAAATTTATAATGTGATGTTTTTCTTTTATATTATGTAATTGTTTTTATGAATGTACAGAACATTTATAGTTCAGTTATTTTAGCATTTTAATTGTTTTGATGTAATGTTTTATAAAGATATTTTTAAAATTTGTTGTTTTTTATAGTGATAAAAAAGAAATAAAAATAAATAAGCAAGTTGGACATATGTTACGAACAAAAAAATCAACATCTAACGAGGGTGGTGTTGCTGCAGGATTAGGAGCACTAGATAGTCCTTATTTGGTTGATTAAATAGTATAAAATAATAATAGAAATATGTATTTTGTTAGCACATTAAGTATATTTGTATTTTCCTTATCCACAATTTTATTATGAAGTACAATATAATTATAAATTTTAAAATGTTAACACAAATGTTTGAAAATAAACACCAGCATTGAAAAGTATTTTTTTTCCTTATTTTATTCATCATAAAATTCCTAGTATTATTTGTACATTTCTAAAATAAATTTTATAAAAACAGCTATTTTTTGTGGAAAAGCATTTTGGAAACTGATTTTTTTCGATAAATATTCGATATTGAGGACATGAATATTTTTATTTCATATTATTTGAAGCTATATTTTCATTTAATAAATTATATTATTAAAATATAGATTAAAATACTGCAATGAAAGTAATATAAATTGATATTGTGTACATTGATAAACCCACACACACACACACACACACACACATATATATATATATATATATATATATATATATATATATATATATATATATATATATATATATAAATTTATGACCTTTATTATAAAATAGCATGATATTATAGTATTATAAGATTTAAGATCGAAATTATTAGGGTATATTTTTTGAATTAGATCAATATGAACATTTAAATTATTTTTGTTGGTAATTACAAAATGTAAAACGGTTAGTTATAAGTTAAATATCACTAGAATGTCTTTTGCTTGACAGTACATTAATTTCAAAATTTCTTACACGTAAATAAGGTAATGTATATTTTATTTCATTTTTAATCATTTTTAGATTAGTTTCATTATTAAATTTTAAACAAAAATATGTTGTACTGAAAAAAAAGGAAACATAATTTTGTTTGTCATAGTGATATCTATAGCACATCAATTCATAAAATAAAAATAGATACATATTAACTATTCGAAAAATATATTTAGTTTTTGACAGATGTAATATGTATGTTGTAGGTTCATTAAATTAATATTTAAAATGACATCAGAAATGTCTACTGATGTTCCTATGGAACAAAAATCTTCTGAACAACGTTATGGTGGTTGTGAAGGCCCTGATGCAATGTATGTGAAACTTATTTCATCCGATGGTCATGAATTTATAGTTAAGAGAGAGCATGCTTTAACATCTGGAACAATTAAAGCTATGTTAAGTGGACCAGGTCAGTTTGCAGAAAATGAAGCTAACGAAGTAAATTTTAGAGAAATACCGTAAGTAATACATTTATTTATTTGATTGAGAAAATATTTTAATATATTTTTTTTCAGATCACATGTGTTACAGAAAGTTTGTATGTATTTCACGTATAAAGTCAGGTATACGAACAGTTCAACAGAAATACCAGAATTTCCAATTGCTCCTGAAATTGCTTTAGAACTTCTTATGGCTGCTAATTTCTTAGACTGCTAAATATTTTAATGAAATTGCTTGGTGATCATATTTCAGATGATGTTTCAATATAACAGTTGAATTAAATTTAAAATGCTATTAGATCAATTTCAAAAGAAGTTTTAATACTAAAAATTATTTTTAATCAAATTTATGATAAAAAATGCTATTTGTGTGAATGTGCAGAATTCAAAAACATAGTAAATGAACTTGTAAATAATATTGAAGTTTGCAAATGAAATATTTAATTTATATGTAAGATTATACATACATGTGTATATGATAAATATATATATATATATAAAAAGGTGTTTTTTTTTAGGTTAGAACTTTCGATAGCAATTCAATTTAAAGTTCTATTATACTTAAAAAAAACACCCATATATATGCACATACCAACACATATACATCCATACACAAGCACTTATGCATATATATATATATATTAGTTAATGCTATGTTAAATGTTTTTGTTTTCTAGTTTACCATTGTATTTAAAAAATGAAATTATAATTATAAGAACTAGTGTAAATTATTTGGTGTTTTTTGTATGATGGCAAAAGTTATTTTTTACATGTAAAAGATTCCATAAGTATATTTAATAAATTAAAAAAAAATAGATTTTTACATTTCTATTTAAAAAAAAAATTAATTAAATTATATTGATTTATTTTCTATATATGTGTATTTCTCATAATAGTAGAGTTAATATGAATGATACATACTTTATTTTTCATTCGGATTATTAGAAAATTAAAATGAGTTGTAAGGAAACTGTTTTTATTAAATTTTCATTGCATTAGTACAAATTTTTATTTTGAATAGATTACTTAAAAGTAAATTACTTTCATATCTCAAATTTATGTCTCTTTATGTACAAATAATATATATATATATATATATATATATATATATATATATATATATATATATATATATATATATATATATAAATCCATTTACATTTTTTAAATTGTTCAGTAAGTGTTAAGTTACAGATTGACAATAAACTTGACTTGATAAATAACAGAAGGTATTATCTTTAGAGTATTAAGTTATAATTTATTTTTAATAGAATATTTTTGAAATCAGTGATTGTTTCCTACTTTCATTGTTTTGAATTAATCTTAAATGAGTTGTATTATGCTGCACAAGATGGTGGACTGTCATATGTGTTTTTTCTCTAAAATACAAAATTTATTGTGAATATCAACATTATTTTGTTATTATTGGCATTAAATTGCCCAGAAAAGTGCAGTTTTACAGTTACTGTAAAATTAAGTGAAATAAATATAGTGTATAATATACATAGCTTTTTGAAATATCTGTTACTGACATCGGGACAAATGTAAGTTAAATCATTGTATAATAAAGTACGATAATTGCTTGTAATAAAAAGTAAGTGAGATAATGTTATTTGTTTTTAAAATATTTATATAATGTACATATTTTTTTAATTGATATAATATAAAATAATGGCCTTGGTTAAATAAACATTATTTTTGCTAATGACTTTAATATTTACTAACTAATATGGTCTTTGTCATAAGTATATTTTTTAACATACGTATTTTAATTGTTTTGTTTAATAAGTTTATTTTTTCTGCAAGTTGTGTATTTAAAGTTTAAATGATATTGTGTACATTTAAGATTTTAGTTTTAATGTTAATTTGACAAAAACAAAATTAATTTTAATATTTGGATAACAAAAAATAATATAAATAAATACATAATGTAGTTATGTAAGGTTAATTCTCCAAACAAAAAAAATACTTTTTTAAACGATTCATCCAAACGCTTTTTAACGTATATAAAAAAATATTGTATGTAATTGTTAATATATTATTATGTTTGTGTGTGTGTGTGTGTGTGTATATGTATATATATATATATATATATGTGTGTGTGTGTGTGTGTGTGTGTAATATTAATTTTAGATTTAAAATCAGTACATTTTTTGTGTTATTGTGTTTGACTAATAATTTTTTTAGTTAATAAACCTGTATATGCGGTGAGATGTTGTGGAGCCGCATGTCTAATCTTTTGGGCTCCTGTGATTGTTCTGGACATGGTGAATGTCTTAATGGCACATGTGTTTGTGAAATACGATTCACAGGAGACAACTGCAATGGTCCCAATGTACCTTATCATGCAGGTAATGCACTCATTTTATGTATATTTGTGTTTAGATTACTTTTTAAATTTTCTTAAAAATCAATATTGTCTGAATATTTATTAATAAAAGTTTAACATATTGTTTAATCATTTAGTTTAAACAAGTAAAATGATTTGGTATCTTTTATTTTTATTGGTAAAATTATTTCAGGGATTGGTGGTGTTTTCCTTATCGTGGCACTAGTTTGTGCTATTCAATTATTAATGTGTGTTATATCTGAATATCAACGGTTAAAGGCTCCATCATTTTTAAAAGCATGTAGAATCACAACACAAAAGTTGTTATATTTTGTTACATTCTTAGCTAGTTTAATCAGAGGAGCTTATTTTACACATCCAGTAAGTGTTAAAGATAATTAAATATTAAAGTTTGTGTATCCATTTATTTATCATTTATTTTAATATTACTGCCTGATTTTTTAAAAATATTTACTGTTGCTTATTATTTGTTTTTAGGGTGCATTTAAAGAAGGATGGTCAACAAGTCTTTTAAGTGCTTATTATCCTCTGCTTATGTCTGGTTCTTCTCTTATTGTATGCTTTTGGGCTGAAGTAAGTATTTATATTTTGCTTGTATATTTACATGTATGTACAAACATTTATTTATTTTCTTTTTATAAAAATTATATATTTTTCATTGTAGGTATTTCATCTTCGTGATATACGGTGGGAAAAACCACAGTTTTTATCTAAATCTTTTCTTGGTTTTGCTACTTTCAATTTTATTACTTATAGTCTTTTGTTAGTAGAATTTATCACAACACAAATTGCAAACACTTCAGCAGAACAAAAGGTAGAAATGAAATATATATATAACAACTTATTTAATAATTTGCTTTTAAAATATTTAACATAGGATTTATTTTTATTTCAGAGTTTCTATACACATATTTTTAATGGTTGTTATGCTGTTTTACTTTTTATTGTTGTCATATTTTTCTTAATTTATGGTGTTGAGGTATTTTTCAAAGTACGAGGAGGTTTTATTACTGACACAACTGTAACCTCTATCTCAGTTACTGCTAAAAATCGTCGTAGATGTTCTACATCTACATCAGATGAAAATGTAAACAATTCTGCAACTACCAGTGAAGCTAGTAAAAAGTTGGTTCAACAAATAGTAAGTATCAGTTTTTCAAGTTAGTTGTAAAAATACTATAAAATCTTTGTTTATGTTTTACAGGAAACAGTCGATTGTCTTCAGCAAAAAGTAAATACATCACAACTCCATCAATCGAGGGTTGGACTTTTGAGTCAAGCGTTTATGATGATTATTATAGTTGGATTTTTATTTTCGGAAACTCTCAGTGAATTTTGGAAAAAGAAGTTAGTGTAATATTTATTATTATTTAATATTAGTATTCTTCTCTTAATAATAATTTTTGTAGAGTTCCAGTTAATTCACGAAATTGGCATGATATTGTATTCCGTATTGTTGAAATAGGTGTTGCATTGTGGTTTCCTTGTGTATTATGGAATTGTATGCAACCATCGGAACTTTGGATTTTGAATCCAAGAAAATTGCTCAAAAAATTAGATTTGGATACCAGTGGAAAAATTTCTGACAAGGTTTGTTGTTTCAATTTTCTACATTTTATAGTTCAGAAACTGTATAGTTATTGTAGAAAAAATATATAGATAATAAATGTTTTATGCAGATAATTTTCTGTAATAGTAAAATTATCTATAAAAACATATGTATTATTATTTTTTTAAAAATACTTCCACTATTATTAAATTTTTATTATTGTTATTATGAAGCAATTAAATGTTTATGTTATTTTATAACAATTTTAGAATGTTGAAATTGATGAAGAAGGAGAGTCATTTTTAGCAAATAAAAAAGATTGTTGGATCTGTTATGATACAGAAAAAGATGAACCATTAATTCAACCTTGTCATTGTACTGGTGATGTATCAAGTGTTCATCATGATTGTTTAAAACGATGGCTTGTTGAGGTAATTTTTTAGAAATTATATTTAAATTCTTTAAAATGGAATGAAATGTTATTTTTATTAATTTAGTATTTTTTTAATTCAAATACTACATAATATTTTTTTGTATATGTTTGTTTTATTTTTTGTTAAACAGAACTGAAATAAAAATTGAGTTATTTGATTATGTCTTAAAATAGCAATTTGTTTATTTTAATAAAGAAAATTAATTTATAAAATTGATAGTGATTATTTATAAAAATGATTTTTTGTACACTAATTTATAACATAATTTAATTTTTGTGTTTTGGTTAAAAGTTGTAATGTATGTTAATTTGTTAAGTTTATTTATTAATAACTGTGATTAATTTTCATTTTACCAAAATAGATATATTTCAAAATAATAAACAAATTTACATTTTAAATATTTATTTTTAGAGTGCTTCATCAAATCCTGATAGTTTGAAATGTAAAGTTTGTGGAATTCCATATGAAGTACAACATTCAACTAGGTATATTAAAAAAATATATTTATTTTTTTTTTGATACATTAATAAATATATCTATATATGTTCATTTGTAAAAGAAATATTTTATGTTTAAAATATATTTTTAGACTTGATTGGGAACGTGGTTTTAATGCTCAACATTGGATGTCAACTGCTGCAGTAGTTACAATAATGTGTGTTTCTGTAGCTGCTGCTTGGATTGTTATTCAACTTTTTGATAGACCTTATGTGAGAATTTTGAGTATTAGTATTGCAATGCTTATTGTATATTCAGGTATAAGGTAAGTTTTAGTAATTAGATATATTTATATTTTTTGACATATTTTATATATCGTTTTTGTTTCACAAAAGATTTCATTTGTAAATTATATATGAAATATTTTAAAATAAATTTGACATAAACATATTTTATTAGTTAGTATCATAAGTATTTGTAAACAAATGATGTTTTTTATATGAATGATTATATACATATATATATATATATATATATATATATATATATATATATATATATATATATATATATATATAAATAATATTTTTTCAGAATACTTGGATTAAATACTGTGAAAGCATATCAGAGGGCCAAAGTTAGCGCTTTAAATATTGTTGGTGCAAGCTCAAACCATTTGTCAACTATTTCAGAGACAGTAGCTGTTGATATACCAAAAGCTGAGCCACAAACTGCTATATGAATTAAATGTGTAAAGTAATTTATTTAAACATATACAAGTCCATTTATGTGGACATTGTACTTATATTTTATGACGTTGTCATTAGTTACATACACCATTAATTCCTGCTTATTTATTGTTTTTTGGATTTTAATATTTAATTGATGATTTAAATATTTTGTGTTATTTAGTACATTACCACTTTTCAGGAATTACATTCAAGTAATGTATATATTGGTGAAATGGATGTATATTTATCCAACATTTGTTGTATATGAATGTCTTATTTTTCTAATTTACTTTGTTGGTGATATGTAGTGATAGTCAAATTACCTGTTATATATTTAAATATATTTGATGTTACATAAGTATAATATTTTAGTAATAAATATATATATATATATATATATATATATATATATATATATATATATATATATATATATATATATATATATATATATATGTATATGGTAAACCATTTAATGGATTTTTAAAATTTGTCCAATTACAATTAGAAATTATATGTGTGATACTTTATTTTATGTAATACATAGAAGTCCATATATATGTAAGTGTACATTTTGATTTAAAAATAAGCATATTTTAATATATAATGTATAAAAATATGCGTATTTAAATGATATAAAAATTTCAATATTTTTGTAACAAAAAATGTTATACATAATTTAAAGAAATATAAAAGTACATTTACATTGTGGTTGATAATTAATAATAGTTTAAATTAACAGATGTCTAAAAAAAGTTAAAAAAAATAAATTTTAATTATTTTTCCTCAATTTGTTTTAATTTTAATTTTAGTATCAAGTTATTTAATTCATTAAAAAATAATGTATTTATTTTGTATTTGTTTTTGCAATATTAAAATTTTTATAATATCTGAGATTTATGTTTTAATATGTTCATTAAATGTAACTGTAAATTAATATTATATAGTTATATTGGATTGATATGAAAAATTTAAGTATATTACTATTTAATAAGAACAAAAATAGTTATAATTAGTGGGAACAGTTTTAACTAATTTTTATTTAATATTTGTAAATATTATGTATATGCTATTTTAGCCACAAACGTTAGCAAATCAGTTGTATTTATTTTTTACTGTGCATTTTTCAGCGTGTTTTTGATTTTGTTTGTATTAATTTAAAGATGAATTTAACAATATTCAAAGAAATTGTGTGGTATTATGTGAACATTATATTCGGACATCTGTTTTCATTATTATTATAGAGTAATAACAATGTATTAAAGTTAACAAAATTCTCAAGTAGTAGTTATAAAAATGTATATTACATTTTATTAGAATAAGTGCTCATAAGTAGTGAATTTTTGATCCTTAAACTTTATCTAAACAATTGCCAAAGATCACTTGTTACATACATCTATCATAAAACGGTTTCTATTGTTTACCAATATTTTCATGATCAATATTCACTCGTCATATGTGATAATTTAATGTACAATGCAATTATTGAGGCTGGCATAGTTTATAATTTTAAAAAAAAATCAACTCAGTGCACTTTTTTAATTATTTTTTTCATTCATTCTTATTATTCACACAACCTAAATATATATATATATATATATATATATATATATATATATATATATATATATATATATATATATATATATATTAAATAACATTTTTTTTGTAGAAATTTGAATACATGTATACTACAATAAATATATTTTATTAGAAGTGTACATTTCATGAATCAATAATTAATATACATTTTTAGATTTTGTGTTCGGTGAAGTAGTAAATGTTTTAAATATACATGTTTTGTCATATAGGAAGATAAAAAAAATATTTTGCACTGAGTACTGGAGATTTATATTAGAGTGCATTTTTTTGAGTGTTAAAAATGTATGAAATATTTTTTCTATTAATGAATTTACCAAATTGTGTCCAAAATAATATAATAGAAGATTATATTTAATTTGTGTTTAATATTTATAAGTAAATATTTTATATCAATCGATTTAAAACAATTGTAAGGATTGTGTCAAATAATTATACATTATTTCAATTTACGTTGCATTAGGAAAATTATGAGAATATGCTTTATATAATTATTAGAAATGTATGTGTAATTATAAGTTACTCAGCATGTATACATTGAAAATATATGAAATATATTGAAAAGATTGTGTTTTTATTTTATGCATTTATTCGTATATTAAAAGATGAAGTAAAAAATTGAAATTCGATATTAGTATTAGTCATTTAAATAAATTAGAATGGAATATAAATGTAAATTATTTTCTTTCAAATAATTTCTTCAAATATCAATTTTAATTTCTATTAGGTAGTAAAAAATATTTATTGATAATAACATTTGCCAAAAAACTAATAATTGCATATTTGTATACTTGTATATTAAAACCCATTTGAATCGTAGTGGAATAGTCTGCACACGATGGCTGTCAACCGCGGAATATTCCGCTCTCAAAAACAAGAACTATGTTCAGGTTAATAAAGCTAATAGCGTATTCAGGCTGTGATGCAAATGAGTTAATAAATTGAAAAATTAAATTATGCCACTTATTCTTTTCATAAAAAAACCTTATTTATATATATATGCGGTTTTTATAGCATCTGTCGATGCTTTCCGCCTACTTGGGGGTTTTACTCCCTTCTTGAGAGCTATTTTTTTTTTACAAGATGAGGTTATCAGCCTTCATGCTCAATCCTCGAAAACATGAGGGACTCTCTCGACTGGGACTCGAACGCAATCTCCCGCATAACACGCTGTGATGCAAACCACTGTGCTATCCAGTTGGTTATTTAGATAGTAACAAACAAAATAAAAGTTGTAACGCCCCGTTTTGAAAATGACTACTACCGAAATACATGTTACTTAAAAAAATGACCATTAAATTACTATTCAACGATATAAAAAATCTTTCAGTTTTCAGAAATGACTTCTCTGTTATCAAAGCTATATATCAGAACATCGCCTTAAAAAAAGATTGCATTTAATAAAGGATGTTTATAATTCGTTAAATTACAATAAATATAATTTATTTTGAATTATTAAATTAGATTTAAACAATCGCTGTGTTTAGAGTGATATACACACACGTATCAGGGAGTTCCGGCCTGTACTGGCTTTGCTTATCGACCCCCGAACTTGTTTCTGTTTAACAATGTAAATAAGTTATTAAAAAATAAAATGTTTAGAAATGTTAATACTTTTGTAAAGACGATGTTTATCATAGGTCTGATGTGGATTCAAATCTAATGTTAATACGATTAAAATTTACTTTATTCCATTTATTTATTAATTATTAATTTTTTTAGAAAAATGCTAATTTTTAAAATAGAATTAATTTTGAAAATCATAAAATGATGATAATTCGAAAGAACTAAATTGAAAGAATAATGTGGGTAGACTAGATTAAATTTATCAATTTTAGCTTTTCAATTGAGTTATTTTTTTAAATAATTTCATACTATGTTGTCATGATACTAATTTTTTCCAGATAAATTATGTATATATTTTTAATAAATAACTATGTATATATATATATATATATATATATATATATATATATATATATATATATATATACATACATAGTTCGATCGTTATTTATTAAAAATATGTACAATACATAATTTATCTGTAAAAAAATAATATCATGGCGATTATTTAAAAAATAGCTCAATAACATTGATAAACTTAATCTAGTCTACAAACATTATTCTTTCAATTTAGTTATTTTGAATTATCATCTTTTTGCGATTTCCAAAATTAATTTTATTTTAAAAGTTTACAAACATTGAAGTTCTTAGAAATATATTGTAGTTGTAATTAGTCATGATTTTAGAATTAAAATTTTTCTAAAGAAAAATTGATAATAAATAAATGAAATAATTTTGTAAATACTCGTGAAAAGAATACAGCAGATCAAAAATAAAAAAAAAATGTGTATTCTTTTACTTTAAAATTAATTTAAGAAACAACATTCTTTATAGAACTAGAAAATTAATAATTGCTATAAAATTACTTCAGTTGTGTTTTCATTGAATATAAAAAATGCCATATTTCATCAAAATAATTATTTTCTCTTTAATGTCATTTTTACTTTTAAAATAACTGTTTTTCATGTTTCGAAAGAAAATAAATTGACTGTGTTGTCGAAAAATAATAAATACGAAAGCTGATTCAGAAGTAAACTTTTTCAAACAAATCATAGTATTTCAATTCTAATTTATTTATTTAGCAACAACATGTAATTATTTATCTTAAACCTGATTAAGTAAATAGAACAAATCAAATAAAATGTGATTCTTGATTAGCATTAATCAATTTTGAATCTGCAATCGTTATAATATTAATTGATAGATGTTTTTTATGCTGCACAAAAATTCTAAAATTATTTTTTAAATTATTACTGAATTGTATTATTATCTAAACGAAATGTTTTCACTAGATTTATTTTTGAAATAGTATTTTTTATAATAGGTTTCAGCATTTGTGCCACCTTTATGTATTTTTATGTGTTTATTGACTGAAGATGGAATTTTTAAATATTTATTTTTTAAATAAAATCTTGTTTAGAAAAAATACGCAATCTATAAAATAGAACGAAACAATTTGTTATCTTTATTATGCATATCTCTTTATTATTCCTTAACAAGAGTTTACTTATGTGTAAATCAAGTAATATATTTAATTATATTAGATTATAAATAGGTCAAGAAGTTTGACCTATTTCATTTTTTATGAAAAAATATCATTTTTTTAATAACATTAATTTAATAATGATAGATAATTATATAAGGTAATTTATTAATTTTGGATAGTCTTTTTATCGATCCATTTTATATTTATATTTATTGAAGAAAGATTTTAAATTAATATTTTTTATTGAATACGTTTTATATTTTCTTTCAAAAATAAATTGATAATTTATATCAGGACTAAAATAAAATTAAATATGATTTATACATAATATAAATATATATATATATATATATATATATATATATATATATATATATATATATATATATATATAAATAATGTAAACTTTTTAAATGCATCTGTATATATTTAAAATATGTTTTCAAAATATAAATATCTGTAATTTGAAAGGAACTGATGAGAT
This sequence comes from Neoneuromus ignobilis, assembly GCA_029203775.1. Lineage (NCBI taxonomy): Eukaryota > Metazoa > Arthropoda > Insecta > Megaloptera > Corydalidae > Neoneuromus > Neoneuromus ignobilis. The sequence continues at coordinate 20,214,866 of CP092091.1, read as the reverse complement.
AATATATTATCAATAGAACATTATACTTATTTACTTGCCTAAGTCTGACAAATCGTTATTTTCAGTTCATTTACATAATTGTCTATATGTTTATGTAATTCATAATTTCTTCACAAATGTAGATCACAAATTGATCAGTCTGCGTTTGGTTTTCCAAGTGATCATTTGAAGTTCAATTTTATTCGGTTTATTATTGTAAGTATTTTAATTATTTACTTATTTATTACTTATAATAGAAGTCTCTTGTAAATGTTTTATCTTAATATGGTTATTTTTTTAATATGTTACTGTGCTCTTATAAATGTTAATCGTGATTAAAAGTAATGACATACATTAATTCTTTTTAAAGAATAATTATTTATAAACAGAATTTTTTGATATGAATTAGTTTTTGAACTTTATTTCATATTTTAATTTATTAGCTATTTTTTAACATTATTTTCTTATTATACTGGTTTCTTTCATTATTTAGTATTTATTAATGATCTGGTTGTTAGCAGTATAGATTATATTTCTTGACCGCTAGAAAAAAGCAATTTTTATTTTATATATGAATGTTCAAATGTACATTTAATCTTTTTATTGTGTATAGAAATAGTTTTATTTGTTGCAAAGTTAAAGTTTTGTTTATTTACGGCGATTCTTATTAAAATGCGTATTCTATTTTTATTTTAGGTTTAATATTATGGAACACAGGTCAAGTAGGGACCTGTTGGTTCTTCTGTTGTGTATAGCATATATTCATTTAAGTAATGCTGTATTTGATACGTTGTCTTCTCCAAACTCTTGTCCTGATGAAGAAACCCAATACATGTGTCATGATTCAAACTGTATTTTATGGAGTCAACGTTGCGATGGAATAAACCAGTGTCCTGATGGCTCAGACGAATTGGATTGTGGTATTTTATATTTACATTTAATATTAAAATGTGATTTAAATAAATATCGAACAAGTTAATGTTTGTTGATTTTTTATGTACTAGAGTAAAATGAAAAGAATTAATTAGGTATTTAAAATGCTACTACATTAATAAATAATTTAATTCATTAATTTTTACTAAAAAAATCAGTATTTAAGAAGTGAATAAAAAAATTCAATATAGTCGTTTCTTCTTTCAAATTTTTTCGATAAAAATTATGAAAAATTTCACTTTGAAAATTGTTAATATTATAATTGTAGGAAATATTTAAAAATGTTTGATTACTTTTCAATTTTTATCTTCAAAAAATATTTATTTGTAAAATTAGTTTGTACATTTACATGGTTGAAGTATTATTAACGGTCTCTATTATGGGATTTTATTTTATTGGTTTAAATTATTTTATTGAAATTAAATCCATATGAAACAAATATTTAAATTTAAGTTTTTCTTAAATCTGTGTTCAATAATTTATTACGTTATATAAAATATTCCTTTAAATAGTACGCTAATAATTTCTTTTACATTATATAATTTTTTCTTTTAAAAAAGTATTTGATTATATTTGATTCCTTTATAAAAATATAATTTCCATGAATAATTTTCATTATGCAATAAATATTAATGTTTAAAAATGATTTTATATTTTATTTTAACGACTACTTAGGAACTAAAGATTGCGTTTTGGTAAAAAAACATACTTGTATGAATGTATGTGGTTGAATATTCTTGTAGTCTGAAATGTTTTTTCATGGCTTTTAGATTCTTATTTATGTAAACCTCCACAGTGGTTTAAATGTAAAATAAGTCATTTATGTATATCTTCTGCATTCGTCTGTGATGGAGAAAATGAATGTGAAGATAATAGCGATGAAGAGAATTGTGATGATTTCAAAGTAAGCTTATTTGTAATTTTTTAATAAATGAACTTGTATCTTTTGTATATAGTATAACTTTAATATTGTGTAAATTATTAAAAATTAAATTTGTCTAGAGTATCTAAGTTGAAATAAATAACAATAATAATACGTGATTAAATTTCACTAAAATAATATTTTTATCAAATTAGTATTTTTTTTAATTAAAGGTAAATTCTTTTTTTCATATTTTTATTCAAAATTACATAATTTATATTTTAAGTTTGTACCAAAACAAATGGATTGTGAACGCGATCAGTGGCAGTGCAAAGATAGGCTATGTATTCCTAAAGAATTAGTTTGCGATGGCAAATTCGATTGTATTGACCATAGTGATGAAACAATTGATTGCAAAGATCATGAGTGTGAAGAATTTCGTTGTGCCAACAATAATTGCATATTTAACGAATGGGTTTGCGATGGAAACGATGATTGTATGGATAATAGCGACGAAGTAGATTGCTGTATGTTTAAAATTATTTAATCTTAACCGATTATATTTTTATAAGTATATTTTTTCCAGATAAAAAAGTATCACCGGAACATTGTACACTTGAAAATAGCCTTTACTTGTGTAGAAATAATAAAACTTGTATTTCATTATCGTCAGTTTGTAATAATATTTCTAATTGCCCAGATAAATCTGATGAAGGTGCAAAATGTACAGATGGTATGTTTTATTATCAAGTTGATTTTAAATATTACATATGAAGAATGGGTTAATTTATTGTTCTTAATTTAAAATTTTCATTTTATTTAAGTCATGTTTTTTATTAAAATGCATTTTTGTTTAATTCAAGTTTTGTATTAATTTCATTCAGGATCTATTTTATTTTAAGATGATTAATTAAAATTCCATTTCATTTACTTTTTTTTATATTTCAGCATCAATGTCTTGCATTGCTCATAAATGTACACATGACTGTATACAAACACCTAATGGTCCACTTTGTTTATGTCCTAAGGGATACAGACAAAGAGCTGAAAATTTGTGCGAAGACATTAATGAATGTGAAATTTATGGAATATGTGATCAAAAATGTCGCAATTCTCAAGGATCGTATAGTTGTTATTGTGATGATAAATATATACTACAACCAGATAAGAAAAGCTGTAAAGTAACTGGTAAGCAATGATTAAAATTTGAAAAATATTTTTTCTTGTATATAATTTGTGTAATATATATATATATATATATATATATATATATATATATATATATATATATATATATATATATATATATATATATATACATACACTTATATTACTTTTAGGTGGTGAAGCACTATTGGTATTTAGTTCTCGAAAACAAATTAGAGGATTAAGGTTGTCATCTGGATTATATTTTCTTATTGCTGGTGGTCTTAAACAAGTTATTGGAATTTCCTACGATGGAAAACATATTTATTGGACTGATGTATTTAGTGAAAATGAATCTATTGTTAGATCACTTGAAGATGGATCACAACGAGAGGTTTGTGAATATTGCTTAATTTTTTTTCTCTTTAAATGAAACAATTTTATTTTTTAGTTGATTGTTACATCTGGATTAAATACTCCTGAAGATTTGGAAATAGATTGGGTCACTGGAAATATTTATTTCACCGATGCTGCAGAACAACATATAGGAGTTTGTACTAATGATGGAGTTCATTGTACGGTTTTGGTTAATGAAGATATCCATAAACCTAGAGGAATTGCGTTGCATCCAGAAAAAGGGTACAGCTTATTAATATTTTTATAAAATATAGATTGTTTTTGTTTTTTTGTTTTTTTGTAGACATAATTAGTTTTAAAAATTAAAAATTACTTATTTTATTGCATATAATTTTCGAGTTAGTTTTGTTTAAATATATTTTATAAATTAGTGAAATTATTTTAATTATATATTTAGTACAATATTTTTACATAGCCAATATATTTAACTTTAACAATGATTGTTTTGGTTTTTAGTTTGTTAAATATTTTTTTTATATGCATTTCAGAGAGATGTATTGGAGTGACTGGGGTAAAAAACCAGAAATTGCTCGTTCTAAAATGGATGGTACAGATGATATTTCGTTTGTTTCCAATAATATCGGATGGCCAAATGGCATTACTATCGATTATCCTAATGGACGTTTATATTGGTTAGATGCTAAATTGCTTACTATAGAATCTGTTCTTCTGGATGGAACAGATCGAAGGGTATGATTATTTTTTTTTTAAAAAAATTGTACAATACTTATGTTAGAGGTTTTAACTGTTTGTTTATTCAATATTTGTTCTATGTTAATTTTTTAAAAATCTTATTCAAATTTTGATTCATATGCTTAATTTTTAATAGTTTATTATTATTTTAGGTAATATTACATAATATTGTGAAACATCCTTATTCAATTGCTATATTTGAAGATCGTTTATATTGGTCTGATTGGCAAACACGCACCATTGAAAGTTGTAATAAGTTTACAGGAAAAGAACGAAAAACATTATTACATGAAAAAGATGACATTTATGGCATGCATATATATCATTCTGCTATTAAGAAAAAACATGATAATCCTTGTGCAAACACTCTATGTTCTGACATATGTCTTCTTAGTGGCAAAAATGGATACAGTTGTGCCTGTCCTCAAGATAAAATATTGAATGTTGACAAACACACGTGTAGAGGTAATGAATAGTGATTTATTTTTAGTTCGAAAATTATGTAATTGTTTTTGTTTTTAGAAACCATGAAGAGACACATCATGATTATAAGTGCAGGTAAATTATTAATTAAAGTACAACATAAAATATTAGGAAAACATGATATCGTGGCTCTTCCTGTTGTATTCGAGAATATAAATGCTTTAGCATTTAACAGTATTAAAGGGCAATTAATAGTTAGCGATAAATCATTGAAACGTATTTTTGCCATAAATAAATACGAAACTGAATTTAAAACTATTATCTCTGATATTGGTACAATAGAAGGAATGGAGTTTGGTAAGTACAAATGCTTTAATAAATAAGATTGAAATTAAAGAATTATGAAAACTAATAAAATAATATTTTAGACTATTTTGGAAATAATTTATATTGGTGTGATTCCGAAAGACAGACTATCGAGGTTTATTCAATGGCAACGAAACAAAGAAAGATACTTTTACATGATTTATTTGGCGAAATTCCATTAGACATAGCTTTAATTCCAGAAGAAGGGTAATATTTGTTTGAATATAAGTATTCGTACATATTTTCATCTTATGTAAATTGTAGGGTAATGTTCGTTGCATTCCGAAAACAAGATTCTACTGTTCATATAGATAGGATTCATATGGATGGTACTGGTCGTACTCATGTTATAGAACAAGGACTTTTAGGTCCAAATCTTAATTTGATATATGATAATGATTTAAAAAGAATATTTTGGGCTGATTCTGGTACAGGAAATATTGAAAGTACTTCTATAGATGGTAAGATAGAGATATTCATGATTTTATTATATGTATTTTTACTACTTGCATTGAATAATTATAATATCTTTAGGTGATGATCGTCATGGTTTTCGATCGCTACAAACTGAACCCATAAGTCTCGCAATTTTAGGAAATGACTTATTCTGGACAAATTTTCAGTCGAAAAGATTATATTGGGCAAATAAACTCAATGAAGGCAATGGATATAATAAGAAAATTACTTTAGGTAAATATAAAAGTTGTCAATTTTTTTTTTTAATATTATTAATGTGTTTTTTGTTTAGACATTCCAAAAGATGTAAAAATGATGAATTTACTTTCTATACCTGGAATAAGAACTGGTGATAATCATGTATGTTTATTGAAAAATGGAAATTGTTCGCATTTCTGTTTAATTTCGCAAAAACAAGCCATTTGTGCTTGTCCTATTGGTGAAATATTGAATCCGAATGACAATAGAACTTGTATTAAACCGGAGTATTGTTCTAAAGATCAATTTAAATGCAAGTCGAATGAAAAATGCATTCCGAAAAAATATGTATGTGATGGAATATCACATTGTATCCATGGTGAAGATGAACTTAATTGTAAGATGAATTGCTCTTCTGGCAAAGTTCAAGTAAGTTAATTTTATACTTTTAATAAATTGTTTTCATTAATAACTTTGTTCTATATCGGATCATCCAAATGAGACGTCTAGATGTGTGTTTTATTAAAAGGGAATATTTGTATAGGGAAACATGTGTGTAGTTTCTTTTTAATAAAACATAAATCTAGGCGTCACATTTGGATTGCCCTATATAATAATAATTAGACAAGTTATGTTTATTTGCGTTTTAACAAAACGTAAATGCATTTATTAAGAAAATGAAAATATATTTTTTTTATTTTTAGTGTAAAAATGGTGCATGTATTGATGAAGCTCGTTGGTGTGATTCTCATTATGATTGTCTTGATCAATCCGATGAAACAGATTGTGTTGAACATCCACAAAATACAAATTTAAAGTGTAAAAGTAATGAATTTAATTGTAAGAGTGGAGAATGTTTAGATAAAAGATTGTTATGTGATATGTATAAAGATTGTAGTGATGGATCTGATGAAGAAGAATGTTACTTTATCTCTTGCACAAAGTCTGAATTTAGGTAATTTTTATTCTCATACTAATTATTTTTTAATCCTATACTTTTTTATTTTTGTTAATTTAAAGATATAGTTTAAGTTAAATTTCTTTTTTTTTCTAGATGTGATGGTGGTAACTGTATTCCTTCTATATGGGAATGTGATGGAGAGTATGATTGTCCAGATAATTCAGATGAACATGAGAATTGCGGTAAAATAACTTATTTTTTTATTTTCGATAAATTAAAATTAAAAATAATCGTTACTTAACAAAAAATATTGGCTTTTCTGTGTTCAACTTTATTTAAATTTATAAATATAAAAATTTGATAAATGTTTATAAAAATGTTTAATTTCAATTTTTTTTAGATAAAGCAACTTGTCCTTCTGATATGTTCACTTGTAAAAACAATAGATGTATTGATAAGAAATTAGAGTGTAATAGTGTAGATGATTGCATGGATTTTTCTGATGAAATAGATTGCAATTTGGATTCAATAAATGAACAGTTAAATGTTTCTATGATTTCTCAACTTTTTTGTCTCGAAGATGAATTTGTATGTAAGAGTAATGAAACAATTTGTTTACCAGAGGATGCACGGTAAAGTTTAAAAATTGTTCAAATTTTAAAGATATTTGAGCAGTTTTAATTCGAAATTTTTTAATTTAATGTGCAAAATATGTTTTTATCACATTTTAGATGTAATGGCACTGCTGAATGTCCTAAAGGAGAAGATGAATTAAATTGTTCAAATTGCCAATTGGATGAATTTCAATGTGAAAATGGAAAATGTATTGAAAAATCTTGGATATGTGATCACAGAGATGACTGTGGTGATAAGTCCGATGAAGATCCCAAGTTATGTTCATCCGGAGTTCCTACTAAAATAAAAGGCTTCATAAAAAATTTCGTTCCTTGTGATCACGGATTTCGTTGTAAAAATGGACAATGTTTGGATTGGAAACTTGTTTGCAACAATGTTGAAGATTGTGAAGATGGATCCGACGAAAATGGTGCTTGCGGTGCGTATTAAAATTAATATTTCATGTTTCAATACTACTAGTATTTCTTTTAAAATAAAATGCCATCTTTAAGAACTCGACCTTTTGTTTAATAATTTAAATAAACATTTAGATTCTTTCTAATGGTCCAAGTAATCTTTTTTTTAAAAAAAACTGATATCTTTATTTTCGATGTTTAATTTTTACGATTTTTATAATCAGCGGTCTCTTGTGGAAGAGGATCAAATACTTGTGAAGATATATGTATAAAAACTCCATTTGGCCAAAGATGTTCTTGCCGTCCTGGCTACGCTCTTCGAGGTGATTCTCGATCATGTTACGACATAGATGAATGCGAAGAAGTACCACCTCTTTGTAGTCAAAGTTGTTCAAATACACTAGGAAGTTTCAAATGCAGTTGTTTCTCAGGGTTTGAATTAAAGTGAGTGTTTTATTTGTGTTTAATATTAATTATTATAAATAATGATAAATTATTTTAGGAATGACAGAAGATCTTGCAAGTCGCTTGGATCTCCGATGTCTATTATATTTAGTTCAAATAATGACATTAGACAATTAAGTCCTTTTAATAATCGTTTAAATGTCTTATTTAATGAAGATACACCAAAGATTACAGGTTTAGACGTTTCTGTTCAAGACAGTACGGTTTACTTTTCAATTAAAGAATTAGGATGTATTTATAGATTGTCTATGATAAACGGCTCGTATGACTATGTGTCTGGAGTTGGAAAACCTTCGGTTCTTTCTTTAGATTGGATAACACAAAATATATATTATGTCGATTCTTCTTTGCATAAGTCACTCAAAGTTTGTCATTTAGATGATAAAAAATGCGCAAAACTTTTAAGTTTAGATTTGGGTACTCAAATTTATGCACTAGCTGTAGATTCTGTGAATAAATTTATATTTTATTCTGTAACATCTTGGTGGGTTTATAGTAATCCATCATCTGTGATTTATAAAGTCAATCTCGATGGAACAAAAAATACAGAATTACTTCAAAGCGGATTAGGATTTATAAACGGATTAACATTTGATATTAACAAAAAGCTTCTGTATTATTCCGATCAACATTATGATAGAGTTGAAAGAATAAATTATGATGCATTAGAAAGAAATTTAATTTGGCAAAATAAAACTACAAAGATTAAACCGCAAGGAACAAATCTCTTTGAAGACCATTTATATTTTCTTATACCAAATGGAAATATAATGAGATGCAGATTATTTGGAGAAAACTCAGTTTGTAAAGATTTGAAAATACACGCCTATAATGCGGATTTGTTTGTTATTGCCCAACAAAGTCGTCAAAAGGAGGTTGAAAATGTATGTATCGGTCATAATTGTTCACATTTATGTATTCAAAGTGAAGTTGGTGTAAAATGTATATGCGAGAATGGATTATCCATAAGTGAAAACATAGGATGTGATCAAACAACTGTAAGTCTGTGAATATATCCAAAATATTAATTTATTTATAGTGTTCTGTCAATAAAAAATAACTTTTCTGTTTCAGAAATTAAAGACCGACACTCCAGTATTTACTAAAGGTATTTCAAGTGATATTAAAACTGAGAACAATGAAGAAAGTTCACATTCAGTGGCTATAGGTTTTTTTATTGGAATTTGTGTTATAGCTATTGTGGGTTTTAGTATTTATTATTTACATAAGAAACGTTATATGAGAAGTTTTACTCCCAAGTATGTATTTATTATCGTAAATATTTTGTCTGTTAAACAAATTTTGTTTGTATTGTAAACTTAAAATTAATACGTGAAATTGCTAAATTCAAAATTTATATTTGTGGTTTTAAATTGAATATAGTAATTATTCATTAATCTAGAATAACATTTTTGGCCTAAGTCATTTACTTTTATTTAAATTTACTGCTTTTATTTACAATATTGTTTTTTTATTTCTATTAAATTTTTTACAGTTTCAACACGCATTTTCAAAATCCGATATTTGGTTTACCACGTGACCATTCCTCCGATAATGTTTACATGACGAGAACACCATCTAGTTCTACAACACCGTTAACGAAATCGGAAATGCAACCTGGAGAACACGAGTATGTAAACCCAATGCAGGTTCATAAAGGTGATGTTTTATAGTTGTTTTTAAATTACATTAACAAAATGTATATATTAAATATTTATGTATGTAATAATTATGATTATAAATAATATTAATTTTGTTAACTAACTTTATAAATTTTATACTCAAAAAATGTGAATTGTTGTTTAAAAAATTATTTTTGTATTGTTCGTATATTTTGTATAATTATTCATTAAAGAATAAACATGTAAAAGAAAAATGAAAGAATTTTTATTTATTTGTAAGTTAATATACAATACATTGAAAATATGTACATAATTTTTAATAGGTGATTTTTTTTAAGTACATTATTTTTAGAATAATTACTTTGTAATATACCTATGTAAATGAAATGACTTAAATTGTTGCAAATATTTTACGAAGTTGTAATTTGTTTTTAAATTTATAAAACTTTCATTAGTTACATAGTTATATTACTTAATTTTTTTACTGAATAAAATTAAATTATTTAATTTATTATTACACAATTATTTTTAAAAAAATTAAAATATAATCTGATTGTTTTAGTAAAAATTAAAAGTACAATTATTATTTATGGAGCAAATATCATAATTGTTTATAAAACAATTTATTACACATTTACTCTAGAGTTATAATTGTTCTTGAAATTCATTTAATTTAAAGAACGATCAATCAATTGATATATTCATTTTCTAGCGAAAATAAAATGTGTTCCCTTCGTAAAATTATTAGTATTCCAAAACACAATTTATGGACTATTTTAAATATTTAATATTTTTTATAATTGATATATTTTCATCATTTAAAATAACTGAATACTTTCTATAGGACTTATTTTCAAATATTTTAATGATAGATTTATTATCGTACCGTTTAAGAACAGTTATTGTGGTTTCAACATTCATTCACGTTTTGTTAGTATTGATTGAATTGGCATGAACATCCATTTCTTTTAATTTAAACGTTTGGATATGAAGAAACTTTGTATTTGTTTATATTTTTTTATTGTGAATAATATTGTAAATATTCACGATAAAAGTAATTAATAATCAGTACTTTCAACCCACATGAATTATTCACTTCAATACTAAGATTTTATGATAGTGGTTCAATAATTTAAGTGAATTGTAATTAAAGTAACTTTGGTATATTATTAAAACGAGAGGTAAATTTTATCTTGTTATTAAATCAAAAATTAAGAGTTAAGAGATTTAGTTGTACAGCATAAAGGTAATATACAGATATTTGTATATATATATATATATATATATATATATATATATATATATGTTTGTATGTATATATATATAGATATATATATATATATATATATATATATATATATATATATATATATATATATATATATATATATATATATATATATGTATATAATATATGTATATATATATATATATGTATATAGATATATACATTATTTTTTTGCCATTGTTTTTAGATCTTTTTAATATTAATTACATATTTTTAGATAATATATATTTATAATAAATAACTTTGTTCTGTAAATAAAAAAAATAGAATTTTTTGCAGCAAGAAATAAATGAGACAAATAGTTTAGCATTAAAGGGCGATAAGTTGTGTATTAACATACAAAAAAACTATAATAACATAAAAGTAATAAATTACTCTAAACAAACAATTATGTATTTTCACAGATAGTTTACTAATTTAAATGTCATAAAATGTAACCATTATTTATTATGATCGTTTAAACAATATTTTGATAAAAGTTAATATATGAAGTAGTAATTTATTTTTTGTAAATGAATTAACAATAGTACTGAATTATTTTAATAGATTTTTTTTGGAGAAAAAAATTAAAGCATTAAGAAAATACAGTAGTGTTTCTATTTTATTCATTTTTTAACCTATGCAAAGTAAGTTAATTATGTGAATTTTCGCATTATCTACATTGATAAAATATTAGTACTGGCGTTAATAATAACGTTGGAGGCAACGACTTTACAGAGAAATACTCGTACTTGTATATGGAGAGATACGGTAGCATATTCCACCAGGTCGTAAAACAGTCGCTCTTTGTAAATGATTCAGTATAAGCAAATTAGTTGAGGGACCCTTCTATTCTGTAGAGGGGATTTTAAACCAGGATCAATATCTAGCTGTACTGAAGGATGTTTTTCTGTTATATTAAATTTGTTTTTAGATGATAATTTACATTTTTTGTCTGTGAAAACTGAATGTTTTATCATATTATAAAACTTTTATAAATTATATATACGTACTATTTTTTTGTAGTCACTATCCATTTTTTTAAATTATTGCACCAAAAATGAATTGTTTAGTAATACAAATTAGAAAAAAAATGTTTGAATTAATATATCTGTTAAAAAATTGAAATATAAAATAATTCAAAAATACATTAGAGATTTCCAAAATGTATTTAAAATATATTAGACGAAAAGTAATACATTTTTAATAGAACTAAGAAATATTTTATATACATATTTTAAATTTGAGATAATAGTAGTTTATTTAAGAAATATAAAATAAAATATTTATAAATTTATTTTAAAGATATAAAAATGAAATTTAAAAATATACAGATTAGGATTCATGTATTTATTAAATCGATACAATTTAAGTCACTAAAATTCCCAATGTTGTATATATATATATATATATATATATATATATATATATATATATATATATATATATATATATATATATATATATATATATATATATATATATATCGTACCAAGTGCACTTTCACTGTTGTCATTCATAATTTATCTTTGAAATAGAGATGCAATTATATTGAGATTGTTGTGAAGAAAGATGTAGATATATATTAAATGTTTGGCTAGAATTGACACGCAATGGGGAAATAAGAGACAGTATTATATTTCCTTGCATAATAAATGTATAAGGTAAATAGAAATAGAATCTTCTTTATCATTTGTATTGTTTAGCATTTAAATTTTGTTGTATATTTTTTAGTTTGAAGTATTGAGTGTTTATATACTTCAGTGATTAGTTCTATGTACCTGGTTTTTATTGAAAATGTTTATCATATTAGAAATGTTTATTATCAAGTGTAACAGATCTTTATTTCAGTTTACTTTAAAAAATTATCTCGTGACATGTCGAGACGTAAAATATTGTACATTCTGAAATATATCGTAATCTATTAATTTTAACCTAATAAGTGCTAATATTTTATGAAGGAAATGATTCAGTTATTTAATATTTTATAAAGTACATATACAATATATTCCTGTTTATTCTCGTTTTGATTATTGTTTTATTTTGGTAATTATAAAAGTATATATATACATGTATATAATTTTTAATTTTACTTTGACAGCTGTCACTGGACATTCTTTGACTTTAATTTAAAGTCGATTTTTAATATATGTTGTTTTTTTATCCAAAAAAGATTTGTTTTTACTTTATTTGTATTCTTTTAGTACCTTTTTTCATTTTATTATTTTAATGAAATTAAACATAATAATATACTGCATAATTTTATTTTTAATATGAGTTCAGAAAACGTTAATGCTGAATATAAAGATATTTAAAACTGTATATTGTCATAAGCAATAAGTGTGTGTAATCAATTTGTAAATATTTTTTTATATAATTTCAATATTATATTTTTGTATAAAATGTTTGTCTCTTTTTTAGTTTAATGACTGATATTAAAAAAAATATTTTAAAAAGTCAATATTCATTGTGTGTATATATATTACATTATGTATATATCTGTTATGACAGTATGTTTTCATAGATTTTTATTTTAATAATTGCATGCTATTTAAAAGTAAATTAATTTTTATTTTCAGAAATGGGTGTAAATAGCAGTAAACGTTTAGCAGCAAAATGTGCATTTTTATCGAAAGAAGAGCAGGTCATTGTTAGTAATTCTTTTCGTTTAGCCAGCAAAAATTCTGATAGGATTAAAGAAGAAGAATTAATTGTAATTTGAAATTTTATAATTTTGTTTTGTTTTTATTATTTTAATTTTATTGTTGTAAATTCAATATAAAATTTGTGTTATATCATAATTTGTGTAATACTTTTTATAATCTTTTGTAGAAATTATGGGGTTCGCAGATGGATGCACGACTTGCTCAATATATAACAAATTATTTGTTTGATAAAACTGACAATCGGCAGCCTTCGGTAGAATTTGAGAAATTTGCTGAACTTTATGTCTACTGCACAAGAGGAACTGTAGATGAACGTTTAAATGTTTTACTTAGTTGCTTAGGTAGAAGTGAAGTATCAGAGAATTCAGATGTACCTTATATTTTAGTAAAAGAGGTAATTTTTTTCCAGTTTTGATGTAAGTTTGTTAAATTATTAAATTGGCAATAGAGCGTAAGATTTAATAATCCAAATTTGTTGCACTATCTATTTATTTTTTACCATTTAATTTTTTTTTAATAGAATCATGTTTTTGTATTTAAATATAATTAAATTTTGTACATATATTGATTGTAGTTATAGATAATTAGTTAAAGGATATATATATATATATATATATATATATATATATATATATATATATATATATATATATATATATATATATATATATATAAATCTCCTTCAACTAACAAGCATACATATAGAATAGTATATTTTATCATATGTACCATAGGCATAAAATTATTAAAGGATTTTAAATAAAATTAACATTGTTAATAATCTATTTCAGTTTGTTGAATCAATTGTCTCGTCATACATGAAAATCCAAAAAATGACAAATACTAAACAATTTAAATCATGGAGTTCAAGAGGATGTTTTACATCACCTCAGAATGTTCAAAAATTTGCAGAAAGTTTAACATATGAATTAGCTATCAACAAACAGTTAATTACAATAGGAGCACTGAAAAATTGGATTCAGACATGTACAACATTGGGAATATTATTAAATTTCGTTTTTGGTCATTTGTATAATATATCACATAGAGAAAAAGATAAAGAAAAGGATCGTGAAAGATCATCAAGTACGTAGAAGTTATAAGTTAATAATTACTTATAATTAAATAATAGAATATTTAATGGATAACTTAACACATTTTAATTTAAAAAATGATATTAGGTAGTTTATCTGTGAAATTATAATATGTAATATATTTGTAAATATTGAAATATATAAAAATATATAGTTTTCATAATTTATTTGACAGATAAATTTGAGTACTATTGATTATTATTTTTGTATATGGTAAATAATAAATTGAAAAATACAAAATAATTTAATAGTAATAGTAGCAATATTTATTAAAATATAAAGATAGTTTTTTTTTTCTAATATTATGTTAAATTGTATTTAAACTCAAAAAAGTGAATGAGTAGTATATTATTTAAATTAATTTTGTTTCATTAAGTCATTTCTGTAATTTGATATGCAGCTCGTCTTTTAATTATTATTTTTTATATTTTTAAGCCATGCATTACTCTCAAGAAGAATTTGAAGCTGTCGATAAAGAAAAGGATAAAAGTTTAATACCATTCTGCCGTGGCCTCGATTTAATTCCTTCATATCCAAGTTTATTGGATTTAAACCAGCTTGTGTTTATAAATTCAAATTTACCACTTGAATATCAATATGAATGGAGATTTCTCTTCTCAAGTGAAATACATGGAGAATCTTTTTCAACTTTAATTGGACGAATTATTAATCAAGGTCCTTCAGTTTTAGTTTTAGAAGATAGTAAGGGATATATGTTTGGTGGATTTGCACCAGCCTCTTGGATATTGGGACCAAATTGGGTCGGTAATAATACTAGTTTTCTGTTCACTCTAAATCCAAAAATGAGAGTTTTTCATAGTACTGGATATAATGTCCATTATATGTATTTGAATTTACATCAACAAACTATGCCTAATGGCTTGGTATGTTTTTTATTTTGTATACATTTATATTTTTTTCTTCTTTTATATGTTTTAAATATAGTAAAAGATTAGTTTATTGTTATGTCATGGATATATTTTTTTTATTAGTAATTTTTTTTAAGTATTTTATTTTATATATATATATATATATATATATATATATATATATATATATATATATATATATATATATGTATTGGATAAATTTTCTAATAATTTCATATTTAAAATAAACATTAGTGCATGTTTAAAGTAAATGTTAACTTAATGTATATTTTTTATATCAGGTTAATATGAAAAAGTAAATATTTCTGCAGTTATTTTTTAATTTTAAAATTCATCTAAAATTTTTAAATTTAAATTTTATGTGTTTTTATAAAATATGGATATTTTTATACAAATAATATCATTTAAATGAAATGTTTTTCATTTCCTTTTTTTTGGCAATTTTTAGTGTATGGGTGGTCAATTTAACTACTGTGGTTTATGGTTAGATTCTGAATATGGAAATGGTCACACCAGTGAATCATGTACAACTTATCAAGGTTATCAGCAAATGTCTCACCAAAAGCAATTTACTTATAGACATTTAGAGGTTTGGGGTCTTGGAACCCCACCTCTTTCACCACAGGAGCTAGTACGTGATCATGTTAAAAAATCATTCTTATTGCAGTCGAGTTAAGGTAAAGAAGGTAATATGGAATATGTTGGAAATCATTATCAGTGATTGTTAAATGTTCAAGAAGAGAAATATTTATTAAATAGCAGTACACCTCTTTTACGCACAAACAAGAATAAATGTGTTAATGTTTTAGCATGAACTACCTCTTTGAGTTTTGTGCATGCATATTTTATTTATATTTATATATATCTCCATCAGTTTCTCTCAGTCCACTGCTGGATAAAAGTCTCCCTTAAGTGTGTGTATATATATATATATATATATATATATATATATACACATATATATATATATATATATATATATATATATATATATATATATATATATATATATATATATATATACACACACATATATATACATACACACACACGTATATGCATACTTGCATATATATTATTTATACCAAATAAAGTTATTTATAATATTTATTTTTCATGGATTAGAACACATTGTCCTGTATTGTAATGTAGCAAGTATGATATTATTTTCTATAAATAAAATGGTGTATAAACGAAAAACGTTTATTTTAAATAAGATTATTATTTGATTGTTCTTATTGTAATAACTGTTACTTTGTGATTTATTATAAATCACATTACAATATGTAATATACTATATTATATAGTAAATATGAGTATACATTCATATTATTTGTATTTTTCAGGTGTGTAGTATGTAGATCCAGATTAATATTATGCAACAGTGATGTTCTAAAAGGGTATTTGTAGATTAAATATTTTGTATTTGTAGTAAAAAAGTTGACATATTTCTCTTTTTTATGCACTATGTATTCCATGTAGTACCTTCTTTACAATGTTTATGTATATTACTTGTATGATATTAAGATTTACATAATTGTGTATTGTTTTAGGGAGAAAGAGTTTTTTCAGGAGAGAGTACTATTTTGGATCGTAATCTAGAAAGCCAATCTTTGTTAAAAATGGCTGGAAAAACAATTCATAGTGAAGGACTTCGAAATGAAAATAAAACGTAAGATCCAAGATCAATTTACTGTGAATATATACATTTATTCTATATTAGTACACATTAAAGCTAACTTAAGTGCAATATATGTTTGATAGACAGGCCTTATAACTCAGCAAAGTATTTTCAAATAAACCCAGGTATAAAACTTCCTTCTGCATATGTTTAATTTAGTTATTTTTATATTTTCATGTGGTTATTAAAAATTAATAAAAACAAATACGTTATTAAATATTTTTATGTGGATGTATGTGATATTTTTTAAATATTTATTTTTCTATGTAAGTTTATTTTTTAATAATATTGTAGTCATTAATCCTTTGTATTCAAAGTTCATAAGTGCTATCACTTAATGTGGAATTACTTACAATAATAGTTTGTACAGGTTATATTTGAAACATTAAAAAAATGTTGTAAAGGAAATACACCAATAAAAACAAAAATATATATGCAACAAACTAAAATATGAAATGTAGTACATAGTCATTCGTAATTTTATTTTATTAAAGTGAGATGTTTATTATAAGTACACATTTGCTATGAATTAAATTTGAATATATTTTCTTTTTTTGAAGACGTTAATACGATTCATATCAAAATTGGTACTGTACATTTTTTCTTTTTGTTACTGATATTAAATTTTACTTAAAATTAACATATTTTTTGTTAAAAGTTTATAGTATGTAAATGAGGCATATTGGAATTATTGAAAAAAAAAATAGGAACATATGACTGCAAAGGATTGATATATGTAAAGGATTGATATATTATTTATTGTAATTTATTTTTGTTCTAAATATATATATATATTGCATTTTTATTTATTATTATAATTTATTAATAATTATACTTTTAGTTAAAAAATGTAAATAAATTTCAATCTATAATTTTTATTTATTACTTAATAATATTATCTATTTTTATATGGAATTTTTTTTTTCGGAGATATTAATGGTGACTAAAAAGAATTACATTATAATTTATTTAATTATATAAAAAAGAAACTAATGAAAAGAATATTTTCTTTAATTTTTTGCAAATTAATAAGTGTCCATTAATATTATTAAATATAATTTTTGAAGTTGAAAAATATTCATATTAATAAGGGCTGTAAATATTATTTGTTATTGAAATTTGATACTTTACTGTTGGAAAATATTCTAGAATTTTCACATGTTATTTTTTAAAGATCAGATTTGAAATTTATTGTGCTTGTTGTAATTTTCAAAAGTATATTTTATTTTTATATATAATTATCGTTAAAATTATCTATTTATCAAGTATTATATAAATAAGTGGTCATTATTATTTTTTCTTGAATGACTATTCAGATATTAAATTCAAACTTACTTATGTTTGAATTTAATTTTAAAAGTTGATGTAAGGAATAAAACTTTGTAATATAATCACTATATATAAAATTATCGATAATTTAGAATTTCTTTAATTAATTCGTATTTTATGATTATTTATCTGAGTGATATTGATTATATTTTATATTGTAAATTTAGTTGAGTTTTTATGATATTAATTTAATCAGAGGAAATGAAAAAAAGTAAAAGTAAATATAAAAATTATTCATTAATTTTTCAATTTGAGTATGATACTATTATTTATTATATAAGAACATTTGTTTATATTATGTGTATATATATAATTTATTAAGTTTATATAATATTGGATTTTTATCAAACTATGTTTTTAAATTTTTATTCTTGTATTTATTATTTATGCTAATTACAATTATTTGACTGCCATTAATTCATGACCAAATGAAATAATTATATTCTTTGTGCCTTGCTGAAGTTATTTTATGATTTTATTTTTGCTTTATTTAATACTTAAGAGTTTTATATAATATCGATATATAATTGTTTGCATTGGGACATAAATTGTTTCATGGAAAAGAATACTTATATATGCACACAAATCACACAAAACTAAATAATTGTGTGTGGATATTTCACATATATATATATTATTTAAACACTAGTTTGTAAAAAAAATATTCATCAGCAAACATTGATGTGAACAAATTAGGTTTAAGATTTCTTTTGAAAAACAAGCAATGTTGAAAAATAGATTGTTAGTTGAATTATAATTATTGTTTTAAAATGTTTAAAACAAGTACACAGTTAATTGTTTAAGACATATTTTTTTGTTCTTATTTTATTGTTTATGAAATTACTATAATTGAATATTATTTCATATTAAATGTTTTTCAAAATGATCAGTCCTATAAAATACATTTTCATGATTTTTAGTGTGGTAGGTAGTTTCAGATTCAAACTGCAATGTGTAGGTATTTATGTCAAGATGCACTAGATATTGATTTAAAATTCAATATTATTTTACGAATATATTTACATCACACAATTATGTAATGTTTAATGTTATTAGAAAGTTTAAAATCAAAGTATTCTTGTCATATTAGTTACTACAGTCACTCATTAGATAATTTAATGTATGTGTAAAACTAGTCGAATTAATTAACATATATCTATATTAAACTACCGATATCAGTGCCAATTTCACTTGAAAGACTATACATTCATCAATTATTTTAAATTATATGTTAACACTAATTATGGAAAGAAAAAATTATGTAACAAATGTCTATTTTTAATGTGTCATTTGTCCAATTTTGCAATTTCATACTTAATCCATCTATGTAATATACATGTAACGCACAAATATGTAAGTTACTGTGTAGTATCAAAATTATTAAATTACTATAAATTGATATATAAATATATAGTTTTTATTAATGTTCCTGTAATGTGAAGTTTGATTATGTAGTAATTTAAAGAAAATGTTTTATTATAAATAATACTTTATTAAAATAATAATCATGGTTATTTGAATGTTAGTAACAATATGTGTTAGTATAAATATATATACACACACACGTGCGCACACACACATACGCACGTATATATAAATATATATATTTAGAGTGAAGTTTGAAATGACAAAAATGAAATTTAAATGAGATTCATGTATATTTAAGTGAAACTTTTATAAAAAGTAAATTAGAAATTATTACAGCATGCTTTCTTAATAAGGTTCCAGTATTTTTTCTTCAGTGTTTTGAACTTATTTATCTAAACTTAATAGTTAAAATTGAAATTATTTTGGGCGGCCTCGTCCACGAGTACTAGTTGTTTTACCACGTTTATTTGTTGTTTTTTTATCTTCTTGTTTTCTTTTTGCAGGCGTGCCTGGTAAAATTTTAAAAAATGTATCTAATCGACCTTGTGTTGTGCCAGAACGAGATTTTAATAGTTTCTTGGCACCATTTCTGACTCTTTCTTCATTAAATTGTTTATCTCCACAAAGGTATTTTACTAAGCCTTCTTCATCTGGATCAGTCCACTTTAACTACAATATATTTTTAAGACATTTAGTGATGTGTATTTTAAATTTATACATTTCAAGTTTTCTACATAAATTATATTATTAAATAATTACATCTAATGCACTAGGATCAGTTACTTCTGGTTCTATAAATAATTTTCTTGCTTCTTTGTAATTCCAGTTTTCAGGAGGTGGGTATTTAGTTGTATCAATTTTTTCTAAGATTGTTTCTAAATTTTTATGTTGTACTATTAAATCTATAGCACGTTTTGGGCCTATGCCTCGAATAGAATCACAATAATCACATCCTAACATTATACACAAATCTACAAACTATTTAATTTTTTTATTTATGAGTATTTATGAATATATATATATATATATATATATATGTATATATTAAAAATTACCTCCTCTTGTTTAAGATTTAAACCTTCTAAAACTTTGTCAAGATGAAATTCTTGAATAGGCATTTTTCTGGCTTCACTGAAAGTCATATGACGAAGTAAAATGGATGACCCAAAAGTTAATGCATCCATATCTTCCGTAGCTGCACCATACACTTTTCCTGATTTAACCTAATACAATTATAATGGTTTAATGTTTCATAAAAAGTTTATTTTTTAACTACTATAACAAACCATAGCTGCACATTGTGCTTCTGCCTCACAAGGAGCATTAATATATGGAACTCCCATTAAATTTAAAAGTTGTTTTGCTTCTTCTGCATGTTGTTTTGTAACTTTTACCAAACGTCTATTAAACTTTTCCATCTCACCTAAATCACCAACCTCAGTGGCTTTTTCTAATGCTTTTTGAGCTTCTTCTCGTCGTTCTGCTCGTTTATCCAATTCTCCTGATTTCATTTGTGGTGGTTTTCCATCAAAAACATAAACTGGCTTAATGCCTATAAAAATAAGTTTATATGTCTATCCTACTTTTGCTACATTTTTATTTTATTACCGTTTTCAATTAATCGAATAGTTCTATAAAATGTTCCCATTAAATGTGATGTAGTTTCACCATCTACTGAAGTTAATTGTGCACCTTCACTTCGAACAGCAATTAAAAATTGATATAGACACATTGATGCATCAATAGCAATTTTTCGACCTTCATATTATAAACAAATTTATTTGTTACATTAATTTTAACATTAACTAATAAAAAAAGGTTATATTTTACCAAAGTAATTTTTAATTTCACTTTCTTTTATTGCTTGAGGTGCTGCATCTGCAATTAATTTTGAAAGTCCTAAAATACCCATCTTTCTTTTGACTGTATAGAATATATTTTTTTTAAAAAAACTAATGCTCTTTATATTGCCAAACATAAAATTCCCGCCTTCTTTGTAAAACAGTGCCTCTAAAACTTTTTAGAATTTGTATAGAAATTTAAGTAAACTTAAAATAAAAATAAGCATACTTAAATCAATTTTACTTAAGAATTTACCATTCAATCTAGAAATATCAAAAATTGTTTATTACAGATAAACATTAACAAATCACTCTTTCTATTCTCTGTTGGATGAAAGCATTTTTCAAAATTTAATTCCATTTAATACTTTTTTCCATTTATATATATATATATATATATATATATATATATATATATATATATATATATATATATATATATAACCGACTGGTTGTGCTCTGGTTAACATATATATTTATCATGAAGAAGTGCATTTAAACCCTGGTCGGAGATAAATAATCAAATGAAAAATCCTCACTAACTCGTCTGATCAGGGTGGTAAGTGTACCGAAATATTAGAGAATGATAACATTCATTTAAGGCTCCGCTCAGCACTAAGTTGATATCTGACTTTTAATTAAACAAATTGAAGACATAAATAATAAATGTTAATGTTGAATATAAAAATTAATTAAGAATGTAAGATTATTACATTATGAAAATTTGTTAATATTAGAATATAAATTTTATGTAACAAGAAACAGGTTTAGAATATCCTAAGATAGAATGATTTCGTTCGATTGCGTTTATAGATAGACTAAATAATTAAAAATAGTTACACTTTTTTATTATTTTATTCAATTCAAATTTATTTCGAAAAACTAAAATTGTTTTATATATATGAACTATACATATTTTGCTTTTTTAAATCAAGTTTTTTTGTGGTAAAAGTATTTTATTAGTACATTGATATTATTTAAATATATGTATATATATATATATATATATATATATATATATATATATATATATATATATAATTATTATTTAAATTTGTCAAGAATAAAAAAATCTAAAAAAATTGTTATAAATCCTACTGAATACTTATGATGAAATATCTTCTTTAGCTTCTACTTAAGTTTTCTAACTACTTTGCTCTGTTTATTGTTATTCTTTTGTGTTTATGTTATATTTACAAATATATATTTTTTAAATATAAGAAGCATATGCGAAGAAAATAATGTACATTATTTTATGTAAATAAAATAGATTTGACTATATAAAATACATGATAAAAATTTATATTTTTCTCTTAACGATGTCAAAGTTAAATAACAAAAATGATTCTTAATATCAAGAAAAAAATGACTTGTGTAGAATAATTAATATATTAAATAGTGTATATTTTATTAAAATAAACAATATTTTGTTTGATTAAATGTTAATTAAATTTTTAACAGGTATTATTAAAATTAATTATTGAGAAATTGTAAATATTACTGCAAAAAGGAAATAACAAAAAATGTTGATTAATAAAAAACTAACTTGTAGAGTACAAAATCTGATAATTAATTTATTTTCATTTACGCTATACTTATTTCTGCTTTTATTTGTTGTGTATACAATTCATGAGGTGAATACTAATGAAAACTAATTAACAGTCCATCAATATGGTTTGGATTTAATAAACTTTAAAATTGTTTTGAATGAAATTTTAGTTTTGTTCTTTAATATTTATGAAAATGTCGTTTTAATTTACAGTGAAATTTATATTAACGACGAATGTTTGTAGGTAAATTTTTATTAATAAATATAAAATAAATATTTTTAATAATTTATTGTAAACAAATGAACAGTTACACAGCTTAGAAATTCAGTCTACATCTTTCAAATATATTGTATCTTAATATCGTATCCATGAATATTTAAATAACTGCACAGCCTTTTATATGTTTCTTTCAAATATATATATATATATATATATATATATATATATATATATATATATATATATATATATATGCAGACAATGAGAATTGCATTTTAAATAAAATTTTAAACAATTTTAACACTGAGTAATTTTAGTAATATTAAACATATACGAATTGTAACGTGAAAAAGGCTGTGTGGTTTATTTATGAAATCAAAGTTGTTAAAAGTTATTACTATTTTTGTGTTAGTTTGATACAATGAATATTTTATATGAATATATACAAACATTATTTATTTATAAGAACTACACTATTCGATTTTTTCTACAGCACATTTAAAAAAACGCTTGAGTATAGATTGAAATTTTAGATAGGTTAAATAGTACATTGATTTGACACTGATAAGTTATTTAGGCTAAATTCTAAATATTTGTTCTAAAACTGAAAGTAAATTTATTTAATGTTCATATAAGTGTGAAATCTTGAAATTCGCGTCGTGTATTATTTTAAAAAAAAATCGAAATGCGATTAAAATTAAGACTATTTAAATAAATGGTTAAAAATAAAATAGAAATGTTAATAAAGATTTATAAATGAAATTTATACGAGTGTTGAGAGTTTATTCATACATATATATTGTAAGTAATTTATAATTTAAAAGGAAAATTCAGTTTTTTTTATTTAGTTTATATTAATTTAATAAACATTGTTAATACTTGTTTTGATATGTTTTTCTAACTTTCTCTAGAAATATTAAATCGTGTTGTAACAACTGTAGAAATTGTTTATTTTATCATTGAATTTCAAGTCGGAAATTTATTTCTGTATAATTAAATACTATTTAGTAAAATATACTAATATTAAAATTGTGAATATTAATTGTACTGTATTTTTTTTAAAAAAAATAAACAATATTAATGAAATATATTTTTTTAATATTTTAATCAAAATAATATTAATTTGATACACATTTTATCAAATTAAGAAAACTCTAATAAATGCCAGTTACTAATTATAATAAATTTGTCGACTTTATATTATTATAAAATAAGAAAACATTCTAGTAACATATTTTGTAAAAATACATAACTGTAATTATTTTCAGTTAAAACTTATTAAAAAATAATGTAATGCTTCAAAATTTACATACTATATAAATTAAATTATGTTTTTGAATATCGACACTTTTTGTTACTAGTTAATGTGATTTTTATTTATAAATTGATTATTCGTATTTAATTAATGTTTTCAAAAATTTAAAATACAGTGAGAGTGAACATAATCACTATTTAAAAATTTAATTTGAAATTGAGAAAACGAACGATTAATATTTATTGAATATATATATATATATATATATATATATATATATATATATATATATATATATATATATATATATATATATATATATATATTGTAAAATGTATGAATATGAGATTTTTGATTTTGACAAGAAAGACGGACGTATATTTTTGAATGTAAATGTATAAAAATGTTAACATTTTGAAATTATTCAAAAAACAGACAATATATTAAAAATAATAGAAATATTATAATTTTATCAACTGAATCAGTCATAAATAATTTTATGTAGTTATGAAGACCATTTTATTAATTAAATTTTGTGTATTATACGTTTCGATATTTCTATTACTAATTAAATCATTTTTGGATATTTTAAATATAATACAAATTTTTTGTAATTAATAATATTTAAATAATTCTTATAGATAAAGCTGAAAGTTTTATTTTGTTTAATATTGAATGTTAAATAATATTTTAAATATTCGTTATAATAACATTTTATATATTACATCGTTAAATATTCATTTAAAAAGATAAAATTTTGTTTGTCCATGAATTGTCAAGATTTCATAAATGTACACGATACAAATAAATTTACTAACATGCACTACTCTAATATTTTTTTAACCATATTCGTTTGAATTAGTAATTATAAATGAACACATAAGAACGAATATGCTTAAATAATATCACCAGAATTTTAGTTTTGTTCCATTTTGGTCCATTAAAACCGTCTAAGTAAATTATATTCTAAATGATGTGTTATAATTTCATAGTTTTAATAAAAACATGAAATGATTGCATTTAAGAAAGAAACGAAATATTTATGTGCTTTTACATTATTTATAATCGACTATCGTATAACTATATACTATTCAAAATAATTTTTTATATTCAAATAAACGATTGTCATATATAAACACTTAATGCAGTTGCATTCGATTGTTTACATACATGGAAGCATTTTTGTTGTAGAAGTTATAGAAAATTGAATAAAGTCATGTACTAATTTGCTTAAGAAAGAGTTTTATCGACTGTATTTCAGTTATTTCATTTTTTTATCTTTCATTTCTTACTCTTTGTGTATATAAGATATTTTAATAACTTATTACGATTTATAAATTCAAGTAGAAAATATATTAAATGAAATACTTTTGGCACGTTATAATTACAACTAATTGGTAATCAAATTTAAAGTAATTCATAGCAGTCATTCATTTATTATTTATATGTGTATATATATATAATTATATTAAAAATATCTTTCATTTCAGCATTGTAAATTTTACTAAAGTAAAATAGTAGTATATTTCAGAATAAAGATTGTGAAAGCATTTATCGTACATACATTCATATATATATATATATATATATATATATATATATATATATATATATATATATATATATTCTTTTAAGTTTTTCATTTCATTACAATAGTTAAAATATTCTGAATAGTGTATAGTAAATATTGTTGAAATATGCAATCATAATCTAAAAAAATGGAACGATTTATCTTTTTATACGATTAATTTTAGTTCATATTATAAAATGTATGAAATAAAGTGAGTTCGATTTGATAGTGTTGAGTGAAAAATATTCAGGTGTATACACAATGACTTGAGAGGATATTCACAACAATTTTATAAGTAGTTATATATTTATAAATGGCGGTACATAAAAGGGAAATTACTATTTGATAATAGCAAATCTGTCTAGAATATTTAATCTAGAGACAGAAATGAGTGTTGATTAATAAATATTTTTTCTAAATTGACTGTTATAATGACGATGCATTTTTATATTCTCTTTTTATAAACTATTTCGAGCATTGATGAAGAGTGTAGTTGATTAACACGAATGACATTACGTATCTTTTTTTATTTTTTACTCGTCTCAAGTTATTGTGTTTGTGTACTTAATATATAAATATACATTTATTTTCTCAAAGCATAATGTTATCTTGAAAGTATAGATTCAACAGATCAATCCTCGATTTATTGATAATAAAAAATTAATTAGTAATGACTACGTACGATTTAACACTTTTATATAAATAATAGTAACTTTAAGTCAGTTACATTTTAATTATTTGTATATTGCCTGGTTTTCTACGAAATTCTCGGGCATCGTTAAAAATCTAAATCTATTTAATAATTTTTTTTATCATTATTTAAAATACTATATGAATTTTTAAATAATTACATTTACAACTTGGTAACATATTTTTATAAAATATATATGAATTAAAACATATTTAATAATATTTAAATTCCAAATCATTTTAATTAAATCAAATGAAAACCAAATAACAAAAAATGAATTTAATTAAAATATTCATATAATTTTAAAATCGATAATATTTTGTACAAATTTCATAATATTTACAACAATAAAGAATTACAAATTATTTATATAAATTTTTGAACGCTACTGTACATATTTTTTGGTTAATGAATAAGATATGTTATGAAAAACCAGATATATTATGTAAAATGTTTAAATTTGATGATTTGCGTATATTTCATTTTATATTTTTTATCGAGTAAGAAATATTGACTGATTAATTAATATTCTATTAGAATTTTATATCTTAACTTAAATTTTTTCTTTGATATTATTAATCAAGTACCTACAGAAAGTTTATTTCAAGAACTGCATTTAATTCATTTTTAAAAATATTGTAAATAATTTATAATACTGTTTATGAATATTTTCGAGTTTTTCCAAAAATACGTTTGAATTAGAAGAAAATTAAGATTTTGTCTAATATTTTGAATTGATTTATGATTTCAAAAATTTATGACTTGATTAGAAATGCTTTACTGTTAATATTACTTTCTAAATGTTTTAGAGTTTAATTTAAAATATTTAAACTTTATTTATAAAATTAAATTTTATGTGTTGTATCTATTTTAGATGGAATATTACTCAGCTTTTTGTTTTTTATTTACATTACGATGTGTTGTGTAGTAATATTTAATATTTATTGACTCATATTATTTTTCGAGGATTGATTAAAATAATATCTCAGTAATAATTTGATTAGTGTATTTGTAAATTTGTATTTAATGAATTAGAGTAATAACTTTTATTGATTTTTGGATTCAAAAAACTGATTTTTTATAGTTTTCGATTATCTTAATCGACAATAATATAGAAAAATCACAGATTATGAAAAATCATATGTCTTTGTGATTATATATTATACACTGTAAGTTTATAAAATAAACATTGAATCATTGTATTTACACTTGTAAAAATTGTAATAAGAAAATTTATTGACTAGTGCTAAAAGAATTGAATGAATAACTCGTTTTAATCGCAAATTAGCATAAAAACGAAAATTTTCATTTATAGAATATTATAATTCTGAATATCATAATATAAGAATTTGTCGATAAAAAGTAGAAATAGTTAAGTTCAAAGTGAATATTTTGATTTCCATAAATTTATTAATAATTTATTGAATGTACAACAAAGTCAAAAGGCATGTTTTTTATGTGAAAAAGTTGTAATATTACATATGTAATTTGTGTTCTTTATTCAAAAAATATTTTTATTCAAGAGAATGTGTACTGTTATAAACTATTAGTATTTAAATTCATTTTCGTTTCTTTGAAAAATAATACATATGTGTAGAAATATTAAATTATATTATAAGCACTAGTCACATCATTTCTTATAAAATGTACTTGAATGTTATTTATATTTTATCTATCCGGAAAAATTAGTTACTTCATTAATTTTTCTACGTGAAAACAGAATATAAAATATGTTTAATAATCACAGTACAAAAACATGAACTGTCAAGTTATACAATGTTTTTTTCTAATGAGTTGAACATTTCAATGTACATAAAATTTTTTTAAAAGTCTTAATTTAATTATTCACATTTCGGCGCGATCTCTTTTTTTATAAAGCAGAGCTCGCTTCTTCTTTTCTACTGCCGTTATTATCGCATACGTCTTTATCTTTTTTCTTCGATTTTTTTCTTCGTTTCGAGTCTCTTGTTTTCGGTGATCTTTCTAGTAAGAATAATGCTTCATGAAAATCGTCAGAGCTCAAATTCGATTCTTGAACATGTAAAACAGAACTTAAAGCACCGTCAGTTGAAGATTTAGGGAATCTGAACATTTCTCGTTCTCTTTCGGGTTCACTGGCCGATTTAGATTTTGTTCCTTGTTGTGTACAGGCACTACTGGTAGTTGTAATATCTTTGGCAGTAACTCCCGAGTTTGAACGTATTCTGCAAGGAGTTATTATGTTTCCGTTATGTATCCCGGAATTGGATCTGATACGGCAAGGCGTCGATCCGTTCGATCTCGTCAGTCTGTGTGGACAGTTTTCTTTTCCTACACCACCTAGTATTGGACTTCTTGACGGACTTGGCGTTTTGCTTGCATGATTACTGTGACAATTGTTTCTGTGCTGTAGTTCTTTTAAATTTGTGTACGAGTTTTGTGGTGTCATTGAGCGAGTTAATGATGGAGTGTATGGTTCTGGAGATCCAGGAATATTAAGACTCATATTTGAAACGCTTAGTTCGGCAGTTGTTGTAGTTAGCGAAGAGTTGTTAACAGTTGTTGCGGGCACTGTTAAACTTGAAGAGCGACTCTGTCTTCCGGAATCGATTATATTTGTAACAAGATTCATGCCGGGACTTTTTGGTTCAGGCGTTCGAGAGATCGAAACGCCACTTATATATAATGTAGGTGATTTTGGGATTCCGGTTTCAGATTCGTATTCGTTGGAGCTATCTGTTTCTAATTGACCAGGGATTTGTGTTCTAAATTGTGTGTGTTTTACGTTACTGTTGGAATCGTTAATAGGTTTTGGAGTTAATTCAATAGGAGTTGAAAGTGCTGCACTTTTTGTTTTTGAAGAAGAAGATGGCGGACTTTTACAGATACGTATACGGAGATTTTGAGAAATTGTTTTTCCACCACTTAATTTAAACGCTTTCCGATGTGATTCTAATAGTTTTGTTGCAGTTAATTCTGTTTCTGTTTTAGTAGGAATTTTTTCGACACTTTTTGAAAATGATTTTGTATTCGAATGACAAGTACTTGTTGCTGCGTTACCAGACTTATGTTTTTGTTTTGAATTACTTGCATTATTATTCCCACTTTGGTCTTGAGAACTATGACTTAGTAGCCCAATACTTTTATTGACTGCCATTTTCGTCAAGTAGCCTGTTTTCGGCAAATGAGCAGAGCATAATTTTGCTTTCAAACACGCTAAAGGGTTCATTTTAGAACTACTATCGGGACTTTGATCTGTTTTAACGATATATTGTTTCGATGAAGATTCATTATTTTTTGTTACTGATTGATCTATTTCAGATTTATATTGTTGATTTGTTTTATGATGATCGTGGCAATTATGTTCTTTAGAATAAGGAAATTCCACAGATTCTGATTGTCTGCTTAGTTTTAGGTTTTCATCGGAAATTTCTGTTCGTTTCGTGCGTATATTTCGCAAAAGTTTTGGCGACTTTTTGTAGGTTCTTATTTTAAGTACACCTAAATTGTTTTCTTCGTTACCAGTTTTCAGTGCAGGTCTATTATTTGTATTCGTTAAAAATGTTGGTTCGTTGATATATTTTGTATTTGATGAGACGTCAGTACAAACTACGTGCTCTTCTTTGACAATTATATTAGACGTACTGTTAAGTCGTTGTTGAAAGTCATTATTAATGTTTGAATCGAGCTCTTCGTCTGTTGATCCTAAACCACCGCAAATTTCTAAGTCTGCATTAAGAGAATCGGAAGTAGTGGTATCTTCAACAGATGACTGTCCCTGATAAAAAACTACACTCGTGTTTTGATCTTCAATAGATGATGAATTTTGATTCTGGAGGTAATAATTACCTCCGCACAGTTCATCACTAGTGGGAGTTTCATTTACGTTTGAATAATTTGAAAGTCCGGATCCTCCACCGACCATACACCCATTTTGATGCTGCAGCAGTAAAAATTGTTTCGCTCGAATGGCAGCTGAAGGAAAAGCTAAAATTTTTCTTGCTATCTCTTCACATTTTTCATCGTGGTTTGAGCTATGATCAGAATCTAAATGGTATCTTGGTTCATCATTATTAACTATAGTTCCTGCTAAACCCAGCCGTATTCTCGATCCTCGACCTGATCGTCGTATTACTAAATCTCCAGTTGAATGAGAGCGTTTTAATCTAATATCAGTCTCGTCAAATATATCATCGTTTATATCGTCCGCCGTAACAAACTGAATATAACCAGTTTCATGAATGTCACCTATTTGAAATCTACCGTCTTCTTTTTGACTTCCGGCGGACGTGCTCTTAAAAAAACACGGCATTTCTTTGTCACTGCTTTTCGAATACTCTGATCCGGATGGATCGAAATCATTCAAATTAGGCGAATGCATTTCAATGTTCCGAAGATCTATTTCGATTTTATGATTAGCTAGACTTTTCAAGAAATAATCGACTGTAATGTCAGCGTTCGATTTTTCATAACTAGTACTAGAACTATCATAACCATGCAAACATTCTGTACTGTCGTTATACATTGGCTTACAGTTTTCGTACATGTGATCGTGTTCATAATTGTTTTTTGAACACTCGCTGTGATGAGTACAAGAATGTTCGCAACTTGTGTCGTCTATAGAACTACCTGTGATTGTCGCTTTTGTCAATTTGATTGTTTTACTTTTACTTTCACTGTCTTCTGTCGAATTGAGTGAATGTTCAGGTGCTTGTGTTGACGTACTTACAACATCTGTGTGTTGAAGATTCGAAATTTGACATTCTTGTTGTTGTTGAGATAATGCTTGTTGTTGGAGCTGTTTATTGAGAGCAGCTGTTGACTCTTGTAGTGAGAGTTGTATAGCTAATTTAAGTTGATCGTCTAGTTGTTCTGTGTCAATTTATAAATTACAAATATATAAATATTAATGGTAAGAAATTAGTATTAAAATAATTATAATATTCATTGAAATTAAAAAATGTAAATTTACAAGTGATTTATTGTAGGTAAAGAAATTTAAAAATCTTGGAAATTGTACAATAACATGTGAATCAATTTTGAATATAGCAATATTTTCATAAGAATGTATGTATATATATATATATATATATATATATATATATATATATATATATATATATATATATATATATACATATATATGTATAAAGGATCATCCAAATGTGACTCCTAGGTTTGTGTTTTATAAAAAAACGTGTAGTTTCTTTTTAATAAAACATAAATCTAGGCGTCACATTTGAATAACTCTCTTTCTCTCTCTCTTTATATATATATATATATATATATATATATATATATATATAGAGAGAGAGAGAGAGAGAGATGATAAGTAAATGTGAAAACTGTGTAACGCTTAGGTTTTTCTATTAGGTGGCAAACTACATAAGTATAGATTTCCACATCGATGGTTTATTTTTGTTTTAATTAATCACGGAAGTCCTGTTGTAGCTATTTTCACAGTATATTGATTTAAAAAGTGATTTATTTTATATAATTTGTTTATTCAATTACTTCCATGTTGTTTTAAAAGAATTAAAATATTTTACGAAAATAATTACTTTAATAACTACAATAATATATAATATTTAAAAATTGTATTTTTTATCATACCGCCACTACTGTTTCCATGGTTTGCAGTTGAAATACTAGTTCCTGGATCGGATTTTCCATTAGGAGTTTCTAAACTTTCTAGAACGGAAGACAATCCTTGTCCAATATCTGTTACTTGTTTCATTCTATCTTCAATCATTTGTAAGCGAGACATTTCTAATGCGATAACGAGATCCATGTTGTAATCTGATGATATTGGGACCCGAAATGCTAAAAAAGAAATTACACACTTTATAATATATTATGCAAAAAAGATGTAGTAAACTATGTCTTTTAGAGATTCAAATAGACAATAAAGTTTTTTTTAAAGAAAGTTAACAATTACATGCTCTCTAAACAAAAAATGATAAATTATATCAGATTAATTACCTTCGCTTTCTTGATAATCGGCTTTACTGCATCTTAGACTACAATACTGATGTATTGTACCAGTTCTTGGATTTCTAGCTCGAGGTCTGTTACAAGTTGATCTTTTACATTCACCTAGGACACTAACTGCAAGTGCTTTCGTAACCTAAAAATTATTATAATTAACATTTTTTTCGTTATTTTAAAGTTAACATTTTCAAAATTACACTTTATATAAGCAAAGAAAATGTCTATTGTTGTACTTTATATATATATATACGAGTATATATATATATATATATATATATATATATATATATATATATATATATATATATATATATATATATATATATATATATATATATATATATATATATATATATATATATATATATATATATATATAATATATATATATATATATATATATATATATATATATATATATATATGAGTATATATTAAATTATGTAAAAAATAAGTAAAAATATATATATTTGATTTCATTATTTATAATAAAAAAAATAATTAAAACTTACTTCTGAATCATCGTCAGATTCGTATTCAGGCCAATCATACAATGCAGTTAAATTGCAATGTCTTTCTTGTGCTTCTTTGACCCAAGGATTATTTGGATCTAACTGTTTTAAAGACTCAGCTATTGCTTGATGCATTTCCGCCTAGTTTAAGCAATAAATTTTATGGAAACATTTATTATTTCATTGTGAAATTATAAATAAAGATTAATTAACAAAAATTATTAGTTTCATCGACAAAATAATGAATTTATATTATCCTGTATTTTTTCATTTATAAATAATTATATAATAATTTAAATGATTAAGTCATTAACAGAATGTAGACAATTTAATTATAATTAATTGTATTGTACCAAATATTCATATTTGTTTTTTTCTCAAATGCATCCTATTTAGTCATCTTTTTTAAAAAATTAATAAATTTTCATATAATGTATGAAATAAAATGATATATTTAAGTATATGTTGATTATATTCAAGAATATTTTTTTTATCTTTTATGAAAATCTTTATAATAAAATGAACTTACATCGTTCAGTTTTCTTTTCTTAACTTTACGTAATGACGGTGGTGTTTCAGGTGGTATTAGTCCTTTTGAAACAGCACGGACGAATTCGTGTCTTTTTCTTCGTGCCAAAGCAGTTGTTTGCACTATTACTGGTTTTGGTGTACGTAGATATGGTCGTGCGATCATTTCTGATAATTTTTCTGTAACTTCTTCGAGTTCGTTCTAAAAAAAATAATTATCAATTTAGTAGGGTAGCTAACTCACTTTTACATAAATAAATCATTCATCTTAATAATGTAAGGTTTTATAAAAGTTTTCAATAGTCACTTATTTACAATTTTTTGTCTTTTTAAGGATTTATTTCATGCTTATAAAATTTTATGATGTTGAAGAAAAAAGTACATTGTGTAATTTTTCGAATACAAGTAAAAACTTTTAGCAATGTTTGTGTTTATATTTGTTTTAAAAAATAAATATTAATTATAAAAAATCTGAAGTAACATCACCTGCATGAACTCAAATATAGTTTTATTATAACCGTTATCCTCTAAATAATATCCATACACATAGGATCCACAAAGAACTCGTCTTGCTTTTAATAATTCCCGCACACCTTCTTCAACGAATTTTGTACACTTTTCGGCATTTTCTATAATAATATCATTTGATTAAAAAACGTCAAGGTATTTAAGTAAAATTGTAAATATTTATATTTGACATACCTGGTGTACTTCCAAGACCAAGTGCACTAGCAAGTAAAACGTCCATTTTGCGTCGTACACCTGTTAGTAAAGGTTCTTCCATTCTTCGACTATTTTCATGATTTCTAAAACGTGTATAGTAATGTAAAAATCGCGAAAGTTCTTCTAATCGTGAATTACGAGCTACTGCTTCGTTAATGAGCGATCCTTGTTTTTCATCAGCTTTTGTTGCCGCTTCAAAACGATTACAACGAAAATAGCCACCAGTTGCTGAGCTATGTCGTTTCCACGACTCTTGACATACCCAACAGAAGTCAAATTTGCACTAAAATAATTATAGCATTTATATATCTATGTAAGAGTTAATTTAACATTTTTAGTCATCTTGCCTTTGAACATTTCATATGATTACACCCTTCGTTTTTCTGAATTGGACTTTTGCAATTAGGACATGGTTTAGAGTTTGTAACAAGCCATAAACAATTTGCAGCTGCTTCGCTTTCATCACAACTAGCTCTTAATTCTTCAGGTTTAATTTCAGAGATTTTATGTTGCCATTGTTGCCATTGTGCACAACCACATGGAGCATGTGCTTCACCTATTTTTTTATATTATACAGTAGAAAAAGTTCAAATATTACTATTATTAACTATAATTTTAATCTATTTTTTTATTATTATTGCTATTACCTAAACATTCCCAACAAAAGAAATGCGAATTTCCACAATCAACCGCGTGCGATGTAGCTGGTGGGGGTTTAAAATTGGAATTAGCATTATTCAAAATATGTTCTGGTACTGTTGGTTGATATTGTTCTGTTTCTGGTAATCTAACAGCTCGACCACATCCAGCCATAGGACACCATTTGATACTTCGATTACTTTCAACAAATGCCTTAAAAATAATAAATATTTGTTAAATTAGATTTATATATATATATATATATATATATATATATATATATATATATATATATATGAGAAATATACATTTCTTAAAAATAAATGGTATAGAAGTAATTTTGTGAATAAAAACAACATACTTTAATGTCGAATTGTAAATAACGTCGTGCCATGTCTGGGCTGACAACGCGTTCTATAAGCTCTACAGGTACTAAAATATGGCACTGGTACGCTGGACATAAAATGTGATGGGCATCGCCTTCTTGAATCTTAACATTCAAGTATTTTTCCCAACATGCATTACAAAAACTATGTTTACAAGACATTGCTGGAGGTTGTTCCCAGGCTGGTACATTTGTGTAACATATTTCACACTAAAAATATCAATTATATTTTAAGAAATGGAATAATAACAAAAACGTCATAATTGTTCTATCAATGTTAAAAATAATTTATTTATATTTCACTTTGTTAAGCGGAAATTTGTGGTTTTTGGAATAACGATTTATTTGGAACTAATGATATGTTTATTAAATATTTTTGTTAAAACATATATTTATAACTTTATATTTTTTTGAATAGGCCTTTAATGTTATTTTATTTTCATTTTTTGATCTAGAATTTTGTATTACATTTTATTTGCAAATGGTTTAAATAAAAACAATTATTATTGTATATTAATATATAAGAACTAGAAATAAAAAAATGTAATATTTTTTAATATATAAAATTTGAAATGTATACAGTTCTTAAAAGTATTGTCTTTCAGTTTTTCTTTATTTAATTTTCATAATTTTTTATTTATATCTAATCTGGTGATTTTTGAATTAAAAATTTAAATAAAATTAATGTAGAAATAATATATATTAATTATCTAGTTATATATACATAACTGGAAATAAAAATACTATTTAGTTTGAGAAGTGATAAATATTTATAGTAGTTCTCTTTTTATGCAAACAGTAAATGATTACAAGAAATGTCTTTAATGTCACTAATTGTTTGTTTTATATAATTTTTTTGAAAAACCATAATTAATCTTTTGGATACAGATGAGTTTCAAATTAATAAAATATTTATATTATAAATAAAAAATAAATAGCATATATATATATATATATATAAAAGTATATATTCAATTTTATATGAATAAATATATGAATTGTATATTGATAATTAAATGTACAATATTAATACACTTATGCCAATCTTTAAATATAAAGTAATTACAGATGAAATACTTATAGCTGCAAAAAGAACGTTAATTAATTTCAATAAAAGTATAATTGTATTACAATTGTTCGTTAATGGAGAAATTAATTTTTTTTTCGTAAATTTGTGGGAATTCTTTCATATTCAAATAAATTAATAATCATATTCAAATAATTAAATAAATGTATATTTTTAGTGCTAAAATTTTAATTAAACAAAAAATGTTTTTAAAAAATTGTGTTTTTTAAATTAATTATTTATATTTTTTTAAATTAATAATATATATATTAAATAACTTGCAGTAATAATTATTGTAAATTTATGTATTCAGAAATGTAGGTCACTTTGTACATACATATAATGTTTACTATGTTTTTGTTAATTATGGATTATTATTTTAATTGAATATAATACTATTAAAGTTTAACAAACAAATATTAACTTATTGAAATTAATATTGTATAAGCAATACAATTGCTATTGATGGGCGTAATATTTTCTATAAGAAGTTTTTTATTGAGTTAAAAAGACCCCTATAATTTAGAAGTATAAAGGGTACTACTGTAATTGCTGTGTGAAAAAATCTAAAGTTCGATACTTTAAATTATTCAATTAGGTCACTAAAGATCTGAGTTTATTAAATCAGTCATTCTTTTCTTGTAATAATACGTTGTTAATTTTCTTAATTTAATTTAACATAGTTTTGAAAGAGGAATATCAAAAACATAATTAATAATTTAATTAGATGTATTTTTACATTAATCAAATCAAAACTTAGTGATTTTGATAAAAATGTAATTTTAATTATTTCATATACATCATAAAGTGAATGAATATGCTTAAAAAAATAATTGATTTGAATTATATTTGAAATTAAAAATGTAAATGATATGTATTAAATATGTATATTTTTTACCAGAACTTCAGGCTTATTTTCTATATCTCCGTTATCAATTGAACTATTACTTGGACTGGTAATTTCAACCGAACCAAAATGTTGTAATGCTGAAGCAGGTGCTTGTACCCCTGCTAACTGACAACATTGTACTGGATCTTTCATCCATTTTTCCAGCAAAGCTTCACGAGACCATTCTGCAAACAAATATATTCATATAAAAAACTATCAATGAATTCTTGTATTCATTTAATTACCGTTATCTCGTAAAAGCGCTTCGGCAGTAAATAAGGGGATGTGTAACATATCAGAAGTTTCAACTAATAGCTGATCTTTTGCTTCTTGAAGATCTTGTGTTCGTAATCCACTGTACACTTCTTCTTGTTCTCCTTGTGAACAATTTAGTTCATCTTCGTTTACTGTGTCGCTATTATCGGCCTATAGAATTTAGATATTGTGATATGTAATAATGTAATTAAAAATAAAGGACAGGAAGTAAACAATTTTTTTGATAATATAATTTTTTAAAGCAAAGAATTATTTAAGAAAAAAAAGTATATTAATTGTTTTTATTAAAATTAGCATAGAAAGAAATAAAATGAAAGAAATAAATTTTAGTGCAATTTTATAATAAATTTTGTTTAGTTTAAATTAACATAAAAATATTTCTCAAACACTATTATTGGTTATAAATATGATTGTTTGTGTTAAATATTAAGTTCAATTAAGAAAGTTTCAAATTCATTTCAATAGTACTTATTAACAATATGATTACTATTGTTTGATTAAGAAAATTATTAAGAATAAAAATTAGAAAAATGTTGGGATTAATTTAATGTATATATTAATGAAATTTAAATTTAAAATACATTACAGTATATTTATTAAGGTATTATTAGTTTTAATAGGATAATATTCTTTAAATTAAAACAAATTTGTATTTTTTGAAGAGGTAAATGTATGAAATCTAATTATAAATTTATTCACTATAAAGATGAGTAAATTTGCAATTACATTATTAAAAATAGTATAAATTGTTTGGAAAATTAATAAAAAAAATATTTAAAAAAAATGTTAAAATTTATAAAATGTATGTGATTTCAGTTTTCAGTACTATTTTATTTGAATCAATTTAAAATAATCTATTATTCAATTAAGGTAATTAAAACGAAGAAACAAATACATTCTAAATGTGTTTTTCTTTGATAATATGTAATCAATATGGATAAAAGCATGCCATTTACGTTATATTATCATTCGATGGATTTTTTTACAAAAATGTATTAATAAACTTTTATTTAAAAAGCTAATTCACTTTTAAGTGTTTAAAAGACTTACATAAGAAAATATGCACTTACAAACACCATTCGTGCTTCCAATAAACGTGCGATATCATGATGATTGCTTCGCATTGCAAGATCACACGGTGTCAATTTATCGTTATTTTCTGCGAACAATGTAGCGCCAGGCTGGGAAACAAGAAGCTCTACACATCGTTTGAGTCCGGTCGATGCTGCCCAATGTAACGCTGTATTGCCGTCCTGTTAATTGTGAAAAAAAATCTTAATTGAATATAATTTTTAGTAAGAAATATTAACCTTCATTAATTGTATTTTTATATATTAGTATTTTAAAAATTATATGCAAATTGTATCATAAAAATAATTATTATAATATAGAGGTTTAAAATGTCCTGAAATTACATTAATAAAATGAAAGATTTATTGAATAATACAAGCAATATTTAAATTATAAGAGTAGAAGAAGTTTGCAGTAGAAACTTAATTAATAAATAATTAAAAATAAATTATACGTTCTATATGTTAAAAAAATAATTTAATTTATCTAGTTCTAACTTGATCTTGTGCAGCGATATCGACACGTTCTCGACCCCCTGATGGCAAAGCCGCCCCTCGCCATCCTAACAACAATGCCACGCATGCTGCTCGCCGTTCATGTGCACTGTAAGAACGAGTTTGTAGTCTACAAGCTGCATGTAATACAGTTTCGTTCAGTGCGTTCCGTTTGTTTGGATTTCCTCCTGAAAAAAATTCGAATTTCAATTTTCTGTTCAGATACCTTAAAGTCCAATATCAAATTTCGTTTCTATAGAAGTTATACGAGAATCATAAATTCTTTTATTGATATCAGAATGAAAAACAGCCTGTCAATATATTTATTCATATATACATACATACGTACATACATACATACATATATATATATATATATATATATATATATATATATATATGAGTAGATATTCTATTTTCAATAGACATGTAAGATTTTGGAATAAATTCAACTTTGTATTTTTGACCATTCTTTTGTCATATTTATCTTTAAGCTAGGTAATAAAGAGAAAAATGTGACAATTGATAATTTTGTTTTAAAAGAAACTTCAATCATTTTTAAATATTGTAATTTATTTTAATGTATATTATTATTATAAATTATATATATAAGAGATATGCATTAAGAGAAAAGCCACAAATTAATGGCAATAGAATGCATTAAAATATACTTTTTTTCAATAAATGCTTTACCTTTTACATATCGGATATTTTGTATAAGGAAAAGAAAATTGTATGTAATTTTTTCTGAGATTAGTGTTGTTTTAGTGTAATGAAAAATGAAACATAGTAAAGAACATATCAATACTTTTTATTTTTTGTTCCATCAAAAGTCAAGGGCTATAGAAAAAAAATATAAAGTAATTTGTGATATTATGGGAAAAGTTATATATCCATTAGTATTTATGAATTTTGGTTTAGAAGATTTCGAGGTAGTAATTTTTATGTGAAAGATAAGGAACGCTTTAGATAAAAAAACAAAATTTGAAAATGATGAATTGCAAAAGAATGAATTGCATGGATGAAAAGTCAGTTCAAAAAATAGGTTCCATACGAATTGACAGATTTTTTTGCATCGAGTTATATGTTTCATTGTAAATAAATATATTTTAACAATATTAAATATAAAAAATGGCTAAACTATAGTCAATCATCCTTATCAACACCAAAATAAAACATCCATGACCTGAAGACTTTACTTTGTATCTGGAGGGATTAAAAAAGAGTTCTCTGTTATGAAATGTTGCTACTGTGTGAAATTGATGAATACAATCAACTTTTATAAATACAATCTGAAACATTGAACAAAAATGTTCCAGAACACATGTTACTAAGACGATTAAAGATATATTGTTAGAGTCGAATAGAAAGCCCTTCTCTAGTTCTTGAAATATTCAGACATTGCATCTTCTAATTACTATTTGTTTAGATCGATACAATATATTCTTGAAATTCTGAAGAAGTACGAAAATGGATATTTTTTTTTAATCAAAATCAAAATTATTATTTTGACGTGTAATCTTCCCTCTACCAGAAAGATGGTAAAAGTTAAAAGGACAAAGGAAATTATT
The DNA here is from genome assembly GCA_029203775.1 of Neoneuromus ignobilis. NCBI lineage: Eukaryota > Metazoa > Arthropoda > Insecta > Megaloptera > Corydalidae > Neoneuromus > Neoneuromus ignobilis. Next base: position 20,173,829 of record CP092091.1, on the reverse strand, counting down.
TTGATTAACATTATGTCTCAAATTTGTTTAAAATTAATAAAATAAATTATAAAAAATACATTATTTTTAATGCATAATCAGTACACACACACACACACACACACACACACACACACACACATATATATATATATATATATATATAATTTGTCTAGGTATGGATTATATTTTTTGATAAAAGGTAATGTAACAGTTACTATTTTAATCCATTTGTTAGTTAAATTGTTTAAGTGAAAATATTTATTTAATAATTATGAGTTTTTATAAATGAACCTGTACTTTGAAAAACATAAAATGGAGACAAGTTTGGAAATATAATTATTTTACGAAAATAAATGTAACTAGATTTATTTGGCGATATTATTTTTAATGATTACGGAATTTAAGAATAATTAAAATAAGTATTGTTTATTAACCACTTGCGCTGGCAATTAATTAACATTCGCGAGTGGCAAATCCGTTCAAAGCAAATCGCAGCGAGTTGGTATTTGAAATCATTTTTTTTATAAAGTTTTAGACACACGTATACATTAATATTATAGTAAAATTCCTAAAATAATTAACAAATTTATTAATAATATTGATAATTTTTGAAAAGGAGTATTTCTTGGGTTTTGGTATGTTTTGTAATTTACTAAATGGAATATAGGTATTAAAAAATGCCATATCCATTAGATAAAAAAATTCTATAACATTTTGCAATTTTTTTCATTAAAGGAAAAAAATGATAAGTAGCTATCTTGCAGGTCTATGCCAGCTATACCATCATTGTAATCTAAAACTATATTAGGTTTTGTAATGTTTCCATTTTGGTCGGTATAATTTCTACATTTTCTCTTTTTTATTGTAATCATTTCTGGTTTGGAATGCTTTAAAGAAAGCAAATATATAACCTTTTTGTCTTTCCATTTTTCAGCTAAGATACCATTGCAAGATCTTTACAATATCCAGATTTCGACTCATACAACTTATAATATTTTACACAGAAACGTGCCCGTTTTGACGGATTAAATTGTTTGTATTTATTGTGTTTTTTAGTTCCTTGATTATTATTCAATGAAAATATATAAAATTAATGAAGTTCTACAAAAATGCACTTGTATGTCTTCAAAACAGAAGTGTGACATTTGCTAACTGAACTTCGATGTTATTTTGACTTAGCAAAAATCCCACGACGTGCATGTACGTCATTCCAGCGCAACTGGTTAATAGCTATCAAAAAATAGAAACTCTAACTTAAAATTCAAGGAAATTTAAATGTGGATAAATGTAAACAGTTAGTGTAAGTGTGTATTTTAGGTAATGAAACATGCGATTAGATGTATATAATTTATAATGTATCACCATTGAATTTCAGTTGTTATTTTACATTTTTGATTTTTTTAATGTACTAAATTTGGTATGACCATACTCAGTTTTCCATAAATATTTTTTCGAGAAAAATATTGTAAGTTAATAATATTTCTTTTGATTTCATCTATTTTAAATTTTGAAGACAGACATTTAACATGAATGTATATATGAAATATAAATATACATATCTCGAAATCCTGTTTGAAGTGTTATTATTCGTTTTTGTTTATTTTTAGAATCTGGAATGTAACGTTAACAGTTTGTTTGCACATATATATGTATATATATATATATATATATATATATATATATATAATTACATATTGACACTTCTAACTAATTGTAGTTTAATGGTTACATATGGAATTACAAACATAATCAATTATTACCTGAAAGTGAGATTTGGTCTTTTATGATTGATATACAAAAAAAATATTATTTAATGTTTTCAATCAATATCTGTGTATTGTTAATTTGCATTTTTTTAAAAATTGTAATGTAATAAAAAAAGTAAGAATTGCTTTATATATTTATATATATATATATGTATGTATATATATATATATATATATATATATATATATGTATGTATATAATGGATGCATTAGGTAATTCATTATTTTTTTAAAATTATAAAAAAGCTGTCTACAAAAAAACAAGAAAAATAAATATCATTTATAAATATCAGGAAAAAATTGTTATTAATTTTTTTTATTTTTTTTGTACGCCATTTTATCATTTTTTTAAAAATAGCTGTTCTTTTATTTGCTCAAAAAACTTGTATGCTTTTTAAGTAGATCTGCATAAATTCATGAATTATATTTCAACAAAAATTAGTTAAATTTTTAATATGTTATTAAATTTATAGAGTATTTCATTTTTAAATGTAAAATATTGTTAAATAGGTAAAAATTAATTTAACTGTTTAATGCTTTTCTGTACTAACTGCTTAAATAGACTTTTAAGAAATTTCGTAAAAATGATTTGTATTACATGTCATCTATGATTTAATTAAAATTTTAATTCGAAAATAATACAACTAATAAATATAACGAATTTATAAACAAAATGAAGTTTTTAATAACTAGTACAATAGATAAACAAACAGTAGAAAAAAAATTTTTTTATAACATCTAAACTGTTTTGTAAGATTTAGTGTCAGATACTGATAAATGATAATCAAGAAGAAAATTCACTAGAATGTTAGATATTTACAGTCAACTACTGTTCGATATTTACATTATTTGAGAAAATTCAATAACCGCGATATTTGGATATGGCACGAACTGTAAGTGAAATACTTAGTAGATAGATTATACATATATATTATATATTGTCTGTTGTATTATAATGAATGGGATTTTTAAATAATCTGGAAATAAGAAACAAAAAATAATATATTTATAGTAATGATTGAATTTAAAAGTACATAGTTACACATTTTTCTATTCAAAGAACGATTTATAAAAGATAAAATTATTAAAAAAATATAATTACATATGGAATGATATGTAGATAATTGTTAATTAGGAGTTTTTACATAGAAAAATTTAAAAACGAGAAGTTATAAAAAAATAAGTTTAAACATGGTTAATAAAGGTGAAATCTATTTTAATTATTTGAAATTAAATTAAATATACAAGTGAATAAAAATTATTTTGAAAATTATTTCATAATTAAGTTGATAATAAAATGTACACATATAGTAAATAATTTTTTTATTCAAATTATATTAAAAATCATATTTAATAACCCTAAAAGGAACTTTATGTTTTTACTTTAAAATAAGTTAGCTTTTTATCAATAAATCTGCTTAAGTAAATATATATTCGCTTTTTCGATTTGTGTTTATTTTTTCTTTAAATAAATAAAGTTGAAAATAAAAATTACTGTAATTTATGTTGAGAATATTTTCCACAGTTTTTAATTAATTTTAAAAATAATCATGTACTGAATTTTATAATTTAATGAATTTTAATTCATTAATTTTTTACTTTATTCATATTTTATTTTAGTTGTTAATAAGTACAATTGTAATAAATGATTTGATTTTGAAATTGAATCATTTTTTCTTAATTTAATATATATATATATATATATATAATATTAAAAAAGAAATTTCACTGCAAATTAAATTGAAAAAATAAAATGAATATTTTTATAGTTATGCATATAATATTTATGATATCTAAGATTTAACACTTTCTTGTGATCAAATTATGCTAAACATACTTCAAATAAATAATAACTATCTGATGAAATAAATAATAAAAATAGTTATCATATGCGATGAGTCAAATATTAAGACTTATAGAGATACATCGTGTCGTTAATCGAGAATAACGTGTATTGCATGTTTTAATTTACATCCAAATTTATACAGATGGTGAACAATAACTTGGTAGATACCTTATAAGCCAAGTTCATTTCCTGAACATATTCAGTTCATTATAAAGACGACAGTAAACTGATATATAATAAAATGTTTTCACAATTTATTTTTTATATTCGCAATGAAAAAAAAAGATTTTTGGGTTTCAAATTGTATTTTTTTTAAAAAAATTGTAATTTAATCTCTCATATATATATATATATATATATATATATATATATATATATATATATATATATATATATATATATATATATATATATATCATCACATCATAAAGCCCATATCAATCCACTTATGGACGAAAACCTCAATGAATTCTACCATTCACTGGTATTTGGTCATATTCACCACGCTGACCAGGCGGATTGGTGAAGATTTTTTTATTCGGCGTTTACTCCCATTTTATATATATATATATATATATATATATATATAAACAAGTATATATATATATATATATATATATATATATATATATATGAACATATATGTGTGTGTGTATTTTTATTTACTTACATGTATGAAATATTTATTTTTAAACTTCATTTGTCATACATTTTTAATAAATTATACACCAATTAATATAATTGTGGATTATTTAAGAAATATTTAATTTAGATGACCATTTAATTAATTGTAATATAAGATTATTTTTATTTATTAATTTAATTTCAAAATGACATAAGTTTATAGCATATATATCTATATCTATATATATCTATATATATATATATATATATATATATATATATATATATATATATATATATATATATATATATATATATATATATATATATATATATATATATATATATATATATAGATAGATAGATAGATATATAAACTTATTAAATGCGTTTTAAACTTAGCGGATTTCTAATCTCATTAAATAATGTTTAAAGTACAAATTTTATGTGTTTTGTTAATTGGAAACTTAAATATTTATCATTTAATTGACCTGTTATTATTATCTTTTTGAAAACAATTTTTTTGGTAGGAATGCAATAAATTCAATTGAAAGATACATACATATATATATATATATATATATATATATATATATATATATATATATATATATATATATATATATATATATATATATATATGTATATATATATATATATATATATATATATATTTATATATGGGAATAATACAAAAACTAAGAAAAAAATGAATGGATTAGAAAGAAAATAAAAGTTACGAATGTTTTGTAAAAGTGAAAAGTTTCAAATAGGAATGGGCCTGTCATTTACCACCGATGGATATGGGAAGTTATTGATTAGGAACCTAGATATATGAAAAGGCCCAGGGAAAGATCCATAGTAGATGGACAGAACAATAAAAATATTAATTTAATTTGTAAGACAATTATTTTAATATAATGTTGTGATTAAAATGTATTAAAAATTTTGATATAAGTGTAATTTTATATTCAAATATAAATTATTCTAAGTTGTTTTGGTTTTATGCTGAAACTTGTTATTCGTAGTATGTATTATAATTTAGTCTAAAATGATTTTTTTGTGTAGAAATTTTATTTTAATATACATTGTATTTTTTTTAATTCTTATATGCTATAATTAATCTGAAAACAAATTTAGAGAAATATATCTAAATGTTATAAATATTTTATATATTTTTATAAACAAAATTGCATAACTATATAAAAAGGATTTTTTTTCCTTATATATATATATATATATATATATATATATATTAGGTTGGCAAATATCTCCCTTCCGCCTTCTGGTCTTTTGAATTTCGCAGCTATGTACAAAAAAAAAAAAAAAAGCGCAAGGGAGATACTTGCCAACCTAATATATAATATCATCACATCACAATGCCCATATCAATCCACTACTGGACGAGAGCCTCAATGAATGCTACCATTCACTGGTATTTGGTCATATTCACCACGCTGACCAGGCGGATATATATATAATATATAATATATATATATATATATATATATATATATATATATATATATATATATATATATATATATATATATATATATATATATATATATATATATATATATATATATATATATATATATATATATATATATATATATATATATATATATATTATAGTGAATAAAATCAAATATTTTATGTTAGAGTTATAAAAGTGAGAAAAAATTTACAATTCTTTTTCGACCCATAACTTAGGCACTAGTTTATTGACATGTTTAGAGCTATAGTAAAATACGAGATTTCAGATTTTTAATACATTTATCATTTACTATATAAGTATGGTTCAATAATATTCGTTGGATTTATACTTTTAGATGTTATATATTATAATTAATTTTTGTTAAGTGATTTTATTTTTTATTGGTTTAAATATTATTTTATGATTTATTTACAATTTTTATTATTATGTGATTTTTTATTTTTCAGTATTATTTCTTATCTTACATAAATAAAAAATGTAATTGTATAATTTGTACCTTTTTATTTTAAAATATTTTCATTTCTATTCATGATACCATATGGATGCATTATTGAATCTAGAGGATTACATGAGAATGATTAAAATATAAAATTAAGTTTTAATTTTTGTATTTTTTTATAAATAATAATATACTGTTTTTTATAATATATATATATATATATATATATATTTCACCCAAAATATATAATAAATTGACTTTTTTTAGAGGTGGTTGTAGAATGTTTAATTTATCTATTACAAAATGTGTACTAAATGCAGATTACAGCAGTTATCATGGATATTTATTTATTTATACGTTATTTATATTTCATTATCTTATTTTAGATTGCTTTATTTACACCGGTCTAAGTTTGCCAACAAACTTAAAATTGCATTTTTTATTCGAATTACGTAAATTGAAATTTTTATTACTTTAAATATTTTGAAAATAGATCTTTTCAAAATATTTTTTTCACATAGATGAAGATATATATATATATATATATATATATATATATCATGCACTCATTAAATAATTTGCTTGTTTATCATTATTTTAATATTAAATAATACATAAAATCTTTAATGAATATTTATGATTTTTTAAAATTTGAAAAATTTAGTAAACATTTTTGTGTATTAATTTAGAAAATATTGTGACTAAGTAAATAAATTGTATTTTTATATTATTTTTTGCAAATAGTTTATTTAAAGAATTTACAAAAGACTTTATTTATTTTGTAATATAAAAATGTATTTTTAATATACATTAAAGATTTTTGTGAATTTTCAGTTTTGAGTCTATATTTATATCTTTTTCGCCAGATAATGTTTATTATAAATAAAATGCATATTTATATTTCGTACATATGATTTAAGTGCAAGGTTATCTAGACATAAAAATGGGTATTATGTTTGGACTAAAATCACAAAATAATAATTTTTGCCATTGTGATAAATAGTGTATGCTAAAAATTATTTATTTATATTGCCTTTTATAATTATTGTTACATATATATATATATATATATATATATATATAATATGTATGTATGTATATTAAAACATTTATTAACATTTGGAAGAAAAAGTATAATTTGATTATATTTTTGTATTAATTTGTAAATAATGGTAGATTTAATATTAAACTATAATTTGATCTGTTTATTATTAATTGGATGTTATTCTGTGTTATTATTTTTAAATCGTTCATATATATATATATATATATATATATATATATATATATATATATATATATATATATATAATGTATGTATGTGCCTATGTGTGAGTATTGAAATGTCGAAGGTCATTTAAAGTTTATGAATTTATCTAAAGAATTCAATTGCGATTATGAATTTGTAACAGATTAGTAATTTAAGTGAAAGACGATACCTAAATCGTTCAGGAACGTTCGTAGCAGATGTTTCATCCCATGTTTGGATGCATAATGTAACGCTGTGTTATGCATGTGGTTTTCGCCATAGCTCAGGTTAGGATCTAAATTTTTCCTGAGCTCCGGTGAACTTTGAAACACTTGCATAGCGGCAAACTCGTCACCATGTTGTAGATATTTTTTAAATTTCGACGATGCACTACCCATTTTGATATTTAATTGTATCACCTATTCGATTTATCTAAATTATTTACGATTATTTTATTCACGATTTTAATACATAATAACAGCCAATTAATTTACGTCGTACGTTTCTCATGTTATCAATTAATTTAAATTATTTATCTAACGTATTCTAATAACACAATATTAAATCGTTTTCATTATATGTACATTTTTGAGAGTCGAATGTTATTTTTTTTTTTAATTTAAGCCGTACATTAATTTTTCAGTGTTAAATTTGCAACATTTATTTTTTAACTTTTTTCACAAGATATGTTATTTTTTGTATTTTACATGTTCATCATTTGATTAATATCAGTCTGTACCATAGTTTCGGTTTCTGTGTCAAGAAATACAATATTTTAATTGCAAAATACATATTTCTTTCCAAAGGTCAACACAAATATTTAAAATAATTGTTGAGTAGCTCAACATTTTTCATCACAAATTGATGTATTTTATTTGTACCGGTCGAAAGATCTTCCGAATTACAACTTATTAACAAGTGATTTTTTACATAAACATTTTTTTTTTTTTTGTTATTTTTTGATCGTCGTTCTGATTCAATTACTGAACGATTTTATTACAAAGGAAGAAAAAATTATAATGAAATTGTTTTATTTAAATGCAAATTTTTCGCAATCATCAACCGTACATAACAGTTGAATTTGTTTATACATTATTACACTTTAATTGTTATGTTTATGTTAACAATGAATTTATTTTTAGCACTAATGAATACTCGTTGAATTTCCTACATTCAGTTTTATTATTCATCGACGCTATTTAGGCAGTGTTTTTACTATAATAATATTAAATGTCTTTTTATCCATGCACAGAAAGATATATAAACGTTTAAACATACATACACACGAACAATGAAGATGGACAAAGACGGATGTACGTCTATTTTAGTGTATCCCTATGTTATTTTAGTTAAAATCGATATGCATTCGTTGATATTCAGTCTGGTTAGAACGCGCTTGCGTTCGCTTATTCTTATTTCAGATATGAACAACGTCTCTTTAGCAACAACCATATGAAGAGATAGGAATATGGAAATCATTTCATGTTTTTGTTAACAGAGGGCACGTATGTACGTTTTTGTTCTTTTTCAGATTTATTTATAATAATATTATTGTAACAATATTATAATAATAATATTATTGTTGTTTAACACTGTATTGTTTAAAATATGTTTAAAAGAAACAACATAACAATAATAACTGATTTAAAGTATGTGTACATGTGAATTATTTATATTAAAAATGAAATTTACAACTAAAAATATTCAAACAATGAGCCAGAAGTGTGTTGCCATTAAATATAAATATTTTTTTTATTTTTTGAAAATAGAATTGTCTAAATATAAATAGCAAATATATAAGACATACATGTCAAACTTGTCACGTGAAGTTTTTTGTAGTACATTAAAAAAATCGAAATGTGACATTTTTTCCTTAAGAAAAGTTGCATAAAATAATATAAAATTAAGAATAATTTTAAGAATAGTACTGATTTTAATTTTTAGTTTTTCAATTCTAAGTGTACGAATTTTTCATGATAATTTTAAGAAGTTATTAACAGTTTTTGGTTCTGAAATAAATACGAGTTAAAAATACTGTATTTTTTGATTGAATAATGAAATGATATTAAGATATATATATATATATATATATATATATATATATATATATATATATATATATATATAATTTAAAACCAAACTATACATTTTAATAGTAGTAATTATTTTTTTTAGTATTATTGAATTTTGAGAAAAGATGAAAAAACTGAAAAATCGATTTTTGATTATAAAAATTATATTTTGTAATGATGGCTATTAACGATATAATAATCGATATTTAATAAAAAAAAGTGATTAATAGTGAATTTTAAAATTTTCGATTTTTGATCTCAAAAAAAGACGACCTATAATGTAAAATTGAGTAAAAAATTATTTTTTTCATAAATCATTTTTTTTTGTTTAATATTAAAGATTAGGTGTAAAATGAATAAATTAATGATTATAATCATATTTTCATACATAGAATGCATTTTATTCACAGAAAACTTCTATTTGGCCATTTATCCAAATCTTGAATCAAAAATTCATTTTTGGAAAGTTTCTTGTGTAGTGAATTTCTCTTTTTTCTCCCCAATTAAATACATAGAATCAAGAGATATAATTTGAATTTAAATTATATATTTTTAACATTTATACTTATTTTTTTTAATATTTTTGTATTTTAAGAATAGATGGAAAAAATTAAAAATGCATTTTCGACTATAAAAATATTATTTTTGAATAACGGCTATTATTTTTACTGTTAAATGACTATTTTTTATTACAATAGGTGGAAAAAATGAAAAATGGATTTTCGACTATAAAAATATTATTTTTGAATAACGGCTATTATTTTTACTGTTAAATGACTATTTTTTATTAAAATAATTGATATTTAGCAAGAAAGGTTAATTAATAACGATTTTTAAATTTTTCGATTTTTGACCTCAAAAAAACCACGACCTATAGTGTGTAAAATTTAGTAAAAAATTAATTTCTTCAAAAATACATTTTTTTCATTTAATATTGAAAATTAGGTGCGAAATTAGGTAAATTAATGATTAAAATCATATTTTCATACAAAGAATGTTTTTTATCACAGAAAACTTCTATTTGGTCATTTATCCAAACATTGATTTTTAAATTTTTCGATTTTTGACCTCTCGTGAAAAAACCATTTTTCCTCCTAAATGAAATAGATGGGATCAAAAGATATAATTAAAATTCAAACAGTATATTTTTAACATTTATATTTATTTTTTTCAGTATTTTTGGATTTTGAGAATAGGTGGAAAAAATGAAAAATGGATTTTCGACTATAAAAATATTAATTTTGAATGACGGCTATTATTTTTACTGTAAAATGACTATTTTTTATTAAAATAATTGATATTTATCAAAGAAGATTGATTAATAACGATTTTTTTAGTCAAAAATTATATTTTAGAAAAAATCAAAAATCGACCGTTTAGAAAAAATATAAAATTAATTTTGAATGACGGCTATTATTTTTACTGTAAAAAAATTAAATTTTTCGATTTTTGACCTCAAAAAAACCACGACCTATAGTATGTAAAATTTAATAAAAAATTAATTTCTTCAAAAATCATTTTTTTTCGTTTAGAATTAAAGATTAGGTGTAAAATAAAGTAAATTAATGATTAAAATCATATTTTCAAACATGGAATGTATTTTATTCACAGAACATTTCTATTTAGTAGATTATTTAGAAATTAAGTCAAAATATGACTATTTTTATTTTTGAAGAATTTATATAATAAATTTCTATTTTTCTAAGCTATATACTCAGATCAGATACATATGTACATTTACAATCAGAATCATACATTTCAAACAGTATCAATAATTATTTTTTTGTGTTTTCTGAATTTAGAGTAAAGATGGAAAAACTGAAAAATTGATTTTCGACTAATAAAAATATTAATTTTGAATAACGGCTATTATTTTTATTGTAAAATGACTATTTTTTAATCAAATAATCGATATATAGTAAAAAAACTGATTAATAGTGAATTTTTAAATAATATGAATTAATAATTAAATTTTTTTTAGAATATAAATAATTTTATATATGAATATTCCTATTTAGTTAATTAGTGTTTACTTCAATTCAAATTCATTATTTTAATTTATATATTTTATTTGCCATTTATTTATAATAAAAAATCTTTTCAGTAAAGCAACTTAATATACTGTAGTTTATTAGTCACCTTTATCTAAATACACATGTATATACAGGAACTTTCCCAAAAATGTTCACCTCAAATTATGCAATATCTTTTTTTCCAGTCCATGTTGAGGAATTTTTTTGTCTGTCCTATTTATCCATATATATATATATATGTGAGAGGGAATATGAATTTAAAAAATATATTGTAGTTAAAATATACTTGACAAAATAATCGATGTCTTAATGACACTTTACAGGATAGATTTAGTAACGTTATTTAGTCTATGTAATTTTAACTACATTAATTGTGTTCTTAATAAGTATTGCTATAATATTAAACATATGATTCAATTTACTCGTCCATTTTACACATCAAAGCAAAATTGATACTATAGTAGACTCGTCGTTGTTCAATATATGAATACATTGAATAAAGATGTATAATTATCTATTTATTTATCACCTTTATACGTCTATCTTTATTAGTTGAGTTGTATTTGACTTTGCTAAAATGTGGTATGGAATGGAACGTTACGAGTCCGCTGATACAAATAATAAGGTTAATATTTCATGCGTGAAATTTATAAATGAACTTTGTACAACGTAAACGCAGTTGGATGTAAACCAATGTCAAATAATAACAATAACAATTGTAAATGTATAGCTTCGATAAAATGTACAAAACAAATATTTAATTGAATTATTGAAAATTTATACATTTATGGATATTTTTTAATTATATTTTGGTTTGTAGTTAATATTACTTTTTAACGTTTGTAAAAACCATTTTTTTAATTTTTATAAAAAAAATTTTTTTTCAAATGAAACAATTCTTAATTCAAATTTTTTAAAAAAATATTTGGAACTTATATTAGTTTTTAAAAAGAGTAACATTTTGTACAATATAAATAATTACCATTATTAATTTAAAAATAATAATAATAAGAATTATATGCAAGACGATGCACTGTATAAATTTACATTTAATTTTATAAAAATGAACATTAAAAATTTATTTTGTTAACAAGTTTTACGATGGATGGGATTTTTTTGTAATTTTTTAAATTTAAATGAGTCCAGATCTATTTTTAGAGTATCTAAATGGTTATTTAAAAATTGTTAAGTAGTAATTTTATTTGTCTATACATTTACAATACTTTTATTGATACATATTTTTATCATATTTACTCACTATTATATTTCTGTCGTTTTAATTTTCATCAAATATTTATTATTCTTTTTTCTAAGTTCCTTTTCATTTTTGCAGAATATATTAACTGTTTTTATTTTAATTTTTTATTTATATTGTGTTACTAGTAATTAATAATTCAGTTATTTTTAAATATATATTTAGTCAATTATGATTTTTTATTTTTCTCAAAAATGCCTTTGTGTTATTTATATCATTGTGTTATTTTCATATTTAAAATCTTATGTTTCATTTTCAGGAATACTATATTACAAGATGGTATATATTTATATTACCAGATATTTGATAGAAACAAATTTTATCTTCTTGTTTTCTTGGTAAAGTCTTTAATTAATAATCTTCTTTGTAATATATGTATATATATATTTATATATATATATATATATATATATATATATATATATATAAATATATATATATATATATACATATATATATATATATTTATTTATTTATAGACACATACACTACTGTATTAATATTTTTGAACTTCCAAAGCAGTTTATATATATTCATATAAATTGCATTTGTCAACTAATGTCGTGTTTTATGTATATTGCTACAAATCTGTGGTTTTATTTCTTGTGAAATTGCATTTGCTTCATATATTTTGTAATTGTATTGTTGCATGTTTTGATAAAGTCTCTTACACCATTGCTATATATCCTACATTGTATTTTAATAAGACTGGACATGCTTGTTGGTACTTTTTGTTTTAAACAACGGCTTTAATATAATAAAGGTGTATTTGTTAGAAAGGAAATGGAGTACATTGTTAAAATAAGTACAATGTAACAGTTAATGTTTGAAAATTAAATATTATTTGCTGGATTTATTCGACATTTGAATATTAGGAATAAAATCATATCTAAAAATTGATTAATGATCAAATGTCATGAAAAATTTATTTTGACTTATTTATATTTGTCGAAAAAATTAGAATGTTTTAATAGCATATTATTTTAGTTTTTTTAGTTAATATAAGCACATTTTTTTATTCTCTGATTTTTCTCTTTGTCTTCATATATATATATATACATGTGTGTGGTTGTAATAAATTTTGAGCTGTTTAGAATGAAATTACTAATAAATATAATATGAGTTGTAAATATTTATAATATATTTTAATGACATTTAATTTGGTTATATTTTAATATTTATTTATTAATTATTTGATATTTAGCAAATTATGTGCATATATATATATATATATATATATATATATATATATATATATATATATATATATATATATATCCACTTGGACGAAAGCCTCAATATATCTCTACCATTCAATCATATTCACCACGCTGACCAGGCGGATTGGTGAAGATTTTTTTTTCGGGGTTTACTCCCTTCTCGACAGTTATTTACAACAAGATGAGGTTGTCGGCCTTCATACTCAACCCTCGAAAATGAGGGACATATATATATATATATATATATATATACACTTAGTATTATATGTGTTGAATACTTATAAAGTTTATTTACAATTACATAATTCAAATAATGTGGAATAAAAATATATGAAAAATGAAAAATAAAAAAGTATACAATGAAAATAAGACGTTTAAATGAAAATAATAGAAGCAATTTAAAGATAAACAGTATATTTTTAGATGTTTAAGAATTTTATAAAAATTCATTAAATGCTTGTTATCTTTTCTGAGAAATGGATTCTGTTTAACATTTTACAAAATATTCTACACAAAGCATTTAATATTAGAATTTAAATGCAATTTCGTTAAGGAATCAATCAGTGAGTTAAAATTTCTTTGTTCTATATTTAAATTAACTACGTGCAGCTTACATCTTTGCATACTGGGAATAATTATGTATATAAATAGAGACAAACAATTAGTGCCAATTCATTTTTACAATGATTAATTATTATTTAAATTGTATATTTGTATTGAAAATATGTGTCGATTTTAGAAAATATATTTGTTTATTTATAGGTGTAAATTACTGCATTTGTGATTAAAAAAAATTATATATATATATATATATATATATATATATATATATATATATAATTATGAATTGATTTAGAAAAATGATATATAATAAGGGAACTTTATTTGTCAAGTATGAAATCGATTAAATATAAAATAAATATGTTTTTATACAAAAGATACATTTAAAATGCAAAAACTGGAGGTAACTATATTTTTGTAAAGAAATATACTATCTGCTAAAATAAAATAACTGATTTTAGTACTTGTTATGTTTTATAATAAGAAAAATATTATGTTATTTTTCAAATGTTGATGTTTGTTTTGAATTCTCTTATTATAAATGGGAAAAAAATGTTTTTTATAGTTTTTTCTTGCTTTTCATCAGTTTCAATTTACATAGAATTCAGAAACATTGCTTGTATTTTTCATGAATAGTATAATGTAAAGTTATACATACACACACACACACATACACACACACACACACACATATATATATATATATATATATAATACATATATAAATGATTAGTTATGTTATATAAATGACTGGTTATTTGTGCCTATTAAAATGTAGTTAAACTAGAAAAATATCAAATGCCATCATAGTGAATAAACTACCTAATGAATACGAAATATAGACTTTAAATAAAATATATAGATCAATTGATTTTCAATTAACAGTATGTCAGCTAAACTGCAATGTGCAATTAATGTTGATTATTTCATTATATTGTACAGTATCTGTTCTACAGTCTGTATAGTTATTATTAATTACTAGTGATAGTTGCAATACTGCAAAGTACGCAAATAATTGTTTTATATATTGTAGTAGGTAGTAATAAATTCATTAGAGCATTATTAGATTTTTGATGCTGATATTTAAAGACAGGCTAAAATTATAATTTCTATGAATATATACATATGCATGCATATATATATATATATATATATATATATATATATATATATATATATATATATTAAATAATGAAGTTTATTTAAAACAGAAACAAATTTGAAAATAATTGAAATTTATTTATAATCGATTACATAAATATTACTTTTAACGTTGAACTGCTAAAAATCTAATAAACAGAAAATATTTTAAAACATAATGACTATTACTATAAAAATATTTATGCAACTTGTGAAAAACGAATTAAATAAAATGATTCATTCGATAATAGTAGACATTCCTTTTAGCTATTGTATAGTTGAAAACGTTCAAGTAAAATAATAAATTGTAAAAATAGTTATATCGTGTTTACTACATTTTAAAGTAACGCATCGTTTTATTTATTCTATTTTACAAGTTTTTAATAGTTGAAAACGGCAAATTTAGTTCGTAAGATATTTTCTTTAATCGCAGTTATATTATTAGACAAATGGCACTTAGTAACAATAATAAATTACTTTTTATTTATTTTTTTGTATATAAAATTTCATAGAATATTTATTTTTATTCGAAGACAAATTTGTAGACGAAACGTTGTGAAGCAATAAAAACACTTTTATCGCCGCGCTTGATTGCTTCACGTTTTAGGTACGTAATCACAATTGTTCGTCTACGTTTATTTAATTATTTAATTGTTCCTTGGAGGTAGTAAAGACGATTATTTTGAACTCGAGTGCTACTCACAGTTTCAGTCATAGTCCTTCAGTATTTAAAGTGGGTCATAACACCTTTTTATAATAGAATTAAAGGCTCTTATTTGAGAGAATAATGATGGTGCATACAATACTATAGTCGAAATGAGTGTACATATCTATAACATTTATTTCGAATACATTGTTGACGTTTTATAGCTGTTGTATAAAATGAAAATAAGTTAAAAATTAACTTGTGCATTGCTTACATTATATTTTGTGTATTTAATTATATGTTTTAAAACACGCAGTCTTAAATTTAATGATTTAAAGTTTTGAATAGTTTGATAGATTTATAGAATTTTAAAATAGAACAGATTAATAAAAACGTAGTTTATCAGATAATGTGCCAATTTTTAGAACCATTACATTTAAATATAAATGTTTGTATCATTGCATCAAAAAGTAACAGTTTTTTTATTTTTAGTATATGATTATAATTAGGTTATTAAAATATATGATATTTTATTTTGTAAAGTATTATATGGTAATATAGTTAGGGGGTTAATGCTATGTACATGATTTACATTTTATAGTTTTTAAAAGAAAAAAAGGGTATGCGTACTTATGTACACATGCCAGAAGTGAAACTTCTTTTCAATAAAGTAATAAAAAGGTACACGGATAAACGTATTCCTAAAACTCGTAGATGAACAAATTCTTCAGGATAAAGCAAGTAACAAAATGAAGAAATGCAGTAGGGAGAGAAGCGGTAAATACACGGGATAAAAATTTAAGTAGAAGATGATCAATGTTTTAAATAAATTTTTACAATTATTTCATATTAACACATCGTAAGCGGACAACACGTCTCGAGTAATAGTATGCGAAGACGTCGTCGAGATGTTGCCCGCATACAATGTGTTAAGTAAGATTAATATTTATTTTCAAATTAAAACTTTTATAAAATTATGAAAATTTATTTTTTCGTTTGGAATTTCTTCGATTCCCATTGCTTCCTCTGGTGATGACTGAGTAGGTATAAACGATACAATTGGTTTTTGATAAGAAAAATTTTTGCGCAATAGACATTACCATCTTAAAGCCTGTAAAAAACATTTTTTTTAATTACTATTATATTACTATTGTATAATATATAAAATACAATTAGATCAATGTTTTAAAAATAATCTTCATCTGAGGTAATATTGTTATTTTTGTAAAAAGAATCAATATCAGAGTAATCATTGTTTTCAAGATTAACCCTAATATTTTTCTAACGCTGAGCATAATTTTGGAAATTAGAATCGTCTTTTTGCATGGGTGATAATATAGTTGTAGATGGGCAAGGCATAAAAGGTGCTTCAAATCTGCACTGCTGAGGTTTATTATTTTATAGCATGTAAAAGTGTGTTTATGTGTTTGTAATTTAATATTACCAGAAGCTTCTTGAGATGAAACAGAAATCAAGTGATCAATTAATGTGATAGCATCAAATTTGTCATTATCAAGTGGATCGCAGGGAGCATTTGCCAACCACAATAGTATATGGACATGCGGACTACCACGATGCTGGAACTCGATACGTTTGAAATAATGAAGAAACCGAGGATATTTTTCGGCCAACCGAGGATATTTTTCGGTCAACCAGGGATATTTTTCGCCCAACGAGGAATATTTTTCCGCCAACGAGGGATATTTTTAGGCCAACGTGGGATATTTTTTAGCTAACCAGGGATATTTTTCGGCCAACGTGGGATAATTTTCGGCCAACGTGGGATATTTTTCGGCCAACGTGGGATAATTTTCGGCCAACGTGGGATAATTTTCGGCCAACGTGGGATATTTTTCGGCCAACGTGGGATATTTTTCGGCCAACGTGGGATATTTTTCGGCCAACGTGGGATAATTTTCGGCCAACGTGGGATAATTTTCGGCCAACGTGGGATAATTTTCGGCCAACGTGGGATAATTTTTAAATAACGCGGTAATAATCTGATGCAGTGCAGCTTTCCGCCTCCGAAAAACGCGACAAGAGAAGTTTCACTTCAAAAAATGTTTACTTTCTTTTAAAAACTATAAAAATTAAAATATAATATTTTTTTACAATCAATTAAATTATATAATAATCATAGTTTCTTATTTATAAAATTACCTATTTCTAAGACTATTTGAAAATTTACAATGTTTAGATTACATTAATAAATAACATTTTTAATTAAAATCCAGTTGAATAATGATCGTTAAGTACATATTTGTATTTAATTGGTAATTAGTAATTCAGTATAAATTTTAATTAACAATAGTCGATCACATACTTGAGTTATTCATATTTTTCTTTTCAAAGAATGATTAACTGTGTCGGTCACACATGTAAGAGTATATTTTACTACGGTTTGTTATTACGGAAGTGTTATAGCATGTAAATTGCTTATAACATTAATGTTATAGTCATTTATTTCATTTTTAATGAATACATCAGATTGAAGATTATGTCGTGTGAAAATGAATTATTGTTCTATTTTATTGTTAGGTTATTGTTACTCTTTTAGTTTTAGACCAATTTATAACTTTATAGTTGTGTCTAAAAGCAATATAATTTTTAAATACAAAAAATAGTAATTAGTAAACATTAATTATATATATATATATATATATATATATATATATATATATATAAGAATAAGTTTGTTAAAAAATATAAAATTATATCAATTATGTGTAAGGATCATAAGACCAATTTTTTAACTTGTTTTTTCAATACTTCTTCTTCGAATTTATTTGAGCTTATTAAGAAAATGAAGTCTAAATATCTTATAATTAAATTTCATTCATTTATATTTCAATTTAATGTCCTAAATATTTCTTCTAGTATCACTGTAAATAGCTTTGATGATTATCCATTATATATTTATATAATATTGTTATTATAAAAACCTTATTTTTTATTTAGATATTCAATTTTAATTTATACACTTAAAAAGCTCTTTTAAAATTAATTATTTCTTTAAGAAGTGATTTTGTTCGATTCTAAATTTATTTTATGGATTTTATATATATATATATATATATATATATATATATATATATATATATATATATATACACGTAGGAGTTATTTAATTTAAGATAAATGTGATAATTAAATTTTTATGAGCACTTTACATTGTTATAGGTTTGGTAAATACGTATCAAATTATTAAACCAATTACTTAGAAGACTGAGGTATCAATTTACTCATTAATAGCAAAAATATTTTACTTAAACGTATGCAGGGTGGAGTATATATGGAGTATGTACTTCAGTTCTTATTTGTTCACGTGTTATATCTTTCGAACATAATGTTACAAACAAATTTAATTGAATAAAAAATATAGATAAAAAAGACGTGTATATGTATATATATATATATATAACTTTAAAAGAAAAAAAATGTATGTTAATTGATATTGGGACAAAAATACTAATATATATGTACAAAAACTATATATATATATATATATATATATATATATATATATATATATATATATATATATATATATATATAAAGCGAATAAAATAAATGTAGATGATCAAATATTAATAAATGTAAATTTTATATAAAAGTAATAATCCAAAATATTTAGGAAAAATATTTGTTTTCAAATAATTATTTTACTTATAATTTTGTTATTAATGCTAATAACTTATTAATGTTCGAGAAATTTTTTATAAACATATTTTTTCTTGTCATTTTAGACGATGTTATTTATTTCCAGGAATTTATTTGTATAAATATTACAATGACTTTGATATTTACTCGAGCTAAGTAATGTATGCAGTAATATTATATTACTGCATGAATAGGCACTAGTTGTAGAGTTTTTCATAATGAAAACATTGACCAAAAGAAAATGTTAATAGATTTTAAAAAATTGCACCAGCATGACTTTCCAACAAAATGTTCGAACGTAGATGGGTCGCTTTAAATTGTAATAAACGATCTAATCACTGTAATGCTTAGTTATGAGGAGAATAATTTAATTATGATTGATATGGATGTAATTAAGATTGATATGGGGAACATTTATTGAACTTTTTTACAGCTGTTAATCATCTCTTTGTTTATTATTAATGTATTTTAGTTATATTGTCTATATCTATTATGTCAAACTGTAAGAAGAATTTTAAGTTTAGAAATTGTTTTAGATAATTGAATGAATTTAAATGTCAGTTACTTTTTTTTGAACAATTTAAACTTTTAAATATTATCTGGAGTTGCTAGTAATATTTTATTATTTTAAATATTCATTGTCTGGTATATTATTTTAAATAGTGTTAAATTAAAATATGTATTCTCTTAATTATGTAATAAACGTATAAAAAATCAAAATGTATAAAGATTACAGTCGTGTTTGTTTATTATTGGTTTGTTATTTTAAATAATTATTTAACGAAAAAAAAAATTAATTAAAATTATTAAATATTATGATACAACTATTAAATATTAAAGAAGTATATGAATATTTTTTCTCGTAAAATAAACACATTATATATGTCTATCGTACCTCCTTTAAAACTTAAAATTAGCTTTTATGGAAATTCATTTTTCAATATTTAACATGCAATTACTACATTCATATCTTCTTTAGAGACAATCTATGCAGTTCATTACGCTCCATTAATTTAAATTTTATTTAATGGAAATACATATATAACTTCTTATGTACATTGAGTTGGATATTGTGTTTCTGGGAGTGGAGTAAGTTACTAATGTACTAAATTACCTACGGAAATGAAAATATCTTTTTTAAATTGCATATTACTTTGACATTTAGTTGCTTTGTTATGTTACAAGTAATTTATATGTTGAAATTGTATGCATATTGCGTGATTTGAGACTAAGTATGTTTTAATACATATGCATGCAGTATTGTCGCGTTTATACAAAATTTTACATTGTAACTATAATTCAAAATTATTATGTTTGTTGAGAGTAGATCGTAAATGAATAATATAATAGGTCATTACTTAGAGGTGTGCAGAATGCATATAACTGTTATACATTGAATGCATGTAACTGTAATTTAGTAATTATGATATATATATATATATATATATATATATATATATATATATATATATATATCCTATAGTTCATACATAATAAAATAATTTATGCTTTAAATCAAAAATCTAATAAATTTGTGAATAATTTGAGTTCCAGTTTTAAAGCATTTATCAATTTATTTCAATAGAGTAGATTAATTAATTATATATTTTTTAGTAGATAGTTTTTATATACTCAAGAGAGTGTATAAAAATTATATACTCAAGAGAGTAATTTAAATTTTAAAAAATACAAATAAACTTATATAAAAATAAAATAAAATGTAAAAGTTTACCAGAATTATAATTGGATTGAACATGTTTGAACCAAAACTGTAAAATTGTTTAGTTTTATGAATTAGTATTAATGTTTGTGAAGCATCTATTTCATTTTAATAAAAAATCAAAGACATTTTAATAAAGTGTTTAATATTTTTTTTGTTTATGCGAATTTATATTATATTATTTTCAGAGTTTGAACGATGTCTACCATGACATCTCATAGCATCAAATTTTTTTATGATAGCAAAAAGTGTGAACGAATTATTTGTCTCAAAGTAAAAAATAAATAAAAGCTTCATTATTGAAGTATTTTTATATAATTATTGTTTCGTGAAAATATTGACAAATGAAGTATTTTTGAAATAATATTCCAAAAAAAGAACGTTATGTGTTAAATATATTTTTTAAAAATAATATCATAGCATGGTTACAAAAGAAGTGAGGGATTTCCAAAATATATTTTTTTAAAAAGTAAAATACATAGATATGAATAGTTACTTAGCAAGAGAAAGTATTTTGTTTGTTTCCGATTGAACGATAGATTTTTCCTGTGGGTATTTGTCAAGGATCATGTTTATTTACCACCGTTTTTGCCACATTGAGTAAGCTAACAGGGGAAATAAACAGCAAGAATTGATTGTTAGAAAAAATACTCGATTTCAGTCTACAGCATATTTTTTTTAAAAAAAATCTAAATTAAATTTTATTACCAACGATGTCACTAACTAAATTAATGTATTTGTGCAGATTTCATTTGCAGAGTTTATTGTGTAACCATTTTTTTATCATTTAAAAATAGAACTTGTATCTTTTATTGACATTGTGTGTATCTTCAATCAAACTATTGAATCCTGCTTGTGGAAATATGTAATATAACTTAACGTACGGTTTTTTTTATATGAAAGGTATTTTTAATTGTATGTTAATTGTATTCACAGCGAATGTCTGGTTTATATATCATAACTTGTTAAATATTTTATATTAGTATATTTAAAAACATTATTATTAATAACAAAAATATTACAAATATTGAGTATAAAAACCAATTTTAAAGTTCTTAGTAGTTATAGAAGCAAAAAATAAGATTTGAGATAATTATTATTTCAAGTTTTCCAGTTGTGTTGTCTTAAATACCAAAATTAGTTCAAAAAATTAATAATTTCCACTAATAAATGAATAAGAAATTAACTTTTTTTAAAAAAAAAATTCCTTATCAGAAATTTTAATTATTTTTAACGATAGAGCTATGTAATTTTTGTATAAAATGAAATGACATTTATTTTTTAAAGATTACGATCTTGTTTTAAATTTTTACTTTGAATTTCTGAAAAAATTAATTATCATTGTAATAGAATCGATGAAAATATATAGGATAATCCAAATGTGACAGTCGAGATTTAAGTTTCATTAAAAAGAAACATTTATATAGAGAAACATGGGTATAGTTTCTTTTATTTCTTTTTAATAAAACACAAATCTAGGCATCGCATTCGGATGACCATATATTAATTTCTTTTTAAATATATATTATAGTTTTCAGACATGTTTTTATTGATTGATTCTAACCAATAGAATTTCATATGATATGTTATAAACGTACACTTTATGCGCAGTTATACAGTTATCTCATACGAACAGAAAATATTAACTTAATGTTGTAATAGTTTAATAAAAATGTGAGTTTATTATATGCAGTTTGTATTGTTTTAAAAAATAAATTAGTTTCAATTGAGATATAAACAATGTAGTTATTGTGAAAGTTATTGATAATAAATTGTGATTCTATACTGTAAGAATATAAATATTTGAGTTAATGATTGAAAAATATATTAGGGTTATAACTACACCATGTGGAAGGCGATTGATAATAAGGTAACTTATAAATTGATTTCTTAAAAATGTAACATAGTCTTATTGTGGTTTTATAAAGAGTTGTATTTTTTTTTAAAAAAAACAGAACTGGTGATTTATGTTATTTACAATAGAAATTATTAATATATATATATATATATATATATATATATAATGCGATTTTAAAAGGTTTGATCGTATATTTAATTTTGATTGAGAATAGTTTTATAGATTTTAACGTGATGATAATAAATCTGAATTATTATCTATAATATTTTATTGAATCATTTTTTTTTCAATTAATAAATAAATCATGGATCAATTCCAAACAATATTTATTATTAACACTATTTATTACTCAAATTGTTTGTTATTAATTGTTCATTTACATTGAATTAATTATTATTCTGTAATGTTTAATATTGACTTGTATTTTGATGTTTATTTTTAAGATAACGTTAGATGTTTTAGAGATAAACATGTACACGAAATTGTAGAAGTTTCATGCGCTAATATTATTATTATAAATATTTGATTTAATGGATTTGTCTATTTATGTTAATGTAGTTAGAAATTTTAAATATATTTATGTATACACCTACATAATCTTTCTCTCTTTTACATAACACATGCATATATTAATACACACACACATTTATATATATGTATATATATATATATATAAAAGATGTTAAGGATTTTTATTAAACAATGTTATTTTTATGAAATTACTGGTTAGTTTTTATATTTTTCAGGATATGTTATGTTTTATTTCTTAGTTTTATGTTGATAGTCGAGAGAAAAAAAATGCATTTTTTTAATTATATTTTCTGAAATATATTCATTATCTTATAAATATATAATTAGAAAAAGAATGTGTTTTGTGAGATTCATTGTATGAAATTCAATTTTTTCTTGTTCTATCATAAAAAATACAGACAGACAAAGGGTTAGATATTTAATTTGACAGATATAGGCAGATAAAAGGCTAGTTAATAAATGTATTTGAAGGTATTGTATATTTATGAGGGTACTGAAGGGTATTTTACATTTAAATTTCTCTGACGTTTTATTGAAATCCTTATAAATAAACATTTTATTTAAATCGGTATCTTTTAAAAATTTATAAGATTTTGCTATTAATTTTAACAAATATATTTAGTTAGATGTTTTAAATAATATTTAAACTAAAATATGATATTTCAATATATTTTTTATATATCATGTTTGTGATAGAAAAAATACAAATACATTTATAATATTACACGCATGTTTTATATACATATACACTCACATAACACACTTGCATTTAGTAATATCTTTAAAGTAAAACATTGTAACTTGTATTATATTTTTTTATATGTAACATGAAAAAACTTTTACGTATTTTTTAAATATTGTGTAAATTAAATATTTAGTTAACGTGTTATGAGTCAATGTTTTATTTTCCGAATTTTTTCTTCGAACTGTTACATTATTTAGAAATGAATGTTGACTCATTCGTCGTAAAAACCAAATATAACGCATATTACCCCAAATGTGATAGTTAATTTGATGGAAATAGCTTTATATATATATATATATATATATATATATATATATATATATATATATATATATATATATATATATATATATACATATACATATACATATTTAACATTATGTAAAAATTTCTGTAAATTATTTAAATTATCAATTATATCTTGAAATTGTGTGTAAAAACTGATGTATTTTATAACATTGTTTTGTGTTTGTATGAGGGAATTATCATTACTTAATATCTTATAATACAGTAAGGGTAGATAAATCGGAGAAGTATTTAATTTTTATATAGTATTTAGGAAATTATCTATAATAATATTTATTTTTTAAAAATTGCATTTGATTGGTTTTTTAATTATTAAAATCTGAAATGTTTAATGCTCTTTTAAATATATTAAAATTTAAATTTATTAACAGTTTATTTTTAATTGATATATAGTTCTTATCTAGGAATAAAAATCTTTTTTAATTATGAATAGGAGTAACTCATTTCTAAATGTTAAGATATAAATAATATTATTAATAAGATGATTTATTAACTATTTAAAAGTTATCAATAAATATTAGTTATAAAAAAATGTTATTTATTGTAAATAGTAATAAACATAAACCGAGAGCAAAAAAAAAACGCTTGTAAAAATAGATTTATCAACCTGACATGAAATATTTGAAATGTAAGTAAATAGATGTATAATTATCTGACATGAGAACAATTCGTAACGAGTCAAATAAGTTTTAACGCAACAATAAGATAAGACAGGATATACGTGAACAAACGTTTAAATGTATTGCTACTGACAACCGTACATTCAGACCACTACACAGATCCACATACACAAGATTTAAAGAATGATTTGTGGTTAAGAGATTGATGATAACGGAAAACGTGGCTGAAACAATTACGTTTTATATTTGGTGAAAAAACTCAATTAACCTATATTTTAACGATCACAAATTCGAAATAATGTTGTTATATATTTATATGTTGACTTTTCTATTATTATTGTTTTATTTATGTACAGTGTACTAAATAATTCTTTACACATGCATTCATATATATATATATATATATATATATATATATATATATATATATATATATATATATATATATAACAAATAACTGGAAGGAATTAATATATTCATTAAAATTATTTAATGATTTATTAATTTGAATAATTAAAA
The DNA here is from genome assembly GCA_029203775.1 of Neoneuromus ignobilis. Taxonomy (NCBI): domain Eukaryota; kingdom Metazoa; phylum Arthropoda; class Insecta; order Megaloptera; family Corydalidae; genus Neoneuromus; species Neoneuromus ignobilis. The sequence goes on along the minus strand of CP092091.1, from coordinate 20,147,536 downwards.
TAATTAATGAAATCTATTAAAATGAAAATATATACATGTTCAAATATTAATTATTCTGTTAAAAAAATTAAAAATTCTGTTTTAAATGTTAATATTTTAACAACTAAAATATTATATTTAGAATTATATATATATATATATATATATATATATATATATATATATATATATATATATATATATATATATATATTGGACTCATCGAATACCATTAAGTTTTCTTAAATGTTTTCTCAAGATTCTTCCATTGCTTCTTGTTCACGGTTAATTTCATCCAATCCTCATGACGATTTTACTTTAAAATTTTGTTTCTCAGTTTTGATAGGGTCTCTTTCTTTGTCTCTTTTCGCCAATCTATAATTCTTTTTGTTCATCTATTGTCTTATTTTCTTGCTATGATCTTCAATTCATCAATTTTATTTGCTCTATTATATCAGTTACTTATATCTGTCCTCGTATATATTTATAGGTTTTTCATTTACGTTTAAAAATTTCTAGCATACATACATATATACATTTACATATATATATATATATATATATATATATATATATATATATATATATATATATTATACGTAATTATTCTGTTTTTTATAAAGGCAGAAAACTAAAATAAATGCATATTCTGTAAATATTTTCAAAATAACATTATGTATGAATGTTATATACACGACTACTTATAAATGATTTCTTTAGTATAGTTACGATAGTAAAATTAGATTTTAATTATTTTTTTTATTAATATATATATATATATATATATATACATATATATATATATATATATATATATATATATATATATATATATATATATATATATATAAACATTTGTTGATTTGTGTGGTGTGTGTATTTTGCATAGGATTAATTATGTAATTTCATTTAGTTAATGTAGAATATTTTCCTGATTAATTAAATCTTTATTTAATAAATATTTGTAAACTTTTAAAAAGCGTTTATATATTAGGTAAATATCTCCCTTCCGCCTTTGTATAGCTTTACAAAAAAAAAAAAAAAAAAAAAAAAAAAGCGGAAGGGAGATACTTGCCAACCTAATATTTATATCCACAACTAAGGATTATTGACATGATATTTTTTAAAAATTAATTTGAAATTTTGCAAATCGATACATTTAAAAATATTTTCAGAATTTAAACATAATTACATTAGAAATAGATTTGGTAGAATAAAATGTAGAATAAATTTAACAGCTACATTAGATTTAATATAAATAAAATTAATTTTTAGTGTTATTAAATAAACCTGGAATAATTTTATTCGTGCTTGTTTTTGTAGAGGTCTTAAATAATTTTTATAACATAATTAGGATTTAATATGAAAATCTATATAATCACTAATTGAAATAACTGTTTGGTTTTTATTTGCACATGAATTATGTGTGTATATATATATATGTATATATATATATATATATATATATATATATATATATATATATATATATATATATATATATTGCAATAAAATATTCTTCGAAATTGATCTTTTATTGCTATTTAATATTACATAAAAATTTGTGTGTATTTAACACAAATCAAATTATATATATTCTAATTGAAAAGTAAATGACCTCTTTATGTATATGTATATATTTTTATGTATATATCTATTTAAATGTCATCAAATCACTATATGAGGCTTTTTATAAGTGTAAATGTATTTATATATATATATATATATATATATATATATATATATATATATATATATATATATATATATATGTATATACACACCTGCATATATCGTGCGTGTGTGTGAGAGAGAGATATTGTTTGATATATATAGAAACACGCATGCGTTGATTGTAATGCAGTATGTATGTGCTGTGTCAAATTGTGTAACATAGGCAGCCAGACTCACTTTAGTGTAGTGGCGTGTGGCGTCCGATTCAGGCGTCTAAAAATCGTCTCTGTTCTAACAAATAATACTATGAATTAAAATAAACATAAACACTTTTTTGCTATAAACATTTACATTCGAAACTTTTTAATGTAATGTTTCGGTTAAATAAACAAAAACAATTAAAAGTTTGAACTAAAAAATATTAATGTTTTTTCATTCAATTGTAAAATATAGATATTTTTAAAAAGTATTAAAAATATATCGTTAATTAAATCGTTTATTTTATTTAGATGTGCCCAAAACGTTTTATATATTAAAAATAAATTTTGTATGTATTAAGTCATAAAATTTATATGTGTGTAATAAATAACACTTAGTAGATAAATTTTTAAAATGAAATGTGTATAAAATAAAATAAAATATCAATACTCGTAAATTATTCTTGACATACATATTTTATATTTCAAATCGATAATAATTGCTAGTCGTAAAGATATAATTACGAGATAATATTTTATGTTTTAATTACTAGTATATATCGTTAAGTTAAATAGAAAAATTATAAATTTTTAAATATAAAATATATTTAAAATAATAATTGAATATATAAACGAAGTGTTATTAAAGTTTGTAATACTGATATTCGTAAAAGTTTCGATGTACAATTCAATAAATGTGAAGTACGTCTATAAAGTTGTATGATATATTTTATTCTATTTGTCTATTAGCTATTAAACATTTTTAAAAAACAATTTTGGTAATATAATAAAATAAAGTTTAATAAATACCTAAAAAGTATTGACCTGTACAAATATTATCACGTTTTCTCTACACGTATATTCTTACCTCTAAACACATATGTAAATATTGATAGGTCTGTCTAAGATAAGGCAGAATTGAACTACTTTAAATATCCTACATATTGAAAACATTTATAAGTATTTGGACAAAATATATTGGTTTGAATTTAAAAGTATTGTTATATAAAACTGAACCGGATGAAAAATTGAAATCTTAGATTCTATAAAGCATTATTAAAAATGTAAAACATTAAATAAATATTTGTGTGATATTAATCGTAAATTATGACATTTAAACGTTTTATAGTTAATTAAATATTTTTTTAAAAAAAAAATAGATAAATAATATCTTAAAAATAAGTGACATGTTTTTGTAAAATGTTTATATAATATATTAAATATAGTAATTTATCATTTATAAATTTTTATTCATATTTTTTATTTTTTTAACATACTTAAAGTTTTACTATAATCAAGAATTCACTAAACATGAAACTTCAGTATGCGATTAAATGCAGGTAAAATATATTTAAGTAATTCACTAATATATATATATATATATATATATATGTTATTTTAAAAGTTTATATATTTTGTAAAATTGGAATGAAAATATTTTATATATATATATATATATATATATAAATTTGTGTGTACATGCATGTGTGTGCAAGTGAGTGTATCTTATTTAATATAAAATAATATTTTTCTATATGTCGTCGACAGCTGTAGAAATAGAAATATTTTAGTAGTCTAGAGCGCGAAAAATAGAAAGGTGAATTTATGTTTAAGATATATGTCATCTTTTATTAAGAAAACAATTATATCCACGATTTAATAACTGTTAATATTGACTGACTTAATCTTGTAAAAAACTATACTTTTTTGTTATTTATATGTAAGTACATAAATGCATATATATATATATATATATATATATATATATATATATATATATATATATATATATGTGAATAAAACTATAAAGTATATTTGTTAAATTGTTATTCTTATAATATCGGTGAAAACAACTAAATATTATTTATTCTTCGTTGACTAATATTAAGTTACTCAAGTATTATATATATATATATATATATATATATATATATATACATATATATTTATACATACATACAATATACTCATACATATGTATTGATGAAAAAGTATCAACTTATTGTGAAATGTTAATAAGTTGTTATAAGCTTAGAATTAGAATATTTTTTTTTGTTAAATATTTTTTCTACTTATTGTTTTACATATTATTTGAAGTTTACTGAAATTTAGATTTATATGACGATAATCTATGGATTTTTTTGTGTACTTGTATAAAACAATGAAACAGATTTTTTACTTGTTTAAAAATTATTGGTAAAGATGGTTTCATATTTAATGGAGACTCTCAAAATTTAGAGTCTCCATAAAATATGGAATTAAATATTGCATTCATTGTATTGGATGGCAAATAAGAATTAACGATAGTAAATGATAGCAAGTAAATAGATATCTAAACCTTTCAATTTCAATTGGGCCACCCTATAATATATTATTAACAGAGAATAAAAATGTTAATTAAATATGCATATCAGATATAAATTTATGTTGGAAATTGAATCAGTGAGTGTGTAAAATTTTGAATAAAAATATGTAAATAAATATTTTAATCAAAAATATTGTTGTTGCTTTAGGTCAAATACTTTAAAAATCGTTATTGTTTAATTATAAAAAGAAAATTGAATCAAATTTTGAAATCACTTCTAAATAAATATTAATCATAAAATCGTAATAAAGTTGATATGTATGTTTTTTTAATGTAGTTTCTAAATTTATACATAAATCAATAACAGTTAAATAGAAAAATAATGGAAGAAATCAAACATTTCTTATTTATGAATTAAATACAAGCTCTTGTTGATAAAAAAATTATTGACATAAGTTCAGCTTATATTAGCATGTTATTGAATATCAGATTATAAATTTTCTTTTATATGTAGATTTTGGAAATTCGATTGCTTGAATTGATTCATTATTAATAACATTAACTAGAAGATATAACAATGAAAGAAAATATATTTTCATTATATTTTTATAAAAATGATTTTATTTGTAGATTATTGATAATAATAAATACTACTTTCAATAATATGGAAATTTAGTTAATAGTGAAATTTAAAAAAAAATGATACAAAATCAACCTTTAAATTTTTTTGTTTATATATATATATATATATATATATATATATATATATATTTATATATATATATATATATATATATATATATATATATATATATATATATATATATATATATAAATGGTCCAAATGAGAATGAGGTGTAATAAAGAATAGTAAATGATAGTAAGCAAGTAAATGTATTGCTAAACCTTTCAGCTTCATTGTTGTCACCCTATATATATATAGTGTATATTTTGAAGTAACAAAATTTATTAGAGCAGATTTATAATTATTTAAAAAGTTACTATTATAAAATTATTTTCTTAAATTTCTTAATCAGAAGATTATGTAATTTGTAACAGTAATAGATTAATTAAATAAAACATATATTTAATAATTGGTTAATTGAATGAAACAAATAGGAAAGATCAAACTTATATATTACATAAAGTTGTTCATTGATCATTAAAATATTAAAACGCCAAAAAATATTTTTTTTATAAATATTTATAATGGAAGAGTATTGTTTTAATACATATTTTGTTAATATAAATGAATAACAATAACAAAAAATATTTTAATAAGACATCGTGGGTGTGGTATAATGATACTTAATTTGATATTTCTGTTAGGTATGTATGTGTCTGAAATAATGCTAGTCCCTAGACATCCACGTAAATATAAACGAATTCTACTAACCTAATTCTCAAATACACACATACTCGCAAGATAAATGTACATATCAAATGTCTCTTTCACCAAACTAATGACTTTTTGTCTGAAATGTTTGTAATTCTAGATCTAGAACAGCTTTTGTACATATAATTAATCGAACGTTTTTTTTCTGAGCTCAGTGAAAGTGTCGAGTTTCGCTACGAAGGTTAAATCACTATTGACGTGACTTATGTAATAATTTCAATTGAGACTGATTCTGGTCGATTTCGATTAGTGTGAATTTATTGGCAAGTTGTAATTGTAAATATATTGTTATAATTTATTGATTTTAAAGTATTATAAAAAATACACTTTTGTGTAAAAAAAATGGTCTAAAATTATTGTTAAAAAGAAGAAAATAAATCTTTAAAATTATAACTAATAATGAATATATATATTTGATAAGAATTGTATCATATTTTAGACAATATTTTATTAGACAATTAAGTTAATAGTTAACATTTCAAATATAAATATAATAGATGGAGGAATTAATTCCTCGTCAGGTTAAAATTAATACTTATTAGCATTAATAGTGGAATTTGAAAATACCCTGAAAAGTTTTCATTTAGTTTTTATATATAATTCACGTCAAAATTAAAATTTAGATTTTCTTTAAAAAATATAAATTTATTATTTCTTACAAGTCGTTTTAAATTGCATTTTGACAGTAAATTAAAACATTTATCTTAATCAGTGATTGTAAGTTTGATATAAATTAAAATATTTTTTGCTAATTATTTTCTATTTTGATATTTTTATTTGTTGTAATATAAATTTCTGGTCTTTATTCTTCTGGATCCAATAATAAGTGGTTTATGTTGTTTTTAAATTAAAAATGATTCTAATTAGACATTTTTTTGAACTTTTTTATAAAATTTGCACTAAGAAATTTTCTCCTTCAGGTAATAAAATAATTAATTTTATATTTTTTTATAATAAACAGCATATTTGCAATTATCTCTTTCTAATAGAATACGTTTAAGTTTTTTTTAATAAACTAATAATTATTTTGCTCTCGAATAGAGTTACTTATTTCAATTTTATTTTTAATAATTATTGTTGTGCGCATAATAATGTCAAAATCTTAAGATTTTTTTATTAGAGGCTGAAATATATCTATAAAAATTATTCATATGTTCTTATATTTATATTCTATAAAAATTATTCATATGTTCTTATATTTATATTCAAATTTGTTTGAATAATAAGTAGGTACTTATTTAATAAAAAATATTAATAATATGGTTCTCAAAAATAGGGTTTTATTTTTTTGTCTATAAAAAGTTATAAAAATTTTGTATATATTTAAACATAAGATTGAAATTGTAAAATGTATTTAGTAATATATATTATACTCTGTAATATTTTTTTTATAATAATGATTTTTTTTTACCTTAAATGTGATCGTGATATAAACTCTTAAGGTTTTTAGTTTGTAACTTTTTCGTAATCTCCCTAGGGGTGTGTGCAACCTCGAGTGATTTTCACTTTTTTGGTTTCCAAAAATGTACATAGCAGCAGACGTTTTATAGATAAAGCACTAGTCGAAAATGAAGTACGTTAGTTGAGTCGACCCACATCTTTTATGAAGAGTATTTTATGAGTGGTTAGGAAGAAACGAGAATTCATCTTTAATATATAGTCGTTTATTAATTTTTCAGATGTAATTAAAAGTTTTTTTTTGTAAGTTTTCTTACTCAGAAATTAATATTTCATTAAAAACATTATCAATTATTTGTTTAGAAATTTTAAATAATCGATGGAGAGAATTATATATATATATATAATTCTATATTTTTGTCATAGGTGAATTTAGAAAATTAGAATTAAGACAATTTATTAAAATCATAAAAGAAAATTATAATTGTATTTTTTTCATTCAAGTAATTGAGAAGATATAATATTTCTAGGCTTAAACTATTTAAAAATAAATTGTCGTAAATATAAATTTACATTCCAGAAAAAAATATATTTTATAAAAATGTTACTATTATTAAATATAAACTACATGCTTATTGATTTAAAAAACAAGTTATATAATAATTTGGATTCATTTGAACATTAACTTGAATGTCAGACCGATGAAAATTATCATTGTTCTTGTACATGCAATTATAAAAGAGATTATTTCATTCAAAGGAAACGGAGCTTCATTACTTGAGATAAGATCAAATAACAATTTTGACTGTAACTTAAGTTTATGTTAAATTCATTTTCAAATTTAATTCCCTTTGCAATGATATTATCATGGGAAACTTAATGAACTATAAAGATAAATATTTTAATGTATCAATAAATGTTTTTATGCTGTTTGAATAAAAAATAAACAAACATTTATCCAATAGAAGAAAAATATATCGATTTTTAATATTTTTTCCCGTTTCAAGTATTTATTTTATACTTAAAATATATTTTTTAAAATTAATAATTTTTGATATCATATAAATATATTTTATTGAGTATTGGAATTTTGAAATTTAATATTTTAAATAAAAATAATAGAAATTGATTTTTTTATGAAATAATTTCATTGTTAAATATATATATATATATATATATATATATATATATATATATATATATACATATGTTATTAGTAGGATTTGAAGTTTTTAATATTTTTAAGTTATAAAAATATCACGAATTATATATTTTCCAGTTTGTTATACAATAATTCTTTACATATTTATTGAATCACTTTTAAATCCTCTGTTTCTTTATCATTTCGAACATAAAGTATAAAAACTTTTTTGTTGTTCGATTCACGTTTTCTTAATTATTTTTTAATTCAAAAATTGTTGAAGCAATCTAACCAGATGGTTATTTAATGACATGGTACGTTAAAAGAATGAGTTGAAACTTTTTGTTCTAAAATCGATATTCTGTTCAAGAGAACTCTTTCAATTTAAAATAGGAAATTAATAATTGTTCTCAAAGTTTTGTAAAATAATATTATTTTGTAAATTGTTTTATTATATAATCATATATCAGTTTATTATTCTAATAAACATATGTAGTTTTTTGTGGGTATCTATAATTAGAAACTGAATATGGCACGAATTAAACTATCTTATATAAAATGAAAAGTTTTAGTATATTAGTATTTAAGATTTCATTAAGATGAAACAACCTATTTTTTCAAAAATAAATAAATAAATAGTCAATACAGTTATACATGATTAATATTATTTTTCTATTCACATTTATTTAGAGTTTCTATGTTTCTACATTAAATTAATCTATTGATATTTGAAAATGAAGTAAGTGTTGAAATTTATTAAGGAAAAGTAAAGCAAAAGTAATGATTATATTTTTTTGTTTAAAAGAGTTAAAAATAGTTCAGTTGTGTTAAATAACATTCGTATTTAAAATTATTTTTTCTTTTTGTATTATTATTATTATAATACTTTTGAATTTGAGATTAATTTTATTATTGAATGATTAATAGAAATATTTTATATTATAAAAGAATAAATACAAATATTAGGTTGGCAAGTATCTCCCTTCCGCTTTTTTTTTTTTTTGTACATAGCTGCGAAATTCAAAAGACCAGAAGGCGGAAGGGAGATATTTGCCAACCTAATATATGAATACTTTTTAGAGTAAATTAATTAAGGGATATTAAAAATATTCCAATATTTATAATTTCCTGTTAATGGTGTGTTTTAATGGGCGATAAAATATAAAGTTAATGACCAAAAATAATTTAATATGTGTACATGTGTAAAAGTATTGCACTTTTTACATACATGTATGATAAGTATTTTTATGTGCACCCACTTCTGTTTTCACCATTAAATTTTCACTTTATATTTTCGAGTATTATGTTTTACGGTCGTTGATTCAAATATCCTTTTTGTGTCTGTTTATTCGAAATATTGTATCCTGTAGGTTTTACATCTTGCCCTACCATAAGATTACTTTGCAAATATAGTATGCTGTTTGTACGTTGTTTTTTATATTTTTTTTATCAAAGTGGTATTGAAATTTTATGATTTGCAATTGTAGAGCAAAATGTAAATAGGAAAAGTTGTATGATATTGTGGATCTTGTTGTTTGTGAATATACAAAAAATATACTGAATATTTCAGAGTTGAAATAAAGATGTCTGAGTTTCGAACGATATTGAAACGAAGAATATTATTTTTTAATATTTGAATTTATTTAACGAAAGTCGAAATAAGCCAATAAATAATTGATATTGACTAGGAATAGACAGAGTTATTGGCTTTGAAGGTATAATATTTTTTGTCATTACTGTAAATGGTTTTTTTTTTTAAAAAAATAGATGTAATATATTGAATATTAATTTTTATTTTTTATCAAATTGTAATATATATGCTAGTTATTATATATTGTTCATTTTTACTTTTTTTATTATGAATACTTTTATTGTTGTTGATATGTTATTTTAATTATTTTTTCTATTATCTGAAATAAGTTAAAGTAAAATAAACATTTTTAAGTAATTATATTATTGTATTTGTTTTAATATATATATATATATATATATATATATATATATATATATATATATTTACTTCAACAAATATAAAAATAATATTTATCAATTATGCTTCTTAATTTATATTTTATAAGAAAACAACGCACTATATATAATTTAATAAATTCAGGCATTATCCAATTGAAATTTCTTAATTACTCTAAGTGATGGAATATTAAATGGATGTTGGTAGTATGATTTGCTGAAATATGTTAAATATTTAAATTTAGTACGACAACATACACGTTATACCAAGATTACACATATATGTAATAATTTATAGTATTATACGAACGAAATTATACGAATAGCTGACAGTAATCAAATGGCACATTTACAAAATTGGATAGTTTCAATTGAATTTTGTTTCGTTGTTGTTTAGAAAAAAAAAATTACGTGACATGATTTATTTCATTATGTTTCAATCGATGACTGGACGTATTTATGTAATAGAATTTAAAAAAAGACTGATGTTTTATTTTATTTTGCTAAAATGTATTTAATATTATTTGAAAGGATTGCAAACTTACAGAAAAATACGCTTTTTAGTTCGACTTGTAATGCTTTTATCATAATTTCATATTAGTTCAATATGAAAGTTCAGGTTTTCAAAAATATATGAAAAGAATGTAAGAGAGAAGTAATATAAGAAATATGAAATACATTGTACTTTTTAAAATTATATTTTTGGGAAAATTGACTGGAAAATATTTCATAAAACTATAATATCGTATAATTTTAATTGATTTCGGTATAAATCTAATATTTGGTATAATGTAGTGATTTAGGAAATAGTTTTTTCCCATAGATATTTTATTGAATTAATTATACTTTCATTTCTAATGTTATATCGTATCTTAAGATTTATTTAATGAATTATTTTATTTATTACGGTTGGACTTCGAGATTATTAGTTTTGAACAAGTATCATTCTTTTAATATCATTTAAAATTCGTTTATTATTTGATTTTAATCTATTATGTTTTATATAGTATGTATACATCTTTATGAAGAAATTATTTTATTTTTATACTTTAGGCAACAACATATGTTTATAATTGGAATAGAGAAATATGGCGAATAAACATAATATTTTTAAATAGAATAAATTATTTGTATTTTAGTTAAATAAAAATTGTGATTTGTAAAAATAATTAAACTTTAATTATTTAAAATCTAATTATATTTGTTATTTTTTATAGATCATAATTTGTCAATGGTAAATGTTCCTATCTATGTCAATTAGCTGAGTAATAGAGTACTCACTGAGTAATAGAGTACTTTGGTAGATCTGGTAATTCCATTTGAAGTGTATATTGACTCTCAGATATATAGTTCATTGATAATTAATTGTAACGCAGTTGCATTATCGTGTCCTAAATTGAAATCGCTTTGTTTTGAATCAATTGTTAAATTATTTAATAAATTTATTATGTAAATGAATTAAACTTTATATATATATATATATATATATATATATATATATATATATGAATGTATGTATGTAAACAAATTAATAATGGAACTAATATAAAATTAGAATCAAGGTTAATTTTATTTAGAATTAATGATAATTCATAAGTAAATTATTATGTGAACTGAGTAAATAAGTATTTTTTAAATAATTGACTCATTAATAATGCGAAGTTTATAGCACTTACCTTTATTACAAAATATAAGACTGTTATTATTTTCGGGATAGTTAAAGTATTTATTATTCTATGTGATCCATTAAGTTTATTATTTACAGGGCATTTAATAAAATAGAAATATATTTTATAGTTATTAATACTGTATTGTTTATTGGATCGTTGGATATTTACAACTTTTTTTTATTATTTATTGATAAAAAATGTATAAATATATTTTCAAAATATATTAGGTTGGCAAGTATCTCCCTTCCGCTTTTTTTTTTTTTTGTACATAGCTGCGAAATTCAAAAGACCAGAAGGCGGAAGGGAGATATTTGCCAACCTAATATTATTAGTTATATTAGGTTGGCAAATATCTCCCTTCCGCCTTCTGGTCTTTTGAATTTCGCAGCTATGTACAAAAAAAAAAAAAAGCGGAAGGGAGATACTTGCCAACCTAATATTTTGCTTAAACAAGAGTTAAAATGTTTATAAACTAAATTGGATTTCAACTAATATGTTTATCATAAGTTAAATGACATTTGTATTTTTGTTTGTAGAAAATATCGTGCTAAAATGTTAAGGTATTTGTAGTTTTTCAAAACTGTAACTTACTTTTTATCTAAAGTTGTTTATTGTATTGTGAAATATTTATCTTTTACATATAAATTTACATTTACTAGACATTTTCCTGTGAAGTCACTTAAAATGTCTAGTTTACATTAGTGAAATTCTCAGCTACGAAGAATTATTTCAACAAGTACTGCAAGCAGGTCAAATAATTTGAAGTACTACAGAAATCTTTCAAGTTTGGGAATATATACATACATACATATATACATATCCATATCCATATATATATATATATATATATATATATATATATATATATATATATATATATATATATATATATATGGATAGAGAGATACTTGACAAATCTTTTTTTTTTGTTTTTGTTTTAAATAAGGATAAAATTAGTCGTAAATTATACTAAATACTATTTATATATCTACCATGTCACGCAAATCATAAAAATATGCCAGAATTCTAATTTCCTGTCTATTACTCAAAGGCGTGTTATTGTTGCTTTTTCTATTCGAGTGTTGACTACTTTCGTTTTATTAAGTTACGATTTCCTGCCCATATTTTGACTCGTTTTGCATTATTTGAAGTATTCTTTTTTTATTGAATGAATTTATAAAAAGAGTGTGTCGAGGAATATTTTTGTGTAAACTTTAATAATTTATGATTATAATTATATTCACATTAAATTATTCTATATGATTAGAATTCATAAATATTAAAAAAATACTCCTATAATTAAATCAAGAAATGTATTTATACTAACAACTTACACAACTCAATGTTTCAAGTTGTATATTAATAAATTATAATTAAATAATGGAATACATATTATATAATGTAATATATATAATAATAATGTAATATAAATTTAAAACATTATTACATATATATTGTTACTGAATTATAAAAATAATGAAGAGTATTCATTTCATCAGTAATATAAAAATATCATAATTTCTTTACTTGAAATAGATATTTTTATTCAATAAGTTAATACAGATTGACAATATATTTATTGAAAAATAGCTAATCTTGTAAATTCATTAAAATGTATATTTAACACTAAAGAAAACTTTTCTATATATATATATATATATATATATATATATAGCAACAAAATCTTAAAGGATTCAAATTGACTCGCTCCGTAAATTTAGTGTTAAATATATTATATTTATTTCTTATATAATAAATTAATATATAAATAAATGTAAATTAAAGATGACAATAAATAATTTATTAAAAATGAAATTTTAAATGTATGAAAAATATTTTTGTTGAAATTGTACGAATATATATATACATATGTTAGTTTTTTTAAAAAAATGTTATTAATGAAATTTAAATTTTGAAAATATTCAGTAGTTTTCCATATCATTTCTTCGATGTATAATATGAAAATATATCAACGAATATGTTGAGTTATATGTTTGAAAAATGTTTGTAATAAAGTGAAAATATAATATCCTAGAGTAACTCTTTTTATAAATTAGGGTTTTTAAAAAAAGACAGTAAAATATGATTATTCACAGTTTTGTTATCACACATGAATAAATCTTTCAATTAAATCTATTCATTTATTCTACTTAGGCGTGCCATTAATGACTATTACACAAATTCCTTTATATATATATATATATATATATATATATATATATATATATATATATACAGAAAAAATTAAATAGGACAGCAGTAGCATGTCAAAATAAAAAAATAATAATAAAATGTGCTTAAAAGGTGATATGGGTATATAAACGCATTCATAATATATAATAATCCTAAAGAAGCAAATACTCACACACACATACTCACACACACATACACACACACACACACACACACACACATATATATATATATATATATATATGTATAATAAAATTGCCTGTGGATAATATTAGTTAACATTGAATCTGTGTTTTTTTTTTACTAAACATTATTGTAGACAAAATTGTAACAAAAATATTTTATTTTACATCAAATATGAAAGATGCTTTGAACATATTTATTTTATTGATTCATTTCAATTATTTGTTCTTTGTACGATACTGTTTTATTGGCAATCGTAACTTTTTAATGACATGCTTTCTTACACTTTACATATAAAATCTCAATAAATACAAAATATGTATGTATATGACATTCCATTAACCTAGATTTGATGACAAATAAATGTGAATTATGTGTTCCTTTTCTTTCTTCTCTTATTGAATTTATTTAAAAAATGTTAAAAGTTTTTTTTGTACTGAAATATTAATATTTCAATATTACTTTACTATAACATTTAAATTTACTTAAACTGAAATATTAAAGAAAGAGTCAACAAACATAGAATGTTTGTAAAGAATTTTTCAAAGAAAATTAGTACTATGAAACAATAAAATATGAAATACTTGCACGTATACATTGTAATTAAATTTTACAATTTATTATTTTTTTTCGACATATTTTAAATTCTTGTTTTTTTTCTTATAAAACAAAATAAAATAAAATGAATAAGCAGGATAAAAGAAAAATATTTTCGAAGATAGTCTTGACAGTAGAAGGTTACATTAGTGTATAGAAGAAGAGCAGAATGTATATTTCTTACATTAGAATTGATTTAAATAGTTAAAGTTTTATAAATATCAATGAATAGAGATAGAAAAATAGAACGAAAAATATATAGAAAAAGAGATTCTATTTCAGCATTGTTAATTATTTTCACTTATTATTTTATTTCAATGAACAAAAAAAATTTATGATTTTTATCAAATAAGGAATTTTTATTTATGAAAATATATTTAACTAAAAAAATCTAAAATAATGTGATATCAATTTTTACATAATTTTTATTTTTTATTATTTTGATTCATTTTCAATTAAAATTTAATCAATAATAATTTATTTAATAATTAATTATTTATGTACTAATAGAAGTGTATGTTTAATATAAAAAATGATAAAACGATATACTAATAAATATATTGATATATTCAAATAAGTTAAATATAATTGTACAAAAAAATAAAAGATATGTTATTATCATATATATATATATATATATATATATATAATTTTATATTGTCTATAAATATGAAATAAGTGTAAATTAATACTTTTAAAAATGAATATAGAGTTTGGAGAGATTTGTTAAAAATATTTATTTTTAAGTTTATGACACTAAAATATTAGGAAAAAAATATTAATCTAAATATTTAATTGTTTATTATTTGACAAGGTTTGATTTAATTAACGATAATTTCGTCGATCATTAATAAATGTTATTTTTTTATAATTTTGTTAGCTTACATTTCCAAACTTTTATATTCGACTTTGAATAAAAATAAAAAATTAAGGTCGTTTTAAAAAAGCTACAAAAAAATACTCAAATAATTAATATCCACGTAACAGCTGAAATTCTATTACATATTAATAAGTATACTTTCATCGCACGATCCTTCGTGTATAATTTTCATTTATACCCAGAGGTCATAGTTGAAAGACCGAAAAACCAGTGTCACAATTTTCCCTTTCACAATAAAAAAATTTACAGTAAAATGAGGAAGGAACCAACGACTCCCAATATCTGAGTAACGAAGTCATTAAAATCGTACGACGTCGGTGTGTCGTAAAAGTCACCCTCAGTCTATAACAACCAACGGACTAAGATTTGATACGTGCTTGTAGATTTTCTCTTTAGCTCACGTATATCCTTTGAATCGGTATTCATAGAACTCATTAATAATAAATTTGCCGCCTTCATTTATATATATATATATATATATATATATATATATATATACTACAAATTATCATTTTGTAGAAGTATTCAATATCTCTATTAAATAACCATTCTTAAAACATTAGTGATAATCGATAAGATACAAAAAGTGATAATGAAATAAATTACAGGTCGATATTCATAACTTTTGTACTTTAATTGTAATATTTACCTCGTTACTACAAAATATTGTAAAGAAATTAATTTTTTTAAGTTATGTAATACCAATAATTAATAATTAATGCATAAAAATATTATATATCTTAATTGATTTAAACTAGTATTTATATAAACCTATTATACGTTCATTGTATGATAATTTTTTTATAATTTTGATTTATAACTATATCGGTTCATCCAAATGTGACGCCTAGATTTGTGTTTCATTAAAAAACATGTTTATAGGGTGGAGTATAGGAAAACATTTGTATAGTTTCTTTTATTAAAACACGAATCTAGGCGTCACATTTGGATGATCATATATAAATATTTATTTTAGTTAAAAAAATTATGAATTCATATTTTAAGACTTTTGATTAAATTTTGAGAAACAATTTATTAATTATTGAAATAAAGAACATTTTCTAAAATTATATTTAATATGTTTTTTAATTCATTTAATATAAAATATTTCTATTTGAAAAACCATCTAAGTATAAAATAATAATTTTTCGGTAAAAGAACGTCATCTATTAGAAAAGAAAATTTTTGTAGCTTATTTTTGGCTAATTTCTATTTTTTATAAATTAAAAAAATAGTTACTAAAATGTAAGATATTTATTTTAAATACATAGTTATATTTTGAGTAAATATTTTCAATCAGATAATTAGAAATTTGTTGTAAAAACCGATTCATAAATGAAAATATAAGATTTTTGATTAAATAATTGATTTATTGACAAAAAATTATTTTTTTTGTGGTTTAGTCATCAATTTGTCTTACTTTATAACCTATATTAAATTTTACGTTAAAAAAAGATATTCAAATATTATTAACTGTACTGTTTATAATATTATGTGTAACAGAATGTTTTTGTATGTTTTAGTGTAAATGTAGGTTACATAAAGTAGAAAAAAGTATGGATATACAAGTTTATAATCAAATATTTTAAAAAATGTCAAAAAAAATTATCTTATGTTTCTTTTTGTATTGTAGATTCAAAAGTACTAAATACATCTTTTCTTTCATATTTTTCACTTTCTTTAAAGTAGGAGTCGTTTTTTATTACGTTGGTATTATCGATGTCATTTGATATTATTCTGCTTTCTTGACGATTTTTCATTTCGAGTTTATTTCATTTGCTCAGAAGTATTTATATCGATATATATATATATATATATATATATATATAATATAAATTGTGTATTCTTAGTAAGAATAATTTTATAGAAATATCAGTTACATACAGAATTATAAATTTTTATTTACATAAGAATATTCAATATTTTTAAGCGGTAAATATTAATGATTGTGCTTTTAATCTTTAATAATTGTAAAATTATTCACGACAGTAATAATGTTATTATGTCCGGAAATATTTGAAATAATCTTTTTTAATAAAAAGTATTCATCTTTGTGCATATTAAATATATTTTTATCAATTGTGTCATTATTAAATGCTTGTTTTATAATTTAAAATGAAAGAAAATCTAAAAAAATGTTTGTTCAATGTAAGATGTTTACATATAATTTTAATAGGTTTCTTGTTTTTCTTTACTCAAACATTTGTTTGGTTAATAATAAGTATATTGATCATTGAGTAATATATTTTTCTGTATTCTTAATAGTAGTTTGTTGTATTTTTGTATTTCAAATCTAATCTAAAATTTAAAAAAGTACTATATGTGCGGGAATGTGTGTTAATGTGTGTGGTTTTGTTAAATGTATATACAATAAATTATTTATTTCAAAACTTCTTACTTTCAATATAATAATTCTTACTTTCAATATAAGTAATTAATGATATCAAATAAGTATATCCAAACTTGAGATTATTTTTTTAATTGAGGTTATATTGTATTTATAATTTTGTTGTGAAATAAAATTTATAATTATTTTACTAAACTAGACAGTTATTGAATTAAGTGATTTTTATGGAAAATTTTATTGTTTTATTTAATAATTCGTTGTAAAAATTAAAAAGATAGTTAAAAAAGCTAAAGTAAAATATTTGTTGCTATATTTGTTAATATTTGTTTTCTGTATATAAATTATAATAATATACGTATTTCGGTTTTAATTCGCTTGGATTTCAAATATATTTCATATGATAGGTGGCCCAAATGAGACTGAAGGGTTAAGCCATATTACTTGATTATTTTAATTTACTATTACTTACTATTCTTTATTATTTTTAAGTCCCATTTGAGTCATCTATAGTAATGTAAAAAAGTAATTTATTTCTTAACATAAATTTTATATTAACATTTATAGATAAAAATAATATTATTTTTTTCTTTAGAATTATTTATATGTATCGCTATAAAAATTATTATTGTATGAATATTTTTTATTGTTTTATTAGAGTGTATATATATATATATATATATGTAATTAAATAAAACTTTTATGTTTGTGTTTTTATTTCTTAAATTGTAATAAACTTTCAATGCAATATTTCTACCAGTACTGACTGTTTCTTCCAGCCTTGTCAATAAACATTTCAAAGAAACTGTAAAATGAAAATAATTAAATTATACTTATTTCTCAAGCCAGCGAACTGTTCTTAACTCAAAACATCTGATGCTTTTTTACATTATTTTCTCTTTTGCAGAGGCTACCTTCCACTTACTGTTTATTCGTTGCTGTAGTTTGACAGCTACTTGCTTCTCAATATTACCGATATTTCTTATAATTATATTTTGATGTTGACCTATTTCGTTTTGTTACTTTTCTTCGATGGTCGAATAAGTTGCTCCGATGATTATACTCTTATCTTTGTTTCTTGATTTTTGGACGGTTTTGAACAATAATAACGAAGTGAATATATGCGAAGAAAAATATTGTAATAGATTTTCGCTGTTTGTACTAAATCTATAAATGGCGTTTAATTAACATTTTTAATTTTAAGATTTAATTTAATAAAAATATTAAATAAAAATTAATTGTACAATTGCTTGATATATATTGTATTTGTTTAGAACCTTTTTTAGATATTATAACTTAAATTATTTTTAATAATTTATCATATTGTAGTCTTCTTTCATGTTTATTATTTATCTTAATATTAAGTTGATGTATAATGGATCTACATAAATTGGAAATGGTTTTAAAATAGCTATTGCATTTTATATGTACGTACAAATCAGTTTAGTCGTGCAGGATTAAATGGAATTGAATAGGATTTAATTTATTTTTTTGTTACAGAAATATATATACATATAATGTACTTATATAACTTTATATATATATATATATATATATATATATATATATATATATAATTGTTTTGATAATAGTTATATTTTATGCGTAAATATTATTTTTCTATTTATAAATATATTTTATAAAATGTTTAAAAAGTTTTAATTCATTTATTAGTAACTCATACAGATTATTTTATATTATGTATAAAAGAAAAATTATTAAATTTTCTAATAAAAAAGTAATCATAGAAAATCAAATACTACTATATACTGTAGCGTTTTCAGTTTGTAAAATTAACAAAATATTAAAGAGATTTAAAAGCTTTCCTGTATGTTCATAAAAGGATTGTCACAATCATTCCGTACTGCCATTTGGGTTGTTAAATGATGACGTTTCACTGTTTCAAAACCGTTCTTTTAATGTCTGTGCATTAAAGGGGTTTGCTTGATAGTAAGAGTGTATGTATATATATATATATATATATATATATATATATATATATATATATATATTGAAAAAAACTCTTAATTTACTAGAAGTATAAAATAGTTTTTCGATAAAACTATCTTTAGGAAATATTTTTCAACGTAGTGTTATTATTATAAGAAAATAATTGTGAACTGTATTAAATTGTAATTGTTAATTAAAGTAATTGAATCTTTTTTATAAATATCGTTTAATATATAGGGTCATTCAAATGTGACGCCTAGATTTGTGTTTTATTAAAAATAAACAAGTGTATAAGGTGGTGTATAGTTTCTTTTTAATAAAACACAAACCTAGGCGTCACATTTGGATGTCCTTATAAAAATATATTTAATAGTAAAACTATATTTTTTTTCTCTATATATTACGCACATATACACACATGCATATAATATATATAAATATTTAAAATACCAACATTAAAATACAAATTTTAAACTTATTTTATATTTGCAATATTTTTTTTAAAAATTATATTTAAAAGTTTTATTTAAATGTATTATGGATATACTTCGAATTTATTAAAGTTTTAAATCAATAGTTTTCTTTTAATATTAAATTTTCAATATTTTTATATCTGGTATATAATTTTAAAATAAATGATATATTCTAAGATAATGTGAACTAGTATATTTATTATTTGTAACTAGTTTTAATTAGATATGTGTGATGAAAAAATTAAATTTTATTTTGTATATGTTATTATATTTATTTATTCTAAGAGAATGTAGTAATAAATTATATTTTTGTCGTACGTATTAATTTAAATAATTTTATTAATGACAGAAGTTATTTTTATAAAAAACGTCATACATAGACTTTAATTGAAATTAATGATTAAATAAATTGAAAATTCTTTAAAAATTAAAATTTATCAGACAACGAATACATTTTCCAAGAAGTACATTTGTCATAAATGTATGCATAAGTAATCTGCCATTTCATATTAAGAACACTGATTTTAAAATCGTTTTAAAAAACTACTGAACTAAAAATTCTTGGTCTATTTCATAAAACGAAATAATAAAGTATATGATTTTTATTTTCGAACCATTGTATATCAAGAATATAACGTTTCATTGCCCTCCTTTCTTTCTTGTTTCGTTTGAAAAAGAGGTTCGTGCTGAAGCATTTATTTTGACAGAATGATTTCCTCTGGGCTATGAAATGTGCGTACACTGTTTCGTGATAATCCTTTTGTTCTGTTTTTAGAAATATACACTTATACATGTCTGTGATGATTTGAAAAGTATAAAAAAGCTGTGGGCATAATGTTATCTTTTTAATAATAATTTCAAGCGTTTCATTCCACTATTGATATTGAAGTGTGCTTTTCATCGAATTTGTAAATATTGTAATATGGTCACGAATGGTAGAATGCTATATGAAATTGATAACATTATATTGATGTTTTATATCTTATCTGGATTTATGTATATATATATATATTTATATTTATATATATATATATATATATATATAATTAGATAAAAGATAAGATACTTATCAAATAATAACAAATATACCAGTTTTTCATATAAGCAAATATTATGAAGTAATATTTTTAAGTATATATTAAAATAAATATAATATCCTAAATAAAATAGAAGTCGATTTTTGTACCTAAGAGTTTTTTATTTCATTTGAAAAAAATAATTTACATGAAAAATTATTTTAGAGTGAAATTTGAAAAATTACAGCAGAATTTAGTAATTATATTACTTTTAGATTATTGTTTTAATGTTTATTTTTATAAACGTGCAAATATTGAATGTATATGAGAATTATAGTTATCAAAAATTATGTCTGAAATCCAACTTAAGAAAAAATTCAAAAAAATCATAATAGATTATAAGTATATCATTAATATAATATTGAAAATTATTGAAAATAAATTTTTAATTGAATATAATTTTTTGGTAATTTATACATTGAAATCAGTTTTATTGAAAAATATTCTGCTGAAATCTATTGGCATTTTCAAATGTTATGTTATTGTAATGTGGATATTAAAATTTGTAATTGTACTCCATTTTAATTAATTAACTGTGTTTAATTTTTCGATTTAATTCGGTTCAACATTTTTTGCTAAAATTATTTTTATTAAACAATTAGGATTTAATTAAATGTAACAAAAACAAACAGTTTGAAAGGAAATATTGAAATTATATTCTATTGTAGAAAATTTATATGGAAAACAAAAATATAAATAAATATAAGATGATTTGAGATACAATTTAATAGACCAGTGATATTTAAGAAAGAAAATTGGTTGAATGTGAAAGAATGATTTTTAACGCTCTGCAGTTTCTTGATTAATTAAATATTTTTTTCAGGATCAATGAATATGCATTTTGGTACAGATTTGCAGATTTATTTATATGAAGTTATATATATATATATATATATATATATATATATATATAAATTATTTTTCAGATGTGTGATATAAATATTGTATATATTTTTTGGTTAGGTGCAAAAATGATACAATTATAAAACGAATTCATTTATTATAAACATTACCAAAAATTATTTTTTATTGGACAATAAACACATAAAAGGTTATATTATTGTTTAAAAGTTTCCGACATACACAATATATCTTTTGTGATGAATTATGCTATTAACTTAATGTTGAGTGAAATTCACACAACCTAACCACAATTGACCGAGTTTCATAATACATGTACGAGTATTATATATATTGGCAAATATAAGTTTTTTCAAAAGTATTTCTTCAGATGTATAAGTAAAAGAGTACCGACCTATGTTCCAGCTAAACCCCATTCAATAATACCATTGCATGATTTTTCGTGCGTGAGCGAACTCATCCCCTGTTCTGTGAAACCGATGTTAAAAAATAAATCGTGCACCAACGAAATCTTATATTTGGAATCTGTTCAAAACAGCTGTATCATATATATATATATATATATATATATATATGTATTTATGTTTGTGTGTGTATAAGATATAGATTGAAATCGTTTTATGTTCAGAAAGATTTGTTATTACTTTTGCCGCATCGTTAAAGAATTATTTATGTGAAAATATACTTTCTTGCATATACAATTTGTAACAATTATTAAGTTTATCATCGTTTAATGCACTTATATTTACTTTTTTGTTGAGTTTTAAGCAGCTCTATTTTTTACTAATTGAACAAATACAAACTTGCATACACTCATAATATATAATGTTGTCAAGTTTCATATTATGCTTTATAAAAAGTGTTATAGTATATTTAGTTCAAATATGCGCCGTTTTGTTCGATAATCTGGTTCCATCTAGACGGAAATTTCATAATACCCTCTTGTAGAACCCTCCCTCCTTAGTAAAAGAACTCGGACAGCCACTTTTCACAAGCCTCTTTTGAGGCCAACTTTACACCACCAAGGGCGTTCGCCATGCACAGGAACAGGTGGTAATCACTTGGCGCTATGTCCGGGCTATATGGTGGATGCGATAAAACCTCCCATCCGAACTGAGCTGACGAGTCACCAAAGATGTGTGTGGCCTGTGGTCCTGGCGTACACCCTTGTATGGTATAACACTACACCCTGATGTGAAATCGATCGCCTTTAGTTGTTCGCATAGAAGAATAAGCGTTGGCCATTTCATATGGATATTCCTTTGGAATTTATCAATGGCCACTGTTTGGGACGATCACCGGCCTTCGACCACGACCGTTTTATATATATATATCCATTTTCGTATCCGCTTATCGATATATATATATATATTTCTGCAGATAAAATACTAACTGCCATCTTTGAAATGCCGGTTAACTCGATGATTTCCATGAATCGGTATTCGTTATTATGGTGTCGTTTTTCTGAATCGTCGAAACCAATTAGTGATGTGAGTAATATCCCCCAAAACACTATTAATTCACGGAATCTTATTTGCCTTTAACGAAGGAAAACTTCAAAATAGCGCGAACTTCGGCGTTTGAACTATGTTTACACGTCTATAACTTTTAACGCAGTATTAATCATGCATAGCGTCGTTTTGTAGGTTATTTACTTTTCAAATTATGTTATAGTTTGCCCGAAGCAGCTCTGTACGCTTTTACATAGCCAAAATTCAAAATACAAACTTGGAAGGGAGATATTTGACAACCTATTATATATATATATATATATATATATATATATATATATATATATATATATGTAATGCTTTTTATGAGTTTATTGTATATATAATATAAATTTAATAATTTGATTGTTTGGAAATTTTTTTTTAAAAAAATTAGAACTAAACTGATTTCAATATTTATAGAATTTTATTTATTTTCTTCGAAAGAAGATAAAATAAGAGAAATTAAAATTCTCTTCGATCAAGTTAAAAAGTATTTAAATTGTTTGTGAGTTTTAAATTATTTTTTTCATAAATAATTTTGGAAAAAAGTAAAGTTTAAAGTTTTTAAATTTGTATGCAAAAGAAGCAATAATTTATTTCTATTCGTATATTTTTAATAATATAATTCAGGATTATGTAGAAAAAATTATACTTCTTTAATTTACTATATGTGAAGTTAGAGAAGTTTATTAATTATATATTTTATTTTTTATTTATTTAGTTGTAATTTGTATTCTTTTTTGATGGATTTTTAATAATTGTATATTTGGTTTAAATATTAGTAAAAATATTTTTCATTCCTAATAACTATTTGTTATGAAAATCTTTATTTTTAATTCATACAATCAAGTTAATATTGAATTATCAATTTAATTTTGAAAAGTATTGTTTATATATATAATGGTTAAAAATGAGATTAATTATTTAAAATTAATTTATTGTAAGAAACATATTAACTATTTATTACTTCTTTTGAAACATTTTTTTCTAACAGTTTATTTGTTTCTATTTTTTGTAACTTTCCAATTTATTTTTTAACGTGTGATCATTTCTGTTATAAAACGAAAGAAAACCTATCTTCTGATTAAAGTCTTCTCAAACCGGATACTCCATAAAAGCTTTAAACATGCAAACTAAAGCCGCGAGCTTCCGTCTGACTTCCAAATTCTCTCACATTTTACTAGAATTGTTCATCGTAATGTGTCTATTTAGCATGAAAAAGTAGCAAATATATTGTATGTGTGTATATATATTGTCAATGAGCACTGAAATGTGCGTAAATATACTGTTTATTTTAAATTCATTTAAAATTATCTTAATGGAGATATTATATTTGTAGGTGGACATAAAAATAAGTTGAAACAATTATAAAACAAAAAATATGATTATAACGAAGTGATTATAATTAATATGATAATTAACTTTCGTTTAAAATAGCAAAACATGACAGTAACAAGCTGTTATTGGCTAAAATCCAGTCAAAAAACATAAATTATTGTTTTAAAAGTACACTTCATTATGAGCACATTTAGTAATGGATGAATGCATGACCTACATTTTTCACTAATTGCTCCTTAAAAGAGATGTTTTCGTTGTGAATACAAATACATGTGTTTGCGTTTATATTATTGAAATGATATTTTGTTACTTTCAAATATATGTTTGAACTTAATACAAACATTCATTTAAATGTGAAGTATTTTATGTCAAACATATTTTTTTTAAACAATTTTCTTCCTTTTGATAGTTGATGAATAATTTATTATTTGAAACAGAATAGAAACGATGGAAAAGTATTTATGTAGTTCAAAACATTGAATATATTTTTTTACTGACGTATTTATTTTTAAACTGGGTTAGTTACGTTTATAAAAAAATATTATTTTATAATAAACTGTTTTATAATAGTTTGCATTTTTTCTGAATTCATTAGTTAATTTTACTTGTAATATAATTAAAAATTATAATTTTTATATTTTTTCGTATGATTTAATTCAATAAATTAAAAATAATTTTCATCATGTAATAAAATGAACAGATAGAGTATTTTTTATTATATACACATATTGATTTTAATATAATTCTTCAAATATATACTAGCAAGTATCGATTTGTGTAATTTAGGAGATAAAATTAGGTATGATATTTTGTAATAATAATTTGTACCAATAACAAAGATCGATATTGTTAGTACTTTAGAAATATAGAACATGATACCTCTAGGACATTCATTAGCCTGTGAAGTAGATAAGAGATTTCATCGCGAATCGACCATCTGTCTCTCAATGAAACGTTGTAATAAAGCACCCACTTCACATCTTTGGTCACAACTCGATACTGGAGTAGTTCATAAACCAGCCGAGTAAGTAATGAACCATCAGTGAAACCCATTAATTATAGTTAGGTATTAATAACTGATACATTAAGCACTCACCTAGAACTATGACAATTCAATCAATTGTGTGTGTGCGTGTGTTTTTATAATCGTGTTTTTTGAGTTATTTTTATTTCTCCAGAAGTATGATTTTAAAGATTTATATTTTCATTTAAGTAATGAGTAAGTTTTTATGCAGTCTGGAAACGAATGACTAGGTATTTTTACTGTTTTCAATTAAATTAATAAATTTTATAAGGAATGTTTATTTTTTCGAAATTCTTTTATAATATTTACTTTTTACTATTTATATGTTAATTTAAAATGATTTTATTTATACATTCTTGAATAAAAAAAATTGATTCATTTATTTCAAATTATGAATATTTTAGATGTTCATGTTTAGTATTTTACTATTGTTTTATGAAAATACTTATATAGAATCACTCATATTTTAAATTGTAATAAAATTGAATGAAATACGACGCTAGAAAGGTGAAAGTGTACAGAATGTTTCGATAAACTAATGCAATACACGATCGATATCTCCGTCAACTTTGTTTGAGAAATCACTTTAAAACTTGTCAAGTTTTAAGAAAGATATACGAGAAGACGATAATACACATATTTTAAAGTTAACGTCGTAAAAATGGACTTATTAAATTCGGAATTATTGCAATATTATCTAAAATCAACTGAACGACTAATGAAAATTTAAAATGGATTGTAAAGTAGAGCTTAACTTGTATGAACACGAGGTTTATTAAAATCATAAATTATAATTTTGTATCAATATGATGAGATAAAGCGACGGATTTTAAATTTGAAAAAATATTCTAATTCATTATTTAATCTTTGTATATCTTGTTTCTATGTACTAAGAATATACCGTTTATTTATCCATTTCTTTTAATAATATATTTTATTAGTTTCTGTACACTAATTTATTATATATATATATATATATATATATATATATATATATATATATATATATATATTTATGTGTGTGTGTGTGTGTATGTGTGTGTGTATTTAAAAACGGAATATAATTTATATTAAACTGCATATTATTATAATGTGTAAATAATTTGATTTGTAAATATTAGAGTTCATATTTATCTACAAATGCTAATTATAGTTAAATACTCGTAATGATAGTTTAAAGAACAACAATTATTATACAAATAACTACAAAGTTTAATTTTATAAAACTGTATTTTATTTCTATTATTTGATTTTATATAAAATAACTAAGTTAAATTCAATTGCATATTTAGTCTTTTTGTAAAAGTTTTATACAAAATATACATATTTATTATGAAATAAAACATATTAAATAAATAGTTAGTGTTTAACTGTTTGCAAAAATATATTAATTTTTTCATATTATTATCTAGTATACGAGGATCGTTCGATAAGTCCGTGTAAATTCTGAAAGATGGCACCACTGGTGCATATCGAGGTTATTTTTAATTAGTATCACCTCTTGGAAGAACACACATCAAGTTTCAGCCATATCGGTCTATTCCTTTGTGTTTGACAATCGTTAGAATCAAGGAAATCGAGTGATTGTTAAATAATGGACGAAAAAGAATTTCGCGTGTTGATTAAACACTACTTCATTAAAGGCAAAACGCCTCAGGAGACTAAACAGAAGCTTGATAAACATTATGGTGACTCTGCACCTTCGATTAGTACGGTTTATAAGTGGTTTCAAAATTTTCGGAGTGGCCATATGAGCACAAGAGACGCTGAACGTTCTGGACGCCCTATTGAGGTCACCACTCCAGAAATCATTGATAAAATCCATGATATGGTGATGGATGACAGAAGAATGAAAGTGCGTGAGATTACTAGTGCTGTAGGCATCTCGTGTGAATGGGTACATAATATTTTGCACCAACATTTGGACATGAAAAAGCTATCCGCCAGGTGGGTGCCGCGATTGCTCACGATCGACCAAAAACGAGGTCGTGTGAAGTGTTGCAAGAACGGTTTACAGCTGTTTCAGCGTAATCCGCAGGACTTTAAGCGTCGTTTCATCACTGTAGATGAAACATGGATACATCACTACACTCCTGAGACCAAAGAGCAGTCTAAACAATGGGTTATCAAGGAGGAATCTGCTCCGAAAAAGGCGAAGACAATTCCTTCGGCCCGGAAGGTTATGGCGACTGTCTTTTGGGATTCGCAAGGAATAATCTTTATCGACTATTTGGAAAAGGGTAAAACCATTACAGGTGCATATTATTCATTGTTATTGGATCGTTTGAAAACCGAGTTGCAAGAAAAACGTCCCCGATTAGCCCACAAAAAAGTCCTCTTTCATCACGACAACGCACCTGCTCACACCTCAGCAGTTGTGGCCGCAAAACTAATGGAAATAGGGTTCCAAATCGTTTCACATCCCCCCTATTCTCCAGACTTGGCTCCATCGGACTATTATTTGTTCCCTAATATGAAGAAATAGCTCGAGGGAAAAAGATTTTATTCGAACGAGGAGGTGATTGCAGGAACGAATGACTATTTTACAGACTTGGACAAATCCTATTATTCGGAAGGGATCAACAAACTAGAGCAGCGTTGGATGAAGTGTATAAGCCTAAAAGGAGACTGTGTTGAAAAATAAAAACGATTTATTCAAAAAAATGAAGCAGTTTTTATTTTTACACGGACTTATCAAACAACTCTCGTATATATAAAAATTTGTTTGAATGAAATATGTCTATTTTTCTTTCAAAATTCATCTTTTGTGTTTTTGTTTTTATATTTCGTATCTGATTTATTTCACTTCAATGATTAATAATTACTAAGCATTATTTTACATTTCATTTTCATTGATACTGTCATTTTATTTATTTAATAAATTGTTCTATTTGTTTTTCATTTATATTATATAGACGCAGCCAGGAATATAAAATGATGTAAAAAAGAATTAATGTAGTGTTTAAAAATTATTATTTTTTTCAACATAAATTGAAATTCTATATGATATATATTATTGTTTTTACTAACTTCATTTTATATTCAAATGTTATCAATGTTATATTGATTTATTACAAAAAATGAAATTTTATTTTCTTCAAAATAATATTTTGTAAAAACGAGAATCATTTATTTAATTATTATATAAATTCTGAAAAAATAAATTGTCAACAAAAATTGAACAAGATAAGAGTGTATGAGCATATTTTGATTAGAGGTTAGAAACAACACGCTTTTAAATGAAAACATTTAAGTCAAATTTATATTTGATTTTATACAATATTTTATTGAAATATTTATTTTTAGAAAACATCTATCCATCTATTAATCTGAATATATATATATATATATATATATATATATATATATATATATATAAATCAAGGTCATGTTTTGGAAACAATATTCATAATATATATTTTTATCAAACCTGTTTTGATATTTGTTATCAATAATGTAAAGTGCTTTATTGATTTGAAATATGAAACTTTTTTTTATATAAATATAATGAAATTTGTTATAAATATATTTTACAAAATAAAACTTTGTTCAAATAGATTTTATGATTAATGAGGAAAAAACTAGGTATATTAAAGACGTTATCTTTTTATAACTTAATACGACCATTGTGTTACATAATGTTGAATTGGATTTGATAAAGTTTAAAACTGTCACAATGATTAGAATTTATATAACGGCATGAGGAGCTTAGCCACGACAGTGAAAAGTTACCATGTGAAAATGACAGCTTAATACCACTATGACCGTGGATTTGAAACCGCAATCTCCATTTCGGCATTGATGAAATATTTTCTGTAATGTAATAAGTTTAGAACTGAATCTGCGTTACTAAATTATTGGAATATGCATCTATTTTTGTGAGGAATATTTAGATAACTAAATTGTTTTGTTTATGGAAAATATTCCAATGTTCATAAATAAGATAGAATTTAAATTATCTATTTAATAATACATTTTGCGGACATAATTAAAATCAAAATTGTGTATAGAATATTTAAGATGAATTTGATGAGTGCTTATTAATTTATTTTAAATACTTATTAAAAGTCTAGTTATTCCTCATAAAAATATGATATTCTAGTAATTCGATTTATTAATTTTTATTTTTAAATAGTTTTCATTGTTTGATATGAAATATCGAAAATTGTATAGTTTTATTTTATAACTTTTTTAAAATAAATTAATCGAAGGGATAAAACTAAATTCTTTGATTATTGTTTTATTGAATAATTGTGATATGAGTATTGTTGATTAAATATATTTTTCAAAGAAACTTTAAGAATAGTGCCATGAAAAAAATAAGTAACTAAATAAATTTTAGTTTTCTTAATATTATGATGTTTTAATAAGCACTTATTTTGATTAATTATAAAAGTGTTATAATATTTCAATAAAGAACAATGTTTATAAAATAAATAAAATTAGTAAATTTTATATGTAGTTTTTTAATATTTAAGTAAAATTAAATATTTATATACATTTTGAAATAAATATTTTACAATCAGATAGTTTTTATACTCAAAATTTTATTCGGAGTTAATTTTAAGTATTTTATATTGATTTCTATTGATATTATATTTAGATACAAGAAAGTCATAATTCAATATATATATATATATATATATATATCTTACACATACTTCCTGTTCCAATTTATTATCTGTATTTTTCTTTTATACAAAATTTCTCTTTGAATATGTTGTAAGCAATTTAAAAGTTAATAGAAAAGTAAATATGAAAACTTTTGAAGAGTAAGTGTCAGAAACATTATAACTTTGTAAAAGATTGCAAAGGATAAATTAGTTACTGAGATAATGTAAGGTTTTCTGTACTTATTTTGCTGATTATGATTTGAAAATTATCTTAAATATATTTATTGAATGTATTGTTGATTCATATTTATCTACATGGATATAGAAAAAAACTTATGTATACGTATATTAAAAAGTCGTAATGAAACTATTATTATCTCTCTCTCTTTATATATATATATATATATATATATATTACATCCATATTATAAAATGTTTTATATCGCACTAAAACGGATTTTTTCTTTATATTTTTCCGGCATGTATATATTTTTTTATAGCAATGTTGATCTATTTTTCATATCTGTGAAGCAATCGATTTGTTGACACACTTTTACACACGTGTATTTTGTTTTAAAGCTTTTCAGTGTAGTTTTGACACTTTATGAAAAGAGATTCGATATGTAGAAAATTAATCAAAATAGCTTTTTTTCTTAAAAAGTATGCTAATGATATTATACTTATCATTTTTTAATTTTTTGAATGTTTTCATATATATATATATATATATGAGTTGTTTGATAAGTCCGTGTAAAAATAAAAACTGCTTCATTTTTTTGAATAAATCGTTTTTATTTTTCAACACAGTCTCCTTTTAGGCTTATACACTTCATCCAACGCTGCTCTAGTTTGTTGATCCCTTCCGAATAATAGGATTTGTCCAAGTCTGTAAAATAGTCATTCGTTCCTGCAATCACCTCCTCGTTCGAATAAAATCTGTTTCCCTCGAGCTATTTCTTCATATTAGGGAACAAATAATAGTCCGATGGAGCCAAGTCTGGAGAATAGGGGGGATGTGAAACGATTTGGAACCCTATTTCCATTAGTTTTGCGGCCAAAACTGCTGAGGTGTGAGCTGGTGCGTTGTCGTGATGAAAGAGGACTTTTGTTCTGCTAATCGGGGACGTTTTTCTTGCAACTCGGTTTTCAAACGATCCAATAACAATGAATAATATGCACCTGTAATGTTTTTACCCTTTTCCAAATAGTCGATAAAGATTATTCCTTGCGAATCACAAAAGACAGTCGCCATAACCTTCCCGGCCGAAGGAATTGTCTTCGCCTTTTTCGGAGCAGATTCCCCCTTGATAACCCATTGTTTAGACTGCTCTTTGGTCTCAGGAGTGTAGTGATGTATCCATGTTTCATCTACAGTGATGAAACGACGCTTAAAGTCCTGCGGATTTCGCTGAAACAGCTGTAAACCGTTCTTGCAACACTTCACACGTCCTCGTTTTTGGTCGATCGTGAGCAATCGCGGCACTCACCTGGCGGATAGTTTTTTCATGTCCAAATGTTGGTGCAAAATATTATGTACCCGTTCACACGAGATGCCTACAGCACTAGTAATCTCACGCACTTTCACTCTTCTGTCATCCATCACCATATCATGGATTTTATCAATGATTTCTGGAGTGGTGACCTCAACAGGGCGTCCAGAACGTTCAGCGTCTCTTGTGCTCATATGGCCACTCCGAAAATTTTGAAACTACTTATAAACCGCACTAATCGAAGGTGCAGAGTCACCATAATGTTTATCAAGCTTCTGTTTAGTCTCCTGAGGCGTTTTGCCTTTAATGAAGTAGTTTAATCAACACGCGAAATTCTTTTTCGTCCATTATTTGACAATCACTCGATTTCCTTGATTCCAACGATTGTCAAACACAAAGGAATAGACCGATATGGCTAAAACTTGATGTGTTCTTCCAAGAGGTGCTACTAATTAAAAATAACCTCGATATGCACCAGTGGTGCCATCTTTCGGAAATTACACGGACTTATCAAACGCCCTCGTGTGTATATATATATATATATATATATATATATATATATAGGGTGACCAGAATGAGATAAACGATAGTAAGGTAGTAAATGTATGTATAAATCCTACAGTATCTTTCAGACTATCATATATAATATTTAACCTAATAGTGTGTATTAGAATATATTGAAAATAAAACTTATTTTTAAAAATAATACAATAAATAAGCCTAAATTCAACTAATATTCATCGCATGATATTTTACCATAAATGGAATTTATCATTTACTTAAATCATATGTAATTATAAATTGTTAATAATTTTTTTCGATAGTTTATTTACTTTATTTATGAATGAATTATGTTTGAAAAATTAAAGAAATATGTACATTTTTAATATAAATAATTGTATGTGAGTAAAAATCAATATAACTTTTTATTGAAAAAATTAAATAAATGTACATTTTAATGAAAATATTATTTATACTTTGATTGATATAATTTAGAAAAAAATATTCTTGAATAAAAAATGAAAAGGCTAGTATGGTTCCATATGCTCAATAATTTTGAATGAAAATAATTAGGTTTTGTAATTAAATTTAATTGTAATGATTTATTATTTCAGATATTTGCTGATCGTGCATAGTTATATTTTTATTTGAATTAAACTATTAAAAAAGGACTCAGTTTACTGTTTAAATGAAAAATAAATCTGTTCCTTAACCTTTATAAAAGTAACTTTAATTTTTTATAGCTGCATTTTTCATATTCTAGTGTATCAGTTTTGATATTTGTACTATTGAATTTTCAAAAGTTTCAAACGATTTGAGACGAGTATTAAAAGCAATTGTCTTGAAATATATCAGTAATAATCTAATGGAAAATATAAAAAAAATGATAATGTATATTTATATGTTAATATTACTTTGAAACTTCAAATATATAATATTTCAGCGTATAAACTAACGGAGAGGACTAAATATTATTTTTTCATTTACTTTTTTGATATTACTTTATCCAATGTATTTTTATTTTTGGATCAAAATTGTAAATCTAATAAAACATGAGATAGAAATATGTTTCACTTAGCTTTCAGCATACAAACAAATTCGATTAAATGTATTTTCTTACTATTTGTTCTTATCTGGAATATAGAGACAAAAGAATACAATACCAAAGAGTGTGAAGTTTTTTTTCATACTTTTTAGTTAATAGTCACATTTTCTTTGAACGTAATGGAAAATATCACGTATATTTCTTTCTAGAATATTGTGTATTTGTATTTTTTATTTATTGAATAAAAACATTACAATTTATTTTTAATCCATTGTATAATACAAATTTGATTACTATCACTGATAATATTTCAACAAGAAAATAATAATAATTATTAAAAAAAATCGTAGAAGTATTCTTTAAAAAATCTTTTACTAAAAAATATGAATTTATATTTTTATTGAAATAAACTATACACATTTGAAGCTTCATAAATTTTTTTATCCTGTTATTTTAATAAAGACAGTATATTACATGAAATATTGGTATGCGTGATTTATTTTCCGGTGATTTATTTCATTCTATATATAAAGATTTGAATAATGCTATATTTCATTTCTGTGAAGAATATTAAATAATAATTTCTATGAACCGTTATAAGCATATGTCTGTTCGATTGATATATGTATATTCTATGTAAATGTGTATAATTATAAGTTAATATCACGTTGAAATCGTGATAAAAATGTAATAATTGCTGTACAAAATTCAATAGATTTCAATTGTACCGAATTTGTTAGGTTATTATTATTTTTTTTTGATAATATCTTACCTGTTATTAAAATAGTGTGAAATGTATAAAATGTATTTTTGTCTTAATATTTTCTTTTTTTTTAATAATTTGTTATAGAGTCGGACATGTGCTATCCACGAGACGATTGTTTGGTGCCATGACCGTATGTTTGATAACAACAGCAGTGGCGTCACTTGATTCGTAATAACGGAGGGGTTACGTAGTGCTCTAGCCCGGCTGCGTCACCGCGGTGGCTCGAGCCCTCCTTCCAGACCTAGTTCCCCTGCTATCGCCAACAATTCCTCGGTGAGTTATTTCAAAATAATTACAAATAGCCAAATATTACTATATTTAACACAATTGTACATATATACAATATATTTATATATTTATCCTAACCCGAAATTAAACGAATTACATGATTTTAAACGTATAATCGTGTAAATATATTAATTCAATTAATTTTGGTTGGTAATCAAATTCAATAGTGTTATTTTATTCATTTATTTTATGATAATTATAATTGATTGTCCAGATAATTAAATTATGATGTTCTGAGAGATATGTTTTATAAACCATACATTTATGTGGTTTAAATGATTATATGTTTGAATTTTTAATAGATTTATTATTAGGTAATTTAAAGAAAAATGATTACTGATTTGAATTAATAGATATTAATATTCTATTATTGATAAATATAATTCTTATATGATTTACTAATTATTTCTTACTACAAATTAAATATAAATCGTATGAATGTGTGTGTAAAAAATTGGTATGGTTATATAAAATGATAATCGTTATTTATTTACCAAAAAAAAATTAAAACTTCTGTTTAATGATATACACTTTAAATCAATATAAGAACCTAATTTTGTTGATATTTGAGATTGATTGTTTAACATTAGTATGTATGTATATTAATTTTGAAATTTGAAAAAAAAATAAAAACTTAGAAGTTTTAATATACTTATATTCTTTCATTTTTTATTTTACTTGGGTGCAAAAGTTATTAGTAAATATTTGAACATGGAATATTTGTTATAATTTAAAACTTGTAAATATGTTGTCTAAAATAAACCTTTTTGTTTGAATTTGAGATTACACATTTTCTAGAAACATGAAAAATGTTTGATTAATAATTTAATTGACATGCATTTCGATGATTATACTTCTTCATTAAAGTGGGATATTATTAATTGATGATGATGGAGTAGTTATTAATATTTACATTAACCATTTCATTACGTAAATGTCATTAAAATATTTGGTAATTGAGTGTACCTTTTAGTGGAGCGATTTATCATCTCCTACAGATAAAATCGTTCATTGTATACTAAATATCAGAGAAAAATATTCGTATCATTTTTAACAAATACTCTTAAATGTTTTAAACGATTTGTCGTATATTAATTTGATATTATTTAAAATTTTTGTAAATCTAATTGTAAAGAATTACTGGTTTATTTCAATTTTCTTTTCTTTTAATTTTGCACATAATTGTTTTTTGCATATTTTATTATAATTATCTCTTTCAATTCCTACTGTACAGAAGAAGTCTGTTGATAAACGACAGTTATAAAGTTTTATGTTAATTATAACCTGTTAAAACTTTTCGAAAATTTCAGTCTATTTAGAAGTGAGTAAAGTCATAATATTTTGTGAAGTACTTTTGACATTAAACGTACATTAATGATATAAATATTAATATAGTTAATTTGTTTTAACTTTGGTAAATTCTTGCTGAAAGAGATAAGATAATTTGATAAACAAAAGTTTAAGTTCTTATACTGTAATTGCGCGATTCATATGGTTTTATATTGAATTAAACAAAAAAAACATTTATAAATACAAAACATAAAATATTTAAATGATATTGAAATATACATTTAGAAGAATTCGTTAATTTTTTCTATTTATAGTTAAATTTTTCTACCGTGTTATTCGAATTAAATTTATTTATAAAGATAAATTTAAAAGAAAAACAACTTAATACAATTTATTTACTTTGAATATAAGAAATCACCGTTTTTATGAGTAACTAATTACGAAAAAGTAAAGATAAAAGTATCTTGTAGCATTGTAATTAATTTTCATATTACTTAACTTATTAAAACGCGACAAGTCAATTCATAATGAAAGTTATTATATATAATATAATGTTAACGTATTATTGTAATTCTTAGAACGGTTCTAGAAAGATAAAAGTTCACCGTCACGCAAAATCTTCGAAATTATGCGAATTCATTTCTCTGTATCCAATACAAAGTGATTTTGAAGTGCGTGTTAAACAGTAATTTAAATATTAATGAATATTATACAAGACGGGATAAATGTAGTCTCATTTGTTTCTAAGAAGAGTAGTGCGAAATGTTGAATTTAGTGTTAATTCAATTTTTGATATTAATTCTAAATTAATAGAGTGATAGATATTTTTAATTTAGTTTGTAGATATTTAAATAATAGAAAAATAGATATAATAACTTTTAAGAAAAAATAATGATGAGTATAAGTTATATGAAACACATGTAACTTTCCTCAAGGCCGGTCACACGGAAACAGCATACGTTGTTCACGCGTTAATTGTTGACAAATAAGTCCGTTAGTAATTATTTAAACCTATAAAAAACGCGACAATCAAGATTCGAAAATTGATTGTCAATAAAATATCGTTATAATGAGAACTAGAGGTTTCTTTGTTACTTGTTACACTAGGCAACATCAGTTCTTATCTGAATGTTGTAAGAACAACATACAATTCTAGCCATGAGATTGTAACAACGACAGATAGAGCTCCTCGAGCTACAGTTGTTGACTGATGGATTGATGATTGCCCAGTATTTTGTTGCACGCTGTTCATTGATTGATAAAAATAAATATGTTTTCTTTAAAAATCGTACTTTCGATTATTTAAAATAAAACTTATATATGTATAATTTTTTTATTATAAAATTTTTAAGATAAAAAATTTACTTGGACTATTTTTAATATCTAGTAAAATAATTTTTGGAATGACATTTTTAATTAAGGTTTTTAAAAATCAAATTCAGAGGGATAAAAAGTATTAATGCAAAAATTTGTTCTAAATATAGAAACCTTACCATCAGACATACTGTCTTAAGCAAAAGTATTATTATTATTTTTTCAGAAAAATTTCTACAATTATATCTTTTAATGTTTGAAAGATTTTAATTTTTAAAAAATACATATTTGGCGTTCTTACTTATTTTCTTCAGTTAGAATATTTTTATTCTTAGATTATTATTTCATTCTTTTAATAGAATAGAATATAGTTTGGTAAGAGAAAATATTTTTTTCATTTTTTCTCTTAACTATCTTTCCATCTACACTAACTTATTAATTTAATTTATTTGGATTTAGTATTTTGTTAGAATTTTTTAAAAATATTATTTATCAAAAAATAAGAGTACAAATGGAATATTCAGAGTTAATAAGAAATGTACGAGGGTTGTTTGATAAGTCCGTGTAAAAATAAAAACTGCTTCATTTTTTTGAATAAATCGTTTTTATTTTTCAACATAGTCTCCTTTTAGGCTTATACACTTCATCCAACGCTGCTCTAGTTTGTTGATCCCTTCCGAATAATAGGATTTGTCCAAGTCTGTAAAATAGTCATTCGTTCCTGCAATCACCTCCTCGTTCGAATAAAATCTTTTTCCCTCGAGCTATTTCTTCATATTAGGGAACAAATAATAGTCCGATGGAGCCAAGTCTGGAGAATAGGGGGGATGTGAAACGATTTGGAACCCTATTTCTATTAGTTTTGCGGCCACAATTGCTGAGGTGTGAGCTGGTGCGTTGTCGTGATGAAAGATGACTTTTTTGTGGGCTAATCGGGGACGTTTTTCTTGCAACTCGGTTTTCAAACGATCCAATAACAATGAATAATATGCACCTGTAATGGTTTTACCCTTTTCCAAATAGTCGATAAAGATTATTCCTTGCGAATCCCAGAAGACAGTCGCCATAACCTTCCTGCCCGAAGGAATTGTCTTCGCCTTTTTCGGAGCAGATTCCCCCTTGATAACCCATTGTTTAGACTGCTCTTTGGTCTCAGGAGTGTAGTGATGTATCCATGTTTTATCTACAGTGATGAAACGACGCTTAAAGTCCTGCGGATTTCGCTGAAACAGCTGCAAACCGTTCTTGCAACACTTCACACTACCTCGTTTTTGGTCGATCGTGAGCAATCGCGGCACCCACCTGGCGGATAGCATTTTCATGTCCAAATGTTGGTGCAAAATATTATGTACCCGTTCACACGAGATGCCTACAGCACTAGTAATCTCACGCACTTTCACTCTTCTGTCATCCATCACCATATCATGGATTTCCAATGATTTCTGGAGTGGTGACCTCAACAGGGCATCCAGAACGTTCAGCGTCTCTTGTGCTCATATGGCCACTCCGAAAATTTTGAAACCACTTATAAACCGCACTAATCGAAGGTCCAGAGTCACCATAATGTTTATCAAGCTTCTGTTTAGTCTCCTGAGGCGTTTTACCTTTAATGAAGTAGTGTTTAATCAACACGCGAAATTCTTTTTCGTCCATTATTTGACAATCACTCGATTTCCTTGATTCCAACGATTGTCAAACACAAAGGAATAGATTGATATGGCTGAAACTTGATGTGTGTTCTTCCAAGAGATGCTACTAATTAAAAATAACCTCGATATGCACCAGTGGTGCCATCTTTCTGAATTTACACGGACTTATCAAACGACCTCGTATATCTAAATTGATAAATATATGTATTTAGTAATGTTTAAATTTGATTTAAATTATTTAGTAAAGAAATTAATCCACATTTCCAAAAAAATATTTAGTAATTGTATATTTCTTTTTACGATTCGCGCAATAAAATATTTTATTTCAAATATTGAATAGAAAAACACAAACTTATTTTGTATTTGTTTGTTTGCGACAATTTCTAGTATGAATATGAACAATTTCAATTTGAATCATTTTTGATTAATGAGAAATTGAATACGAACACATCTGTGTAATAGACAGTATTTGATGAATTTTAAATTCAATATAATTGTAATTTATATGAATTCAACGTATAATATATATGTAAAGATCTGTATACATAGGTATAATAAGAGTTTGCATGTTTTTATGTACGATATAAGAATTTTAAGCTTCGATAAACATGAATAGCAATACATTAGATGAGACAGCTGGGTGTAAATGGAATATATATATATATATATATATATATATATATATAGAGAGAGAGAGAGAGAGAGAGAGGGAGTATTATTTATAGTTTTAAATGACAAAGTATTTTCTCCGTATTTTTAATTTAGTTTATTAACTTTCCAACTCTGGACAAAGATAAGGACTGTAAGTTTTTAATTAACATTGTTGCTATCAAACATAAAAGAATAGTATCGTGATTAGCATGAGTATTATTTCCTGTAATTACTGTTTTGAGAATTTCATTGGTATCATTGTTTATCAGAAATTTTTTTTAGTATTTATATTGATTTTAATAAACCTTAGTTGAATATTTAACTTTTGATAAATGATACGTACTTCAATTACAATTTTGCTTTCAGTCTGTTTAATTTTTTATATTTGAATAATTGTAAACTTTTTTGAGTTTATTTGCAATAGTGTTGTTTGAAATTAGATATTAAAAAGTATTAAATATATTCTTATATGCTGATTTTATATAACTGTATAGACTGTATTTTAATATTATTAAAAAAATGTTTTTTTATATGAAATCTTTTAATATAAGACCTTACAGTAATTTATTTTTTATTTAGTTTAAATCCATCTAAATTTAATATATGCAAGTTATATAAAATACATACATACATATATATATATATATATATATATATATATATATATATATATATATAAATAAAAATGAAAAACTAATATAACAGAAGAATTTACTTTTTAATATTAAAAGATCTTTTTAATAATCATTCCTTGTTTAGTTTTTCCTTTACACGTATTTAGATAGCGATATAATCATTTTCAAAAGAAATTACAATATTAAATATTTCAATAACATTCTAAATAAATAACCTACAATATTAAAAAATGTAACAAATATTTTTTGCAGAATAAAACATTCTAAGGCGAAGGTGAATATATTTGAAATGTATTTTATTTTCATTAAATAAATTCCGTACAACATTTTAAAAAGCATAGTTAAATGTGTTACATGACATATATTATTTCAAATAAAACATTTATTTAAATAAAAAACTGTAGTTTTAATTACGGAAAAATATATTAAAAATCATTTATGAATAAGTAATTTAATTTCAATGTTTAATTAATTTAAAATAAAATATTTTTGTTTGTTTTTTATTTAAGATGTTTAAAATCAATTACGATTTATATTTTTTTTATCTTTTATCAAAAATTGTAGTGTAATTATTTGTTTCTTAATATTGAAAGGAATATGATCTTCCCTTATTATTCGCGAATTTTCATTGCTTACATTCTGTGCACAAAGTCTGCGTTGTATCTCTTTGATCTTAAATATTTTATGTGCGAGTGAATTTGTTTCAAACATTTTTTTGTCAATGTTATTAGAGTTATGGTATATATTATGATGTAATTATTTAGATAAATAAAATTTTTATTTGAAAATTTTATATTCAAACATTTTTGACATTCACATGCATCGGAATTTTTATATTCACAGATATTTTTAAACACGATTTTATATATATATATATATATATATATATATATATATATGTATAAATATTTTTAATTGTAATTTTATACAGCAAAAGGAATAAAATACTTCTACAAAATTATTAAATAAAATACTAATGAGGAAAATAGACATCATTAAATTTTATCGTATGTTCTATAATCATTGTTAATGTTTTAAGAAATATATAAAAAAGACAAAAATATAAGATATGTAATACGTTTA
Organism: Neoneuromus ignobilis; assembly: GCA_029203775.1. NCBI lineage: Eukaryota > Metazoa > Arthropoda > Insecta > Megaloptera > Corydalidae > Neoneuromus > Neoneuromus ignobilis. The sequence goes on along the minus strand of CP092091.1, from coordinate 20,106,071 downwards.
CAAAATCATGCACAATAATTAAAAATAAATAAATTACTCAATTTTGGTGTTATTTGCATTTTAAAATATTAAGCCTCAAGTAAATACTAGTAAAATTTTAAAGTAAATAATAATTCATATCTAAATTTTAACAGAAATGAATTATCATTTATTAATGTGAATTTGTTAGAGTATTAAAGATATATACATATATATATATATATATATATATATATATATATATATATATATTATTATATTTTTAACCTAATATATATATATATATATATATATAACTTTTTATTTTTGTTTTTTTACATTTATTAAAAAAATATGATTTTAAAATGAAAGTGAGTAGTATATGTTTAGATTAAAATAAAAAATATAGTGTTTGATAATTGAAAGTATAAAAAAAGTTTTTTTTTTATTTTAAGGACATTTATATACATGGATATATTTATATATCATTTATCATCAAATCAGCTTATATTAGTTCATTGCTAGGTAAAAGCCTCAATGAATTACTATTCACTGATATTTGGCCATATATTTATTACATTGATTAGGTGAGTTAGTGAGATTTTTTTATTTAGGGTTTATTTATTTAGACAGGTTTTCTACACTTTGGTATAATTATATTTCTTATTTTTAATTTCTATATTTATTTAATTCGTTTTATTAAAGAAATAAAATACTTTAGAGGAAAATATCGTTCAAAGTTTAATGCAGTGTGTATTTTTTTTTAAAAAAAATCTGATTCCTTTTTTATTTTCAATATAAACCTATATCAATAAACCTACATACACACATACAAATATATATATATATATATATATATATATATATATATATATATGTTATCAATTAGTCATTTTTCGTTAGTTATTTCTTTGATATATGTTTTTCTACCTTCATTTCAAACTGTTTACTCTTATTATTTAATTCATAATTCCTGTTTGTTTTCGTATTTTACTTTTATTCTGATTGTTTTTATTACTCCTACATATATATTTTCATATTTGTTTTCGAAATACGGATAATTTTGTGATTCTAGATACATGTTTTATTTCCTTATATAAAAAGAAATAGAATACGTTCAACATATGTTTGCATTTAAAATGGAATCTCTGAATTAAATATGAAAATACTTATAGTAAATGAATTTTATCGTATTTTTATTCTATCTGTTTTTTTTAATTAATAAATCATATTAAGTAGTAATTTGGTTTGGTTAAATAATTTTGTATCTTCTTTAATTTTTTGCTTTGTCTTTTAATATTTTTATATCATTATATTAGGTACATCAGAGATTTAATGGTCTGTAAGTTACGCCTTTGTGTGCTTTTGGGAAACGGTAGTAATCTATTTTGTATACATTGTTTTATTTATTTCAGTTATTTGTTCTGCCTTTAAGTTATATTTGTAGTTTTCATTTTATGAATGTTTTATTGTATGCAATTTTTGGGTTTTATTACTCGGATGTATTTCAAAACTATTGACATAATAATCCAATATATTGCATGTAATAATATATATATATATATATATATATATATATATATATATATATATATATATCACATTATTTCATTTATTTTTTATTATCGATTCTGAGCGATATAAAAATATATTAATTGTTTATTTTATTTTTAGAAATTAAAATTTATAACATTTATTATCATAAAAACAACTCATTTAGAGATAAAATAATTTATAGGTGTATAGTTATTTTTTAAAAAATAGAAATACAAAAAGACAAAAAATAAAAATAACAATTAATACACATATTCTGATGATAACTAATAATATATTATTTAAAAAATCATTATATTTGCTTATTTGTCAAAAATAGAAAAATGTAATAACATAATCTATTTGTATGTTTCAAGTGCAAAGATTAATATCTTATCACAATTACGAAAGTCTCACTTTGTTTCGATGTTGTAAAGATCGTTGGAATATCAATCGTAATAGAAGCTTAACAGACAAAACTTCGAGACTAATTAACGCTTTAGATCTAACTATTCCTAGTACGTAGTGATTTCAGAGCGTAACATTCAGTGCCTCTATTGAACTTCCATAACAATTCATAGTGCCAGTCACTAAGTATTACCATTTGAAGTCTACATCAATGCATATACATATATGCTTAAGTATTTGTTACCATAATACTTGTCAGAATAGGGTAATAAATTTTCGAACATTTTGCACGATACTAACAAGTCATATTATACATATTCAAATTTAACGTCATAAATATAACAATAAAATGCTGTAAATTAATGAACATAAGCGGCTGTTAACAAAACTTTTAATATATATATATATATATACTTTGAAGGGGACAAAATATATATATATATATATATATATATATATGTATAAAATATAAATATGACTTAAATATATTGTTTTATTTAATGATGATGTAATTTATATTATAGTAATGATAAAAAATTATCATATAGACATCACAATGTAATTATTTTTGTAAGTGATAACTTTTTATAATATTTAATTATTATTTGCTAATATTAGGTACTAAAAAATAATTTTATTGTTGTTTTTAAATCTACAATAATCATTAGAATATAAATGATTGCTAGATATAAAATTATATATATATATATAAACTGTTAAAGATACTTTCACTTTTAGTTGAAAAATAACTAAAGTAAGTTTTTATCTAAATATTTTATAAAATTTTCACTGTAATATTTTTGAAATTATATTCATATTGTTATAAAAGTTACTAGAAACGTGTAAATAAAAAGTTAGACATGTTAAATAAAGTTAAACATTGATTAAAAGTTTGAAATTTTAAACTTATTTTTAAAAATATTAAGAGAAGTATGATTTTTTTGTTTTATTAGAATATTTTTGAAAGCATAGAATATTCGCATTATTTTTTGCTTTTAATACAAAAATGTACTAGATTTAATATATATATATATATATATATATATATATATATATATATATATATATATATATATGATTAAATGTGTATGTGTATCTGTACATAAGTAGAGAAAATCGATTGATAAGTATATTAAAAATGTGGCTTTTAAAAAGGTTTGGGTTGAAACAAGAGAAATGAATTAAGCTCGACGTTAAAACTCTTCACATATTTATTATATATATCAATAAATGCATTTTTAACATTTGAAAAAATACTTTAAATCTTTATATATTTGTATAATAAACGATTACTTAGCTTTGATGATTTTTTTATGGGTACTTAAAAGCGATTTTTTAACAATGCACTAAACTGATTTCCGATTCTTTTCACTCTCTTGTTTTTTGATTTAGTGTTGATTTCTATATCAGTACGTATAACAATACTTAGACATATGAAATAGACTTAAGTAAGCTTGTAGGATACATATATAAAAAATTGAAAATTTATTTTAAAAAGATCAGTTCATTATAAACTAATAATTTTTTACATAATTTAATAATATATTGAATAAATTATATATCAAATAACATTTCACAGTTATTTTCAATTATTTAAATATTTTTTTCTGTTATTTCAATTTTTATAAATTAAAAAAAATAAATTATAAAAAGAATCTTTATATACTGTAGAATTAGAGTTCAGTACTTACAGCAATTATTTTCTTTTTCAGAATGGTTTTAATACTTCAGAAATAAAAATTCCATATGCATATTAGTGTAACAAATTTAAAAAATATTTAGAATTATCTAAATATGTTTATGTCTGCATTCGCCGTACATTAAATGTTTATATTAAAATTTAAACATAGAATTTTGAGTTTAAAAAGTAATAAGTTAATCATTTCTTATATTATATATATATATATATATATATATATATATATATATATATATATATATATATATATATATTTATGCGAAAATAATACTGCAGAAAGATGTTAAAAGCTTTTAAGCTCACATAATAGGATTATCGAGATGCAGTCTAGCTTTTTTATTATTATTTAACACCTCATACCTCAAATAAATTTTGTATGAAATATTAGCTTTGATAGAAAAAAAGTAGTATCTGAAAGGCATTAATTGACTTTTGGAACTCGTTTATAATCGTATTGATTTTTATTTCATTTTTAATAATTCATTATATACATATATATATATATATATATATATATATATATATATATAAATATATGAGGGTCGTTTGTTAAGTATGGTAAAAAAGTAAGAAAAAATAAATTGAAAAATGTAATTTAATTGATTAATTAAATTAAACAATCAATAAATTTACCATACTTACAAACGACCCTCGTATATATATATATATATATATATATATATATATATATATATATATATATATATATATATATATATATATATATTATATATACTACATTATTTTACGTTTATTTTTATTTAATAATTTATTATTTTCATAAGTGTAGATAAAATGGCACTTTTAAAAATGTAGCGATATCTAAGCCCTTGTCAATGGCACGCTTTTTTATATTTCAAGTAATTTATGAGGGTAGTGCGAGAGTAGTGAACGAGATTTATATTTTTTTCATATTATATGATAATATATATATATATATATATATATATATATATATGTATGTGTGTGTGTGTGTGTGTGTGTGTGTTTTTATATTATTATTATTGTTTAAGGTTTCACAGAAGGTGATGTTTGACAGTTTTATATTTACTGTTAAGGATATAGTCCATTATAGTAGAGTATCATGAAAATTTTTGGTTTAAATGATTGAATATATGGTGCTTTATATTTTTTTATATTGTATCTAAAGAGATCTTGTAGAATTTTGATGTTTTATAATTTTAATTTATTAATAAGTAAGTTGAAAACAAGGCTGGATTTAATTTTGAACTTAAATAGGTAACAGATTGAAGAAATTACGATATTTATATGTTTTATTTATATATTTATATGTTTTATTTATATATTTAAATGCATCTATATACAATTTTAATTAAATAATATATGACAGAAATTTCAAATATATATGGAATATCAGAATAACTAAAGCTTGGATTTAATATCTAATTAAAAAGTAAAATATTAGAAAATAATTAATATCAGTACATCTTAGTAAATCTACTAGTGATTACAAGATTTTTATTGTTGTAAATACTACTTGTTAAATTTCCTTTTCATATGTATATGTAGACAATAAAGATTAGAGTTATACAAACTGGTAAAAGTGATAAATTGTCAGTGGTCAGTTAATAATGAGAATACATTTTAAATGATGTTACTATATCTATTAAAAAAAGAAATTATAATACCTTATGTTTAATTATGTTAATTAATTTTATATAAATGACAGTTATATAGAAATATAATTGAGTATTAAGTTAATTTGTTGAAATAGTGTATAAATTATAAAATATTTATAGTTTCTGAACAATTTTAGTTCATTTTCTATTAAATTAAGAATATATATATATATTTATACAAGGGTCGTTTCATATGTATGGTAAATTTATTAATTGTGTAATTTAATTAATTAATTAAATTTTTCAATTTAGTTTTTCTTACTTTTTTACCATACTTATCAAACGACCCTCGTATATATATATATATATATATATATATATATATATATATATATATATATATATATATATATACACACACACACACACACACACACACACACACACACACATACATACATACAAATATCGTATAATAAATCTAAGAATATTTATTTGATATAATCTAATAACTTTAAATAAGTTTAAGAAATCATTTCGTATCATGTAATAAAGTAATATTAAAAAGTATATGTTTCATAAATTGTTGAACGTAGAAAAAATATGAGGATGAAAACATGTTGAGAAATATACATTAGGGTGTATGTGTTTTTATCGAATTTATAGGAGCGAATAAAGTATTTTGTGGTTTATTTAGAATGAGAAGAGTGAAAAAATGAAACGTTTATGATGTTATGTCAAGTTTTATAAAAGAGAAATGACCGCTTTTTAAGATTATTAATATGTATTTAGTACTGCAATATAAAGTTTGTAATATGATTGAAATAAAAAAAAATAGATCTTAATATATCATATGTATTTTTATTGAATTATAATTTGAGTGAAACCTTTTTTTAAAAAATTAGAATATTTTTTTCAATTGTTGAAAGCATGTATGAGTTAACATTTATTCAAATAAAGAATTTAAGAAAATAATTTCTTTTTCTATTTTATATATATATATATATATATATATATATATATATATATATATATATATAAGGTGGTTCAAATGAGACTGAAGAGTTTTGACATAAATTTACTTGTGTGTTATCACATTTATTATTCTTTACTATCCTTCAGTTTCATTCAGGCCACTATATATAAACAATCAAAGATAGAGATCAATAGATGATATAGAAATATCAGTGTAAAATTAAATAGAAAAGCTCTGTTTCGTTGAAATTGGAAAGTTTTGGGAAAAGATTTGTGAAGTATTTTCAATATAAATACAAATAATTAACTAACGACACAATTTGATTTTATATTATATAATTATTTACATATATATATATATATACACATATATGTCTCTATATATATATATTTTGCTACGTGCGTTGTATGTTTATGTATATTTCTAAGATTCAATTTCTTTCAAATATTTAACATATTCTTCATGAATTTTTAAGTCGTCGTCGTAGTTTAACTTACATGAGGTCGTACTTTATACTGGCTTACTGTGCAAACAACTACGGTTATATGGTAACATTTATTATACATGCAGAACCCAAATATACTATGATGTACATACATTATGTAATGAATTATTTAAAATTTTATGTCGACAAATTTTACATCGATGTTAAATTAAAAAATAAAAAATGTTTTTATTTTATATGCTTCATATATATGGATGATATAAATTAAAATAGTAATAGAGTTATTTAGCATATTGTTTTGATATTTATAAAATTTGAATTATATTTATATTTTGAGTAGTTTGTATAAATATTATTGAGTTGTTTCTGTTTAATAAATAATACCATGTAAGCAGGAAGTTCAAAAAATAAATGTGTGCAATATGTTATGTAGTATAAATAAATAATAATAATTTCATACATTTTTTCTTCATTTTGGTGTATATGAATTATTTGTGAAAATTTACATTTTTTTATGTACTTAATTATAATTGTTTACTTTGACATTTTTTTAAATACCGATTTATTGTAATTGGTTATTAGTAATTAATATATATATATATATATATATATATATATATATATATAATATGAGTTTTGAAAAAGTTTCTTCATAAATAATTTTTAATTATTAACATTTAAACAGTTAATTATTTTTTTCGCAAATTTTTAAATATTATTATAATTACAAATGAATTATTTTGATTTTTAAATTTCTTGGACTTTAATCAATTATTATCTTTATTTTCAATTCCATGTTTTTATTTCATTATTTTTACTTTTATTATTTCTCATAACTCTTTTTTTGTATCGAGTCTATTTTTCTTTTAAAATGTTTTAAATTTGATTTTTCCTCTTTACCTAGAATATATTAATGAAATTATGTTTTCTTTCAAATAACCTAGATTTTTAATTTATTCGTAGAATCATTTCGTTTAAATTAACCATATGTTATTTAAATTTTCTTCTTAACTTCCTCAATGAATTATTTATTTTTGTTAGTAAGTTGTTTCATATGAACACTATTTGAATTTTGTGTCTTTTTCTTTTAACAGAAATATAAAATGTATTAAAAATTTCATTCGTTTTATGATAATTTATGCTTGAGACCTACTTTTAAATGTTTTATTTTATTATTAAATTTTCTCCAAATTGATGTAACAGAAACATAAACTGTAATGTTTATTATTATTTTTTTAAAAAATATATGATGTAGTTAATGTTTAAAAAATTCAATAAATCACTAATAATCAAATTTTAAAAATTATATTCGAATTATATACTCATAATATTTTGTTAATTATTATAAAAAATTAAAATATTAATCAAAAAATGTCATCATTTATGTGATAATTTAAAACATTATTATGAATATTTAATTAAAGTATTGAAGAAAATATTTATTTAATTTATAACTTTTGAAAATGTATTTTCATTATGGTATGAATGTATAAAGGGCACGTTTTTTTAACACAACTAAAAAACATTATTCCTTACAGTCTCTGTAAATGTTTGCCGATCTATATATATATTTTAATGTTTACTTGAAGTATGTTCTTCATAAAAACAGTTCAACACTGTAAATGATGTCACACCGGTGTTGAAATATTTGTTTTAAGCTATGTCTTGACTTTATTGATTATCTTCAAAAATGATGATGGCGTATCGAGTTTATCCAAGGTCATTTTTAATCCTGTCATTAAAGAAACACATATCAATTATTGGTTATATGCTATAAAAAATCAATACCATTTTAATCAACATTATTTTTTTCAAGGTAACATTATCTCCATACTAGTTATAATTTTAAATATAATATTTGAAAAACATGTTTGTTATGAAATAAATGTTGAATTAGGTAGTAAGTATTATTAATATTTAACATGTTAGAGTGAATGTTTGGCTAACATATTTATTTCATTGTGAGAGTATTTATTTGTATCTGTTCATTATAATACATTTAGAGCCATTACACTGTTGTAGACTTATAGAAAAGATTTCCCTAGTGTCACGTAAAATTCTACCTTTGGTTCTGAATTATACATTCTAATCGTTTCTGTAACAATATTAAAACCCTTGTAGACTTTTTATATTTTATTCAAAGATGTATATTTCAAAATAAAAATTAAACTATAATGAATCACAAATATATAATTGCATATATATATATATATATAAGTATATAGGATGATTCAAATGATACTGAAAGATAGTAAAAAACAGTAAATGATAGTAAGCAAGTAAATATTTGTCAACTCTTTATTCTCATTTGGATCAATATATTTAATTATTAATCTATTCATTATGATATTTTACTTACTTTTGTACTTAATTCATATATCTTTTTAATTTATGTGTCATTTTAATTCATTGTCATTGTCATTTTTTATGTGTCATGTCATTTTAATTTATGTGCATTTGTGAAATATTATTCTTTGAAAATTATTGTAATAGAATATTTAATTTTTAATTTATAGTAATTTGAAATGAACCTTAATCTACACAATTAACTTGTACTTATGTAAAGATATTTTGAGATTTATTTTTTTAATTTTGAAAATAAATGCCTGAAAATAATGATATTGAGAGAAAAATATTTTGTTTAAGTTAATTAAATTTCGTCAGGTTGCCAAAAAAAAAATTACCACGTTAAAAGTTAATTTTGTATATTGTATGTTTTTATGATAAGTTACTTTTCATTCGGTACTTCTAAGTAATTTAGTTTATATAATAATTTTTGTGTAGTTCTTGCTTTAACTAATTAAATATCAAGTAAATTTCTTACTGTTTATTATTTATTTCTGAAATATCAGTTTATAAAGAAAGAGTAACTTATAAGTCTTGTGAACATAACTTTTATGTAAGTTTTTGTTGAAACTGTTTATGATATTTTCTTTGGTATTAACAAAATATTTTTTCATTTGACATTCAAGTATTAAAATATGAGTTTTGTTTTTGTATTAGTATTAAATATACTTTTCGTTCAAGTATTGATTATATTAAAAATTAATATTTCTTGTATTGAATGATGAAAAAATCAAGTTTTAACAGGATTCAAGTAAAATTTATTTGCAATAAAATTTAAACACATTTGATGATATTGTTCATTATATAAAAATAAATCCTGCAATTAAATCTTGTAGACTGAGATAATCCAAGTATTTCTCAATGAATTCTGTGAATATTAATATTCTCAGTAACAATTTATCATTGATATTTTTTTTTCTTACTGTCTAGAATAGCTATTTAGTTCGAAATTGCAAATTTTATATTTAAATATTATAAATCTGTAAGAAATAATTTTAATTAATCGATATTTTTCTAAACATTTTTTTAAATAACTATATTGATTATTGTACTAAACATATACACAAATAAAGAGACTCATTTCAATTGTATTTTTTACCATAAATTATTTTTTAAAATAGAATTAATTAAAAAATAAAGATATTTATGTTACAAATTCCCTAAAACTTCCATTAAGTTTAATGAAATTTAAATACTAAAATATCAAACTTTATTCTACTAAAAATCCTAAATATTTAATAGTAGTAGTATTAGTAGTAACATATATATATATATATATATATATATATATATATATATATATATATATATATATATATATATACCAATGAGTGTATGTACTTTTTATTTATTTGTTGACTGCTTTATGGTAATGCAATATGTTTTACTACAATAACTTTGTTAGAATATATTTTGTACCTATAAAATTTTACGATCCTCTAGATATGAGGGTTTTCTATTCACCTATCAGTTATCATCACTTTTCCATTTGTAATAAAAAGTATCAGTTGCAGTTTTTTTTTGTACATTTAACATATGTATAGTGTAAATGTATAAAAGACAACCCCATTATTTGTTCTCGTATCTCACATTTAATAATGAAATTGAAATATTTAAATTGTAATAAAAATATATTTCATAGACATACATATATACTGTTTATGTCGTATTAAACACATAAATAAGAAAATAACTTTCTTGAAATGTATTTTAATTTCTAACAATAATTTGTTCTATTTTATGTAACTCGATATTTGCATATAAACGAGGATTATATTTTTATTATTTATGTTTCGAACATTTGACCAGTCGTTTAAATTGTACATTTTTTCACTGAAATAAATTAATTTTTTTATGGGAACATAAATGATCTGCGATAAGTGTTCTACGTCCATTTAATTGTAGTCTGTCACGTGACACAATCGACCAATCAGTGTCAAGAATTTGATTATTTTTTCTTTTTGTTTTACATATATTTTTTTCAGAACGTGCTTGTGTTTAAAAAAAATAATCAACTTATTTTATGTGTTTTCATTTTAATTTGCTTAACTCAAGTATTTTACTGAATACTTTCATACAAATTTTGATATATGAATATTATATATATATATATATATATATATATAATATTTTTGAATATTTATTATAATAAATTTTATTCTAAATTTTTTTTAGAAAGAAAATAGAAAAAATATGTTTATATAAAATTGTGTATTTATAAAAAATATAAATATACTTATCATTTCATTGAGTAATTAATTACATATAATTGAAATTTTATTATTGTTTCTATAAAATGTTTAATTATATAGAAAGTAAATATAGCTAAAAAATCTAGTAAAAAAATCATTAATTAATTTAATAGGTATAAGAGCATTAAAAGTAAAATATTATTTAATTACATATGGTAAATAAAAACACATTTACAAATTAATAGAATAATAAATAAATAATCTGATAAAGTAAATTTAATTCATATCTATATTGTACAAGTTTATAGTTTTATTTATAAATACTTAATTGATTTTTTTATCATTTTATTTCATTTTGCTTGAAATTCTTTTTTATTAATAAATAATTTGACTAAATACTCAATCAATTGTGTTTTTAAAGAAAAATAAAAACAAATCTTTGATTATTAATATTTTTTTTAACTGAAAATTATTAAAAATAGTAGGTAAGGTAAATGGTATTTTCTTAATGTACTGTTACCTGATTTTTCATTGTTGTAAATAAATAAGAATAAAATTTTACTGATTTATAGATTCATCTATACTCTAAATTTAAATATAAAATGTGAATTTTTCTTTGATTTTTTTTCAAAAATAATAAATGAATAAATAAATGCTATCCAATATCTTTTAAAATATTAACACTAGAACTACCAAGAGCGTCATTTTGACGATTTTCAAATTTCGTGCTTAAAAATTTCGATATGGTTTATGTATTGTTCTAGAATTTTATGACGACTTTTAATGAAATATAAGAACAGTTAAATATTCCTATTCAATTTCCACTTAGCTACTTTAACTTCCATAATTAGTATGACCTATACCTATTTCTACCAAGACACGTCAAATTGACGAAATTAGCAATCTCAAAATTTATATTCAAGTGAATGTAAATACGTATTGATGTCCAATCTTGCATACACATATATCGCTTTCAGACATTTCCTGGAAAAAATTTAGGTACATTTTTCCTATGAAAAATGTATTATTGAATGATCCAAAGTGTTCGGCAGCCGTTATAACGGGATCTATTTTGTTCGGATTATGATTCGGTTTAATACTAAACGCTCTAACTGGTGAATGTAATCAGGTTGCAATCATTATCAGTTGTACTTCTAATGTGATAAACTTCTTGGTTGAAATTCCCCAAAATAGCCACAAACGCAGTAAGCGATTGCGAATATGTTCAGATACTGAATCGGATAGCCGAACAGAAACCGAATCAAGACAGCAAAAAGACATTGCTGTCGACGGTACTGAATGGGAAGAATTAGGGAATGGCTGTGTTGGTAGATTGCCATTACGTACTATATTCAAGGATACTTCGGGCCCAACTGGTTATGCGAAGCGAAACATTATGCTTGGTAATGTTAGTAGTGTATTTCGGCTTATAATTGATAATAGAATTATGAGCCACATAAAAGCGTGCACGGAGCTACAGGCCAGAAACATTTTACAGAACGACTGGAAAATTACTATGGACGAATTATATGCTTTTATAGCCATTTTGTATGCTCGAGGAGCCTACGAAGCAAGAAACATGAAGTTATCGTATTTGTGGTCCAAAAAATGGGGACCTTCTTTCTTTGCCGAAACTATGAGTAGAAACAGATTTTCGGAAATTATGAGATTCATTCGTTTCGACAAAAAAAAAGCAAGAGGAGTGTTCGCTTACGAACTGATAAATATGTTTGTGGCAAGTGTTCATCACAGATAATATGTATTTGTAAAATATGTGATTCATAGTTATTCTATACATATCAAATGTGCTATAATATAAATGCAAATAGAAAGTGTTTTTGTTTGTTTTTTTTGTATTAATAATTAATGAATTATTATATTAAGTGTTGTTTTTGTTAAATTATATTCTTTTATTTACATAAACTAAGTGAAAAGTTAAAATGAAAGCCATGATCAAAAATACGTCAATTTGACGCGTGCGGTAGAACTAGGTATATATGTAACATCGGTAGTTCTAGTGTTAATAACAAAAATATTTTTTGCAAATAGTTGAACTTTTCTCTAAAATTGAGATATTAAGAAAAATTTACATTTATATTATTCATTTATAATATTATAATCTCAAGTATAAAAAACTGATGTTATAATAAATAATTTATAAAATTGATTTTTATATTTTATAAATTCAAAATTATGATGAATTCTTAAACTATATTAAATAGAAAATTTAATTTTTTCTAAGAACCTTATAAAAATGTTTAATGTGTATAATTATATATCCATTTCAATTGTATGAATAAGTTTATTGATATTTAGTTCATTTTAAAATGTTATTTATTTTTTGAGGTGTATAAATATAGTGAATTATTAAAATTCTAAATTGCTAAAATTTTATTTATTTAACTTCTATGCAAATGAAATAACATTTTGTGAATTTATTTTCATTTAAATGAAATTTTTACTGGTAATGAACACTGTTTTTGATTGTTTGCAACAAGAGAAATACATTTAGATGGGTTGGGATGAAAACCACGAGAAAATTTGAATGATACTATTTTCTCGCTACATGTTACTTTCATTTTATACTTTTTACATTTATTCTACACACACATTCCCACACATATATATTTGTATACATAAATATTTTATATATTTGTATTATAACCATTTTTCTATTTAAATAATAATAATTATATTGTATTGCCAGAAGAAAAGGATACTTGAAAATACATTTTAAAATGCACCCAAATTAATATTGATTTTAAAATTGTTTCAATTTTAATATAGTAGTAGAAAAACTGCAAATCAAATTATAGTTAAAACATCAGTAGGATATAATTCTTTTGTAATATCTATTAATCTTTGTAATCTTTCTATATAAAACGAAAAAATCCATATGGTTTTTAATGTTATTACAACCAATTTATACTAATTTATTTAAAATGTTTGTCAATTATATATTTATAATGTTTAAAGATATCAAATGCAATATACATACTTTTATCCAAACATGCTTTCCTGAACTTGATCTGAATATAATAATCATGTTTGTAATAGATGTTTATATTTGTGTAAAAAATGTCTACTTGTATAAATGTTGTAAATGTATTTAAACAAAAAAACATATTGATTATCTGAATATCTGGTACAAGTTGATATGTTAACTACATATATGTATATTTGTTTGTTTATCATCATGTCAAAAAAATGAATGATAGCATATCATAACAAATAAAAGTGTTATGTATACCATTTTATAAAGATAATGAATTGAGCATATTCAAAATATGTATTGGAATTGTTTTAGGAAAACATTGAAAAATCTGTTTTTTATTGAATGAATAAATATAAACAGTAAAAGTTAGTCTTAATTTTTGGTTATTAGTTATATTCATTTAATTGCATAGAAAAAATATATAGGGATTGTTTTACTACAGACAATATTTTCTGAAAGCTCAAACAATTATTTAAGAAAGAATCTATGAATTTCAAATGTGATTTTTGAAAATGAATATAATTATATTTTACCTATTTAATTGATGATATAATTACATACCTTTATATATTTTACAAAAGTTTGATATGTATAATAATTAATAAAATATTTATAATTCTTCAAATATAAATATGTATATAGGTATAAATAGAAGAGAATATTAGAAGAATAATTAAAATTAATAATTGTGTTCATATAAAAAATATTCAAAATAAATTTCAAATAATATTTTTTTAAATAGTAAGAGGTTAAATGATTATTTAATTTCATTTTATTATTACCGGATATTAAAAAAATAATAGAAAAATATTTTATTAAGTATTGAAAATTTTGAATATTTATTTTTGCTATTTGCTAGTTTTACCAACATTGTTATAAAATTTAATTACTGAACATAATCGTTATTTTCAGGTTTTAATTCGAGATAAAACGAATAAAGACTAATGAATAAATATAAACGATGTTGTTATGTAACTATTTATGAATTTTAGTTTCATTTTATGTTTAAGTGTTAATTTTTAGTTAAATTTTTAAAAGCTAAATAATGCATTCACAATATTATTATATATTTTTTAATTTTAATTACATGGATTGTTTATTATAAGTTATTTATATTAAATATTCATTGTCACTTTTATATTACAAATATATAATACATAAGAATAACTTTTTTTTAAAAAAATAAAATAATATTAGATAAATTTGTTATTAATCAATATTATTAATGCATAAAATAACAAAATTATTGAGCTGTATAAAATATATACAGTAATAAATAACAATTTGCATTACTGTGATTCTTTACAACTTTCTTTTGTGATTTTCTTTTTTGAAATGAATTTTTATTAGCTACATATTTTCTTGTGAATGGTGGAATAGTCCCCTGTTGAACACCAGCTGCAGTCAGACTCGCATTTGCATTTCACTTCATATTTAATTCTCATACATGTTGTTTCGATGAAATATTTCGATTTTCTTTTCTGAATAAGATTTTTTCAAATAGTTTTCAAAGAGATGCTTATCAGAAATTCACTTTCAACTTAATAAAATGTTCTAAGATTTTAAAATTTGTTAATAGGTTTTAATTATTTAGATTTTTTTTAATATTGTCGTTGTGTTCGATTTAGTAACCATAATACCATAAATGAATATTAGAATGTCATAATGTGCAATATTTATTTAATAAAAAAAATTCGTGAAAAAATATGTTCTATTTGATGAGTTAATGAAATTTATTTAGATTATTAAAATATTCATTTTAAGTTATCATCACAAACAATTTTATTAGGTAGGTTAGAAAATATGACATTTTGATTCCACTAGTTTAATATTTTTCATTTTTTATATTTTACATTTATTATTTTTATTGCAACATAAGCAATTTGCTTTTAATTAAGAATATACTCATAAATATTGTAATTATAAAAATTTAAATTCCACCCACATATTCCTTCTATCTCCATGTGTTTTTCTTCTATTTTTTTGTATATTTTTATCTGTTTGAAGTTATATTGTATTATATTCTTTATTATTACTTTTAATTGATATGATTTGGTGATAATAACCAAGTATATCTGATTATAAATAAATTATTTGTCAAAGTATAATAGTGACACAAAGATGAATGTAGGTCATATTTCTTATTAAATTATAATATTTAAAATCTGACTGATAAAATAATGAAAATGCTCAAATTAAATTTGGCTCTTGTTAATTATTTTGAATAAAATAAAAACTCTATTTTTTATATAGATATTTTTCTAAAATAATTTAAAAAATAACAGTGAAATTTCAAAAATATTGTAGTTATAGTATTTTTATTTTTTATTGGGTAATTTATAAAACACGAAACGGTTGTTAATATTATATTTACTGGTAAACATTTCGATATTATTACCCTTTTAAAATTGACGTGTCTTGTTTTACTGTCATAAATTTTTCAGAGATAACTCATTTCGGCTTTATGGAGTTAACGTTGTAAACCTTCACTTTTTTTTTGTTAATATTATTAGTTTGACCGAGAAATGTTTTATATTAACTAGCGATATACTCCAGTTGCGTGTCACATTATAGCATTTTACTCGATGAAAATATATATTTTCCAATTTATTTTACGCTCATTGTTATGCATTTTCGCACATAAAATGTAAAAAGCATGAATTCATCTATCGTAAAAATATTTTCAAACAGCTGTTTAACAACGATAAAATATTAACGCTATTTTAGTGTAATTTATATTTTAGTGTTATTTATAAGTTTTATATTTTCGTACTTCGAATCAATTTGTATTTTGATAAATTTTGTTAGATTACCTCTATATTTTATTATTGGCTAGATACTAATTTTATATATAATTTAAATTTTGTTTTAGAAAATTCATTTATAACAAAATTTGAATAATATAAATAAACATTTATTAGATCTCAAAATATACCAAATTCGAATAAAATATAGTTGTTATTCTTATTTTCTTGAAAATAAATTATATTTATCAAATATATTATTTTCTTTAATATCAAATTTATGATTGAAAAATTCCTATATTTATATTCAATTTTTGAAATTCGAATACTCGTTTTGTTTTTTAAAAACATTCAATTAAAATATTATTATCTTCATCTCATCCGTCCATCGTCTCTTCTTTGTTTTTTTAAATACACAACACATATATATATATATATATATATATATATATATATATATATATATTTATATAGCTGTACAAGTAATCGATACTGGTAGAGAAAAAATTAAAGTATACAAAAATATTAATTATAAAATATATTACCTTTAAACAACGATATATATATATATATATATATATATATATATATATATATATATATATATATATATATATATTGTATGAAAGCGTTGAAGTTTTTGTGTAAGCTTATTTTAAAGTTTGATATATGTTTCGGTTCAGCTACTTGATAATTTATCATAAAAAACACCAATTTTTTTTATACTGAAAAAATTGTTATTATAGATTTTCATACTAAAAAAAGTATAAATAATAACATTTTCATTTTTATTAATTTTAATTTTAAATGTCTATCAAATTAAAGTTGTGTATTATTTTTTTTCAAAAATAATTGTATGTGCTTTTTCAAAGTAATAATATTTATTATTAATTGGTAATATATATATATATATATATATATATATATATATATATATATATATATATATATATATATATATTTATATATAAATTTACTCAAAAGAAATAAAAATACACAATAATACGAAATATAGGTACGAATTTTATCATGCATTATAATATTTATAAAAAAAGTATAGATACAAATATTACGAATTATATTTTTAAATTTTATAAATTTATATCAAATGGTTATGTGTTAAAATAAAATAATGCAAATGTGTATATTTTATAATAAAATCATTTGATTATATTACAGTTATGATGATAATAAATATAATAATTTCAGTGTAATTAAAAATTGAATATTAAAATTTTTAATTTACAAAAATTATTTTATTGAAAACCAATTTCAATGTAATATGGTGGACGCGCCGGGTAGTATCCAGTAGAAGCATATATGTATTTATGTAAAAACAATTATAATAATAATGTGATAAATGTTTTTCCACGAATTGTTAGTATATAAAAAATATATAAAATAATAAATTTATAATTATAACAAAATTATGCTTCATATATAAATATGTATTATATTATATATTATAAACTAATGAGTTTAATGGTACGTAATTGAATACATTAAATACTTTTTAATACGTTTTTATTACTGTCATGAATTTCATTTGTGTCAATATGCTTCCAGAAATGTTGTCTATATGGCTTCTATAATGAACATTGGATGGCGTTCTAATTTATCGTTTCATTCTTTTTTTTGCAAGTTGTATAGAGTATTATTTATCATCTGTGTTAATTAGGACACTTGTTTCTTAATATTGAAATATACATTTTTATTGAGATCTTTTTTATTTGAGAAATGGTTTATGTGCTTTTTAAATTTAATACGAGAGACCTGTTTTATGTCATTATTTTATTTTTCATATTTAGGCTATAATTATTTTTTTCCTATTTCAGATGTCAAATAATATATATATATATAAAATTATAGAGGAATATATTTTTTGATAATATAGTGGTATCAAAATCATTTGATTTTTTTTCTAACAGTAGTTTGACTTGAAATATTATATATATAATCTAGTTTTAGATTGTTCATTTAAAAGGATGTACATTGAAACATAAGTTATCGTTTGACTTTTAATCAATTTTGAATTTCATGCTGTGCCCGTTCATTTATCCGTCAAGAACAGAGTAACTTATCTGTACTAACATCAACATATTGTAAAAGTGTTACCAAGATGTTAAATCATAAAGATTCTGTCATTAAAATCTGTCATTCACATACACGTTATATTTATTTTACTGAACGATATTTCAATAGAAATTAATTAAAGGTACTTGATTATGTAAATATGTTTACACACACACACACACACACATATATATATATATATATATATATATATATAATTATATGCGAAAGTGTGTATAATTCTATATGTAATATATCATTTTATATATTATTATGAATTGTTCTTAGATGATTTATTTTATAATTAATTACTAAGAATCATAAAGTACATATTCTTCCATTTGGTAAAATAATGTTTGAAGAAAATAATAATTAATTCACTATAAACCATCTTTAATCAAGAAGACGTCTCATTTTATCTAAACTGTCAAGAAGATGTGTTAAAGTATGAAATACCTTCATGTAATATTAAATTTGACCAAATTTAATTCTATTATAAATCTCGTATACCGAAACACATTATTTGTTATAAAGGAACATACAGACACGTGTGCTTATGAGAAATAATATTACTATCCTGATGTTACCGAAATGATTTAAAATCAATCGAAGATTATTTATAATAATTTCGTTTATTATTCTTAATACAGTCAGATATACGAAAAGTTTAATTAAAAAAGAAATTAATAAGTATAACTAATTAACTAATAATAATTGAAAACGAGACCTTATTTCGTAATTGATTTTTGGTCGATATCTTGATTACAGTTTACAATAGTTGAAGTGTAACATGTGTTAATGGAAATTATATGACGAGGGTTAACGTCATAGGTATGTTATTAAACTTGACGTAATTAACTGAAACACCTTTAAGCCTTACAGTGACGATCAATTTACTTTTACATAATTAATAAAAAAATATTCAATTTACTAAAGTGAAAGTTTATTAATAGTAATGAGGAAGATCTTATAACGTACAAATTCAATCAATATATTATTTAATAAAAAATTAATAATTGATTTGATGCATTAATGAAACAAAATTACTCTTTTCACTTTATTCATATGATTATTAGGTGGAGAATAGGAAAAAATATTTTTTATAGGTAGTAGGTTAAAAATCATTAAATGTTTAAATATTGTTTAATTAAATAACAAATTTATAAATAATATTAGAATTATATAAATTCTTACTGTTTGATGGTATTTGCTTTTTATTAATTAAATAAATGGTAATAAAATTGTATAATTATTTTAATTTATTTTTTTGTTATTGAGATGCTTTACTTCTTTTTGTTTGGTTGGTGCTGACGTCAGATGCGACTTATCCGGTTTTTCATAATTGCGGAAACCGGCACCTCTTTTGGTTGGGAGAGCTCCCAAATAAATTTGAAGTGATTAGACATATATTAGTTTGTTTACTATTATTTACTATTCTTTATTCTCTTTCATCTTTATTTGGGTTAGCCTATATAAGTTATTTTTCATCAAATTTTTAATTCTATGAATTTTTTACGTTATAAATCAAATTAAAGTAAGAAATATATATTTTACTACTTTTGAAATTTTTAAAATTATAAAAAAATATTTTATTGCTTTTAAAATATTTAAAATTCAAATATAAATATATATTTCAAATATTAAATATTAGATGAAAACTTTTTACTTAAATGTTTTTAAATAATATTTAATAATTATTTATTATTAAAAAAAAGTTACAGATTTCAAAATTTTATAATATATATACACAATATATACATATTTGTGAGTTTATAGTTTTAAAAAATGTTAATGACACATTGATATATTATTTTGTAATTTTTATTAATTGAAAAATTAAAATATTTATATTATTTTATAATAAAATTATATTTCTTTAAAATATAAAAATTTCTTTACGAATTTTTGAAATTAATTAACAAATAATTGTAAAATATAAAAACTGAAACGGAAAATAAATTCTAACTTGTATATTTTTGAAATTTCTTTAAAAATAAATTTTATAATTGATTTGTTGTTAAAAACAATCTTTTCATTGGGTGGTTGATAAAAGTTTTCTGTAAATGTAATCAAGTATCGTCGTAACTTATTTTTTTCCAAGAACAGAAAAAACTTTTCGCCAATTTCAAGCAAATCTTTACAATGAATCATCAAGTTTTTCACCTAAATGCGTTTTATTGTTTTAGATTTTTTGTTCTTTTCAATACTTGGACTGATATTTGAGTCAGGCTTGATTTCATTTCAGGTTTATTTATTGATTTTTTTATAAAGTTATGTTAAGAGTTTTTTTTAAATATATATCTGTTATATTTTTATATACATATTTTAAATATTTTTGTATAAACTTATTATTTTAACAAACAAATTAGACATGTATTTATTGCGTATTGACATAGTTTTCATGTGGTTAATATATAGATAAATTTAATTTTAAAATCTTCACAAGAGTTTATAATTTTATTATAATTAAATAGATTTTCAGTAAAATATATAATTCCTTTCAAGAAAATATTAAAATAATTATTACATTATTATAAAGTTCATTGATTAAAAAATTGAAAAGAAAAACAAATCGGTACAAGTAAATTACATTATTAAAATAATATGGTTCATAAAAACAATAATGTTATTTGATCTTTATTGAAGGTATAAGATTAACTGGGAATATAATTGAATATCGTTTTGTTATACACACACACACACACACACACATATATATATATATATATATAAATATAATTAAAATATTATATATGTTTTGATTTGTTCGTGTAGAATAAAAACGTGTTAATTAAATTAATTTATTACATTTAGAGTAATAGAGACTTTTAATGTATTCAACAGTTCATAAAATCAGGATTTAATTTAAATTTCAAAATATTTTGATGCCAGACAACGCGACATAATCAAGCGGTCAATAACCTTTGCATTAACATTTCTCTATGCGCCATCATGACCCAGTTGCGGTTAAAGGATTATATAAATTCACCAACATGCAGTATTGTTCCGAAAGACATTTGAGAATATCGTTTAGACGCATATACATAAAAGCAAGTAGTAAATTTGTGTTTAAAACGTGATAAATTATTCAACCGTATATATATATATATATATATATATATATATATATATATATATATATATATATATATACACACAAACACACATATACATACATACATATTTCACTTAATTATTCGAAAAGACACGCGTTAGCTAGAAGTAAATTTGCATATTTTAAATTTGTATTTGTATATTCTTTAATCGTGTTGTAAGTGGATAAAAAAACTTACGGAGGGTTGATTTCATTTAAAGAAGGGTTATTAATTTCTTTATGTGAATGTAGAATGTGTTTGAAGAGTATATTTAATTATGAAATAAATTAATAATTTTTAATCAAAGTATTTAAAGCGTTTGTTTGTTAAAATAAAAATATATAAAAAAAATTAACTTTATATACACACACGCACACACACACATACTCTCACACACATATATATATATATATAAATATATATATATATATATATATATATATAATAGATATAGAATAACATTTTATTATGTTCTCTGAATTATTACTAAGAAAACTCGTTAATCTTTGTAATCGTTTCACAATTTGTCGGTTTTGTTAACCTTGCTACGTGCGGTTGACTTGTAACGGTTTTCTGATACTTCTTGTACAATTTACACCAATCTAACGTTAATTAACGGAACGTACAATCTGTCTTGGCTATACTTATTTCGTGATTTTCGAGTCTATTCAATCGATTCTATCAGACAAATTTCGCGAACAATCAGACATTTACCAATGGAAATTTTATCCAGTAAAAAAATAGAACGTTTTCGTTTTATTTACGTACAAGATATTTATGTTACGTTCGATGAAACTTTTTTTTAAATAACAAGAAATCTGTTCAATATAAAATCGATTTCAAATGATATTTCAAACATTATATTGTATATATTCAGGCAATAATATATTTTTTTTATTATTATTTATTTTATGATTGGGAATATACTGTGGAACTCTAATTTTGACTGTTTTTTTGTGAAATGAAATATATTTTACTTTTTTTCTGTATAATGGATTTCACTTTTGATTACTTTTATATAATAAAATATAAGATGAAAAATATGCAGGATATATTTTTCTATAAAATATTTTTTTTTCTAATTTGTAATATAAATAATGGGTTAAATATCTATATAAAGTAAATATGTATAATGTACAAAATAAACGTAAATTTATTTGTAATTATATTTTTTTTACGTGGTCTAGTAAATCTAGAACTAATGGCATATATATATATATATATATATATATATATATATATATATATATATATTAGGTTGGCAAATATCTCCCTTCCGCCTTCTGGTCTTTTGAATTTCGCAGCTATGTACAAAAAAAAAGCGGAAGGGAGATACTTGCCAACCTAATATATATATATATATATATATATATATATATATATATATATATATATATATATATACATATATTTAAATGAAAGAGACCTAAACGAATTTTAAACGATATAGTATTATATGTGAAAATTTCAAAAAATTAAAATATATTTATATCTATAACTGCAGAAATATTAGATTGTTGAATGTAGGCTTACTAAATTGTAATTGTAGTTAATCAAATGTTGTTTATAACATTTGGTGAATATTGTTTTTATGTAATAAATATTTTTATTAAAATAAAAATGTCAGATTTTAAGTTATTAATAAATTTGTAATAATTGAATAGAAAATACATAAAACTAAGAATGATTTAACTTGTCTTAATTGTTATTTTTCATGTATGTATAATTAAATTGTTATCAAATTTAACAATATGACTCATATCAAGATATTTTTATTTAAGCAAAAAGTCTTCGACTTCTTTCAGGTGTATTGTTTATTTTTACAAAAAAAGAAATGCTAAAAGTAAAGAAAATGCTAAAAGTAAAAAAGAAATGTTAAAGTATGTCGAGAAAAACATAATATAATTGTATTAATATTAAAGCGATATTATCCTTGTAACGATTCATAAAATTAAAATGAAGCTCAAAAATGCAATGTAGGTCACTGTAGTCATATTTTTCATGAATAATATATAATAAAGAGATGTTTTATTTTATCGTTATATAATATTATTGTGAAAATATCATTGTGAGTGAGTTTTATTAAATACTTGTTTATATATGCTAACAATTTTTAAAAAATATTTATTCTAATCATTTTATTATTATATTTTTTAATTAAAGATTTAAATAATTAATAAATTTTAATAGATGATAATATTTTGAATTCAGTTTTCTTATTAATTTAGTAATATTTAACAATAGAAATTAATTAAAACATTTTTTATCAGATATTAATTTTATATGAATTTTATGAATAAAAGATAGAAAATAACAAAAATAAATATGACAAGAATGTATTCGATTTTTTTAAGAAAACAAAATAGAGAGTAAATAATAGAATCGGAAAATAAAACTGTAGAAAAATTAATTGAAGAGCAATTTTTTGATCAGATATTTATTATTTATAGATTTGTTTATAATAAATTCTTTAATTTTCAGTATATTAATAATGGAATTAATTTGTTTATAAATTCAGTTTGTACAAAACCATGATAACTTTTTATATAATTTACAGTGATATATATATATATATATATATATATATATATATATATATATATATATATATGCATTTATATACAATGAGTGTATGTATATACAATGTTAACATTAATAAAAGTTTTGAAGATTTTACATACAAAAATTTCAACTATAAAATAAATTTAGAATACTAAAAAGGGCGAAAAAGAGACTGAATGCATTATTTATTATGCATAATGTTTAAAACATGATACGTGTTTTTATTGAATAAATAATGAAAGAATAAACAGTATGTCTCATAAAACAGAATTTATTTTTTTTTATAATATCGGTTAACTAAATAAAATCTCTTTTCTAATATTTATCTTTTTGTATGAATTAATCTATTTAATATATTGTAACAATTGTTTTTAAATTAATTTTAATTTTCGACACTGTGTATTATATTTAGAAAATATATTTTATTAATTTAATTAACACATACTCTTCGAAATATAATTATGAATAAGAAATGTATCAGTTTGTTTTGGAGAAATGTTACGTTGTTTCTTTAACAGGTGTATTTGTAAAATGAATTTATCTTTCATTAGAAAACCTTTGAGTGGAACATACAATAACCTTCAAAATTTATAACGTTCTAAATAATTCAAATACGAATAGAGAATATTACAAATATTCTCATCATGAAAGTATTCTATAACCTTGTCGCATATATATATATATACATGTTTATGAAACATATGTTTACATATGTATGTATTGTTCAGATGTAGTCATAATTTTCATCTCATAATAGTCGGCATGCAAACGTTCTTAATTTAGTAAGTAATTACGAATTGTAACAAATGAGTGTTGCTATTTGCATGAAAACATATTGTTCGCAGCGATATAAGGACCTCTGCTCTACACAAGAATGTTAATAATGAATTTATACGAGTAAGTTGAGTTAAGATGGCGTCTATTTTCATGAATTTCAAGTTATTTCAAGGTAATTACATTCCTAAAACTTTCTACATATATGATTGTAACACATGACACACACTAAAGGTTTCATTGTTTATGGTTGTACGTTTTCCTTCCGTTAGGTTACACCGATTTCATGTCGACTTAATAGAGGTAGTGGTTCACTGATTACAAACCATTATCGCGATAAATGTCGCTCGATTATTAATTATAAATCTTATCAATGGATTTGTACACATATACCATCTAAGGTACATCACACACACATCTATATATCTCTTTCTATATATATATATATATATATATATATATATATATATATATATATATATAAGTACGTATGTATGTAATGCATATTTGTTTATTTTAAGAATTTAAATTTTATTCAAGAAAAAATGGCGCTGTTATAAAATAGAATAAACTTTTCATTCATTTATATACTCGTAGTATGTTCTTTTTTACGAAATATATTTTGTTCTCAGGAATAAACAAAATATTAAGTATGTTATAATGTACTTTTGTGTAGCAGACACACACACACACATACACACACACACACACACATATATATATATATATATATATATATATATATATATATATCTTAAATTTCGAATTTCAGATTTGGAAATAATAGAATATTTGTTTAGAGATTGAGTAGACAATAAATTGTATAAATGTTTTAAGTGTAACTTGTCTAAATTGAGTGATTTATATTTTAAGTGTATATATATATATATATATAACTCCGCCATATTGAGACTATATATACGATATCTTCGCCAGCTGTTTATATATATATATATAAATGGAATATAGAGAAATATATATATATATATATATAGCATGATATATATATTATATCGAATTACTATTGATGAAAAATTGAAATTTACGTTTGAATTTCTTTATAATAAAAATTGATATAAGTATTTATTAAATTTTCTAACTAAATATTGGATAAAATGGATACACTTAAGTTTAAATGTGTTATGTAACAAATTATTTTGTTTATAATGTTTAATGGTTTAAAATCTCGTTAGATTTTTTAAATACACTAAAAATTATAATTCCAATATTTTTAAATCATTACCTTCCCGAATTTAAGTTCTTAAACTGAAATCAAAAAAGAGTAACGATTAATTCTTTATTGAGACTCCTATTACCGGATTCACAGTTTTCAATAGATGCATTTTTTATTATGACTATTGAGTACTATTAGGTACTTTAATAATTAATTTTTATGCACATACAATTATATCGATATACGTTATATATATATAGTTTATGTGTTATGTAACAAATTATTTTGTTTATAATGTTTAATGGTTTAAAATCTCGTTAGATTTTTTAAATACACTAAAAATTATAATTCGAATATTTTTAATCGTTACCTTCCCGAATTTAAGTTCTTAAACTGAAATCAAAAAAGAGTAACGATTAATTCTTTATTGAGACTCCTATTACCGGATTCACAGTTTTCAACAAATACATTTTTATTATGACTATTGAGTACTATTAGGTATATATATGCATATAATATATCGAAAACAAATTATATCAATTATATATATATGTATAATAAAGAAAACAAATTTTATCAATTATTTTCTTTTTATATTTTAAAAATATGAAATATGTTCTTGATTCTAGAAATTAAATTGAAAACAAAAAATTATATGAGATCATACCAAGAGACATATGAATCAAAAGCAGTGAATCATGTATTTTTTCTTTTGGGAAAAATATATATAAAAGATACATAAATGCATGTGAAAAATGTAGTTAAAGATTAAGTAGAGTAGAAAATTAATAAAACTATTTGTGTAACTTAAAATTATTAGTTAACTAATGTTCGTAATACATCATAGGTATTTGAAAATAAACAATTCAATATAATATTAGTGATAATAAATCTACCAGTTTTCTATAGTTTTTCTAAATAGATAAATTGAAACCTACGCGTCACTATTTACTTAGGATTAAGAGAGGATAAGAATTTTCTTAGAAAATAGTTTCAAGATCTCGTTTAAGGTGTGTTTATTTTTTGAATTTCTTACTTGATGGTTTTCAGATACAGAAATAAATCTCAAAGCAGTCGTAGAATAAATATTGTGTATTTTTATTTGTCTTTACTTTTTTTGAAAAAAGATTTAATTTGAAAGTTGTTATATTATTAGCTATACATATTAAAAATACCTACAAATTTTCTATAAAGATTGATCTAAAGTCTTTAGTTTTTTTAATATATATATATATATATATATATATATATATATATATATATATATATATAAATTTCTATTAACAACATTTTCCTCAATTATTTTTTTATTATTTTATATTCTTATTTTAGTGTGTTCTTGCCGTATTATTCTTTTCGAAAAGACACAAATCTTAACTGATATCTTGGAAATGTCTTATTTTTTCAGACCTTATTTCTATTCAAGTTTTGATATGGTATTCGGTTGTTATCAGTCTTTGTTATTTGAAGAGTTTTTATATGATTTTTTGTTTGTTTTCTAATTACGATTTCTTGATACACATATTTCTTTGTCTTTTTATTGATTGTACTTATATATATATATATATATATATATATATATATATATATATATATATAAGGACTTTTTATCATTGGGATGGATAAAAAAACCTGTATCAAGTATTATTTTCTTACTGAAAATTTATTTTGCAAACAAAAAAGAATACAACATTATAAAAAATAAATAACTTTAATTATTTAATTCAAATTCGTTTATTAGGAAAAATATACTTAAATAGGTTATAAATCGCAAGTTTACACATATTTAAATTTGAATCTTAGAGAGGAATATTTTAAATGAGTTTTACGTTATTATTTTAAATAAATCCTTTGCTATATATACATATATATATATATATATATATATATATATATATATTTATATATGTAAATAAATATAAACTTTATTTATAATATAATTAACTTATTTATAAAGTGTAATGCTGAAAATAATAAAACAAGTTTTCACTGAGTATTCTAAATGATATTTATTTATAAAATTGTTCTTTTACAAAACAATAAAAAAAGTAATTCGATAGAACTGAAATATATGGAATAAAAAGAATAATTCAAAGAACTCGTTCGTGCAGTTTAAAAGGAACGTCTTTGAAGTTAATTATTTTCAGAATTCAAAGAATAGAAAAAAACTTTTATACTGTATTTGTCTGTTAAATATTTATGTAAAATTTATATAATGTAATTCACATGAATGTACAACTAAATATTAAAAACGTTTTCACGAAGAAAAACAAAATAAAACTTCGTACTATCTGTATTTATTCGGAACGAAAGTTCAAAATTAGTTTTTTCCACGTATAAAGAAAAATTATTCTTTGTTAGTAGGTCACTCGACTTCCTGTTTCTGCATGAAATGGTCGAAGAGATTTATGACAGGAAACATGTGATCTATTACACCATCGTTGAGATTCGTGCATTTTTCTTATCGTTTAGTACAAAAAAATAAGCATAAAGCTTTAAGAATCATTAAAAACACACCTCTTTTAAATGCAGTAAAACATTTATAATTAATAACACCTTTCTGTTTATTATAATATAATACGTTAGTTTATGATGAAATCTAGAATAAAATGTTGTTGATAATTAATAATGTACACAGTTTTTATAACGTTACTTTTATCTTTATATGAAATTATTTGTTTTATTACACACATAATCTTATTATTTCAATCATTTTATGTATTTTTCACCACTGAAGTATAAATTTAAAACAATACAATAATTGGATTAAAAAAGTAACTATTAAATATTTTTTATGTTTTTATTATACATTAATAACAGATATCAGTCTTAGTATTTATTTGGAAGTTTCATATTAAAACCATAAAAAGTAATATAACTTTTTGATAGGCTTTTGTTGAAAAATTTATTACCTGTCTACAAAATTACAGTCTCGAATAATAAAACGTTTTTATGGTTTTAAAAGCATACTTATTCATAAAAATCGTTATTAAAAGTATGTAAAAAATATTCGATTTCGAGCATGTATATTCTTTTTAAATTTGAAAAACTTTTTGTAGTTAGATTGGAATAGGATTTACATTATAGTAATATGAAACAAGTCTATTGGAAAGGCTTAAACAACAGAATCGATTTATCGAGATAACTGGATATAAAGTAGCCTTGCTTACGACAGCTTAATGACGAGGGTGCGTTTTATCGACTCTACTATCGATGCGTATAATAAATTCTTCGGGATGATAAAACATTCTTATTTTTTTCTGAATATTTTTTTTTTGATATTATCTTTTGTTGAGAAATAAAATTTCACATCTATACATAAATACATACACACACACACACACACACACACACACATATATATATATATATATATATATATAACATTTTAATTATTTAAATGAATTTTCTCTAAAACGTTTGGAATATCACAAAACATGTCATAATAAAAATTTAAAAGAATGTACTAATTTGATATGTGTTTTTTTATTTTTCTAAAAATACAAAAAGTAATATTTTAAAATCAGAATGTATATTTTGTAAATAGGATTATTAAGAATGATAATATATGTAAATTTACTGAAGACAAATTAGTTTTCTTTTCTAATTTTATAGAAATTATATATTGAGAATAAAACATATGTTATGTTTATAAAAAACATATTTTTATTTTCTTAAAAATGCATATTATTTATTTGTATAACAAAGTTGATAATAATAAATTAATAAATGTTTTGATGAAAGAATGATTTATGAAAAATAAATCACTAGAGTGACAAATAATAATTATAAATTATCTATTATGAAAAAAATAAATTGGTGATATATACACATAAATACTCAAAAAATGTGTGAATGTATGAAAATTATTTCTTTTAGTCCTTCACATTTATATGCAAATGTACTAATTTTATATTTTCAATTCAACAGTATTGATTTCTAATTAATGAAAATACGATATGCGATTATTCGGAACCCAACTTAATCTCTGATTCATAATTCTCATAATGAGTTAGAAAATTAACAGAATCGCATAAATAATGTCTACATTTAGTTTTGGTTGTTAAAATGTATATGTATACACACATACACAAACATATACATGTATATATATATATATATATATATATATATATATATATATTTATATTCATGTAAATTAATTGAAAGTAATAATTCAATTAATCAGAAGAAAGATTTATTAATTTCTAACTGTTTTTGAAGTTAATAATAATTGTATTTTTATTTACAAAAAATAAAATTATTTATAAGGTAAATTTAAATTCTTTATTTTATTTGTTATTTTAAAAATCATTTTTAATTAAAGCATTTTTTATAACATATCGATACGTAACTTAATTTGTATTTAAATTAATAATAAAATAGAAAGGAATGTTTTAATTAGTAGTATTTAATTTTTATACTTCTTGTACATATATATATATATATATATATATATATGTGTGTGTGTGTGTGTATGTATGTAATATGGGGATATATATAAATGTGAGTGAATGCTATAATGTTCGTATAAAAAAATATAAGATTTTAAAATTTTTTAAATATTTAATTGCGCAGAAAAATGTTCATAAAATTGATTATGATAATAAAAAAATGTCTTATTACCAAAACATATTTTCTTGACATTTTTCAGACAGTACATTAACTCGTAAAACAATTATTTGAAGTATTTTTTTTAAAAAAAACAACATTCCAAGCAATATAAAATAATATTTTTAATGAATGAACGTATTACAGGATTCCAGAAACGAGTCAAAATAAAGTATAACCATTTATTATACTTATGATAAATTTAATCACAACAATTTATTTACTTAGTGTAAATACATTTTTGTTATGTATTTAACAGTCGTTTAACGGAGTAATGTTATAATTTACATTGTGTACGAAAATTTGTTTTTGTCACGCTATCTTACGGAAACAACTGTTCATAGAATATTGCAATGATGCCGTGCAAATAACTGTGTCTGATGGCATCTGAAGATTTCAAATTTAGATTTATGGCGGCCTTATTTTTCTACTGCAGGTGAAACTTGATTCATTCATTAAAACAATTCCGTATAACAGTTCGTACACGAAGGTACCCTTGTATATTTACGTGCGGAATTTAGAACATTATTTTGAACGATAAGATTTTTTTGTGTAGTGATAATTACAATATATTTTGGGTGTTTATTTTTACTGTTTTAAGTGTTTTCTCATTAAAAATTATTTCTAGATTTGTCATTGAAAATATTTAAATTTTTAATAAATGATATTATATTTATATAATATAGGTACTATATATTTTTTAAATACATTAATGTAGCCTTATAAATTATACATGAATTTTGAAAAAAAAATTCACAATTGTTAGAAAAATTTTCTAGAAATTATTTTACTATGCCTATATTATTTTAAAAAAATTACAAAACTAAAAAATATGAAAATTAAATTCTTTGATAATAATTTTAGTACTTCACCTTAGTAGAGTTTTATTTATTTTTCTTAATTGGTTAGAGACATACGGTATTTTCTTTCATTTATTTAGCTGCTATTCTTTTATCTATGTTTATTTTTAGTTTTTTTTACATATATTTATTGATTAGTTATGTGTAAAAATACAGGTTATAATAAATGATTCATTTTCAATTCTATCAGATAAAAAACATTCACTACAAACTAATATTTATTTTAGATATAAAATGAATATAGTAATGTAAAGTGGTGATTTATTTCACATGCATATATTCCAGATTTTTTGATGTTTATTTTTATTGTATGCTATCAAGTTTCCAACGATAATTGCTAGTAGTATCAAAATGGTGTATTTTTGTTACGTTTGTATGATTTGTAGATTGATATGCAGTCAAAAAGTTAATCAGATTTCACAGAATTTATATATAGTAGCAATTTACGTATTCAGGCTTTTGTAGTGGGATTTGGTATTTTTAGTTTTTTAATTAACTTTTATATTGTTATTTTTGATTCGTATCTTAATTAAGATATCAAAACTGAGCAAAATGTATTTGTTTTTGAAATTTAAATTATCAATAATAAATGTATTAAATAATTTTTAATAGTAATTTTGACTAAAACGTCTTCATAAATGGCATATATTTTCTCACTTGCTTCTGTGACAG
Source organism: Neoneuromus ignobilis (assembly GCA_029203775.1). Taxonomy (NCBI): domain Eukaryota; kingdom Metazoa; phylum Arthropoda; class Insecta; order Megaloptera; family Corydalidae; genus Neoneuromus; species Neoneuromus ignobilis. Next base: position 20,073,374 of record CP092091.1, on the reverse strand, counting down.
ACAGAAAAGCATGAAATGTCAAAATACATTTCGTTATTTTACATTCGTGAAAATTTATATAACATGTGTAAATAAATTTAAGATATTTTCCTCGTATAGAAATATTACTTTTAAGAATATGTACACGAGCCAAATATTTTCAGTGAAAATGTTTTAGATATTTATATATTTATTAATTTTTAAAAATTTTAAAACATTAATTTCATTATTTATACTTTATATTTTTTAATATGTTTAGTAATGTAGGAGTTAGGAAAATAAAAATTAAATATATGTTTGGAATATTAAAGATAAAATTATAATTATAAAATTGTTTCTTTTTGTTTTTATTTGAAATGAAAATACAAAATTAAAAAAATCAAGAATATATTTTGGGAACTACAGATTTAGTGTGTTATTTAATTTTTACAATTATTTTATTATCATTTTATTATTTATTTTAAACGACTTTATATTCACTTTCATATAGAAATTGATAAATTATTAGAGAAGATTTGTGGATTTACAAATGTAATATTGAAGAAGTGCAGATAATTAAGAAAAAAATATTTATAAGTTTTTCCATACTTGATTATCTAAGTAAAAATTTAATGTATATATTTTTGTTAAAAAAAATAGATACGTCTCAAGAAACATATTCTTTAATACTCTAGAACATTGTTTCAACATATATAATGCATATATATTTGTACTCAAGTCTAAAAGATAAACGTCTGTTTTAAAATTTTAATATTGTAAAAGATATAAGCAATGATATTAGAGAAAAGCAAGGAAAATATATTTGATATGTATGTCTTCGTCTGTCGGAATTTTGATTTATGACACTGTTGCCGTATGCGTGCTACCCTATGGATATTTTGAAAATTAGATTTCTGTAATGTACCACATTTTCATGTTTCAAAACTATTTGAAACATTTTTGTATGATTACTGTATGCTCAATAAACTTTCTGAGATATAGCAAATTCAACTCAATAAATATAATTATGTTTCACATATTCATACATACACATATACAAACGTACATTATATATATATATATATATATATACATGTAAATGATTTATTATATTAAATGGTAAAGTTGAATGTAAAATTCTCTTGAGGCATATATTAAACAAAAATAATAAATTGTTGAAGTTTATTTAAACTAATTTATTTTTCTGTTGAAGTGGTTAAATATTAATTTAGTTTTCATGTAGTAATTAATTAAACATTTATGTAGCATTTTTATATATATATATATATATATATATATATATATATATATATATATATGTAAAAATAAGATATATTATCCTTTTTATTTTAATCTAACTTACAAAATAACATCTTTATAATAAAGTAACGTCTATTCAAAATATAAAATTAATAAGTATTTACGACATTCATTTTTAATTAAATGATATTTATTGAGTAAAGTAAAATAAAATGTTGAACAATAAAAAATAGCAATTTATTATTTATTTTTACAAAAGAAAACTTATTTTTCTAATATACAGTTTTGTATTATATATATATATATATATATATATATATATATATATATATATATATGAATATTATATAAATTGTTTTATTTATAAAAATGTAATTTTTTTATTATAAAATGAATTTTATCGTGTTATGATAGATTATAAAGAATAAAGGTATGCTTGCATTGAATGGAGTTTATATAAGTAAAACTTGTGGAAAAATGAAAAAAAAACTAAATAAGTTTTGTTAACGTTGTTGATCGTCAAAGGATTGGCAGAACACAGCGTGTATTGATGTAACGCAAAATAAGTGTAACAAGAACACGTGTTCGCATTTTCTCCTGTGCCAAGTGAACTGTATAAAATAAGTCTTATGGAAAATGACATTTTTTATATCATGAATTTTGTGAATTGGAATCTATGTCAATTCACAGAAATCGTAATGTGGGTGGATTTTTTATACTTGAACGGATCTTTGTATTTGTAGAAATAAAGAATATAATCAAAAATTTAATTTTAAATCCAGTTCCAGTGTAAAACAATAGGTCGAAGAAAAATATAAGGAAATAAGATAATTTTTGTAGAAGGGCATGAAATATTAATATATTTTATGTTCATCTTTTTTGCATGATGTTTGTACTCTTATAAATAAGAGTCCACTAAATAAATCAATTGATTTTTTTTGTTATTTGCTTTTCATAATTATTCAATTATTTCTAAGAGATAAAATAATGATAATATATTGAGGTTTTATTATATATATATATATATATATATATAAACATGTGTGTGTGTGTATGTGTTATTAAAATAATAATAAAAACATATATGATTATCGACATTGCATATACAAATTGTTTTAATGCAAAAATCAAATTTATTTTCTTTTATTGGTATTTAAATAAATTTTACTTTTGAAATTTGAAATTGCTCTTAAATGTCTCTACAAGGGGTTTTCTCATGCAATTCGATGCTTTATTCTTTTTATTGTCGTCTATAATTCAAGTGATTAATCGTTCATGTTAAATGAACAACACGTCACTATCATTGTGTGTCGACGTCATTTAATTCGCAGTCCTGCCATGTCGAGATTTATCAGCAACGTTAGATTTATTGCCTTTAAAACTGAGCGTACAGTTAATATGTGAGATACTATCGTCATTTTTAGTAACATATGAATGTTTGGTTAGTACATTCATTATTTTATTTAACTTGATTAATAAAAAAATAAGTTTGATTTGAGTTATAATCAATGAACATGTTTTTCAATTTTAAACAAATTTTACATAGAAATATTATAAATATAAAAGTTGTATTTTATTTTTCAAAAATTTAAATCATTATGAATTAATACTTTTTATCAAAAATATGTGATTTTTAATAATGTTTTCTTTTATTTTTTTTAAGTAAAGTATTAGGATATTTTTTTGAAACAATATTATTTATTTATAAAATTTATTTAAAATCATTTCAAAAAAATATCATATAAATTTTAATGATTTAAGTTGATATTAAAATTTTTAAAAATAATAAGCAGCATAAAAATAACTTAATTTTAGGAAATTTGTAATTATAAATTTTAATATGAATTAATTCTATGAAATTCATATTATGTGACATTATTTTCAACTTATAATTAGTTAAATGAGAGAATTTACAGTTTATCTTGGTATGATATAAAACTAAAAATATTTAATTAAATGTAAAAATTAGAGTTGGATTCTACAAATAGTACGATTCTTTCATATGCGAGAGTATGCGACGCACAACGATACTAGAGGACGAAGGTGTCGTAAATTGTAATGAGGTAATTTTCAGTATACTTTACTGTTTAATTTACATCCAAAAAAGCGCAGCATGTTTGTTTTCTCGGCTACTTTCATGATTCTAACTAGAACCTATTTAAATATAATTTCTTATCTGTTTTTTTTTATATATTTTATTATTTTCATTTTAATTATTTTTTTATTTATAGAAAATTATATTTGCTAATAGAAAAGTAAAAGAGTAATTTTAGGAAAAATGTATATATTTATTAAACAATCTGAAATATATATATATATATATATATATATATATATATATATATATATATATATTTGCATTAATGAATGTATGTATTAGTTTGATTAAAAATATATTCTATTTAATAAAAAAATTCTTCGCTAGAAATATTTGTTTTTTTATAAAAATGTTAATTTAAATTTAAAAATATATTGGCATATTTTTTATTACTAACTCCAAAAATCGTTGTTTTTTATAAAATATACAAAATATTTATATATATATATATATATATATATATATATATATATATTATATATATTATATTATATTAAATATGTGTGTATAATTTTATTATAATTAATTTTTTATCCTAGGTACGTAGTAATTTTATTTATTATTTATAAAATAAAAATAATAACTAATAATTTATCCATATTTACATATATATATATATATATATATATATATATATAATTATATTGAATATGTGTGTATAATTTTATTATAATTAATTTTTTATCCTAGGTACGTAGTAATTTTATTTATTATTAAAATAATAACTAATAATTTATCCATCAATTATTGAATATATATAATTTATCATGTTTATAAAAAAGTATTTTAAAATTGTATTTCACTCATTTTTAAGTTTTTTTTTTAATAATATAAACGTAACTTAAATATAACAAAATCAAAAAAGTTCATCTATATTACATAAACAAGTTTTTTTCATATTTGGCGAATTTTCTTTCGCATAGATGAATTATTCGCTTCAATATCATGGGATTATGTAAAAGTGTTCAATAATCAATTATTGTTTATTTTGTTTGTTACTGCTCATTTCTATCCAAATTTTAAATGATGGAATGGCTATTGACATGCATGTCAAAAAAGAAAATGTACAGTAAATGAATGTTTGAAAATTTTATAAAAAAATTGTGATTAATTTATTTTTTTATTATATTTATATAGGTGTATTTTGTAGTTTAATATTTTGAAGAAATATTTGTTGTAATATTTTTATTATAAATTAATTTGTTTATTGAAATGTTCATATATATATATATATATATATATATATATATATATATATATATATATATATATATATTATATATATATATATATATATCTGTACGATGTTATAAATATTAAATATCATATATTTTGCATTTTTTAAATTAAAGAATAAAATAATAATAAACTACCATATAATTGAACAGATAATCTAAAATAATTTATAAAAGTATATACATTAATTATTTTTAATTTCATGCATGTACAACTTTAATATGAAGTTTGTATGATATGAAAATGTCAGATTTTATTAGATAATATTAAATAAACTGTTTTTTGAAAAATAAAATAAATATGTTATTTGTATATCAGATTTAATTTTTAAATTTATATTTTTTTAAATATTTAAGTTGTTCATATAAGTCATTTTATTTTGACATTCGATAAACATTTTAAAATATAAAAGGTACTATTCTGTAAATGTACATTAATTTTTTGAACGAAATTTCATAACTTTGAAAAAAAATCTACCACTTGTATGTGAAATGTGCAGACATTTGGAAATTTTTTATTAAAACCTCATAAGCTTCATATTACTGTCGTTCTTATTCTTTCAACATTTTTTGAAATACGTTCTGAATGAAAAGTACTAGCCAAACTTAAAATAATAAAACGTGACCGAATCGTATTATTTTGCCACGTCAACATTAATTTTGAATCGATTTTATATTTTATTATGGATTATATATATATATATATATATATATATATATATAATAAATAATTCTATCTGTCATGGACAAAAGATATATTAATAATCATTGACTGAATTAAATGTTTTCATTATTTTTTTATGTTAATATTAACTTGTCCTTACGCTTGTAATTGAATGTTAAAATATATATAATCTTATTACCTGCATTTATATATATATATATATATATATATATATATATATATATATATACATAATATAAAGCGAATGTTTTTGATAGCTAATGTTATATTTAATTTAATTTATTAATTATGAAATTCATTGTAGTTTTTACATTTGATTTCACAACGAAAACAGATTCTCTATTGATTGATGCAGTTCGAACATTACAATATAAATATATTATATATTAGTGATTATAATAATTTTTGAATCTATTATTTGTAATTATATTCATTTTTGTGTATTAATCTATTTCTATATGCATATATATATATATATATATATATATGTGTGTGTGTGTGTGTGTGTGTGTGTGTGTGTATTATGAGAATAAATAATCCTAAATTATGAATTTCATGTTATTTGCATTTAAATAATATTATTTGCTAAATAGTAAAAATAATATTATTTATTCTCATAGGTATAGTTTATTTTATATTCATGTTTAATAATTAAAACTAACATGACTTTCATGCTGTGTTTTCGTTATTAAATGACTGTTGAATTGTTTCTGATATTATTTTGTATTATTTAAATATTGTAAAGTAAAAAGGTTGTATTTTAATAATAAAAAAATCTATTGATAATAATCTTTTAATATTTATATATATATATATATATATATATATATTATGTGTGTGTGTGTGTGTTATTGGGAAACTTGAGTTTGATTTAATTTAAAAAATAATCTTACTGCCTACTTAATTTATAAAATATTACAATAAGTTACACTTCACATTATCAACAATTTACATTCATTTTTTATATACAATAATTATATTTTTTGTCTCTTGTTGAATGGTTAGAATGCTAGATTTAATCTGTATTTATATTTAGGTGATTTTTTATTTTTTTTTAAATATTAACCTTTTATTATCTGATATCTCATTGAGACCTATTGTTTTCGTCAATTTTTTATTTCAAGAAACTAGTTAATCTGAAAATTAATTAATATTTAATTGTCTGATCAAAATTCGATTTATTTATTTTTCTGTTAATTAATATGATATCTAAACATGCCAAAATAGTATTGAGTTGTTTACTTCTAATAATTATTCTAATCATAATTTCTGAATTTATTTCCAGTAAATTAAAAATAAAATGATCATAAATCTTATTGGAGCAAATGGATTTTGATTTATTAAACAAATCGATTTTCAAATATTAGGGTTGTAATCTGTCGTGAAATGATATTATAATACACATGGCTAGAAGATGCTAATTAGAATATTTAAATAAATAAAAGATAAAATACTAAGGTCATTATTATTAATTAATGAACAGTATAGTTTATTTATATATATATATATATATATATATATATATATATATATATATATATATATTTGAAGAACTAAAGAACAAATTGATAATAATTTCAAGTAAATTAGTTAAGTAGTTTTTTGTTATTCAAATAACGAGCAAACAAATTATTTTTTTTTCATTAATATAAATAATATTCAATTTTTATTATTTAGTATGCAATATTAATTAAAAAAACATGGATGCAGACTGAGTTTCCATCTCCATATATAAAATATTTAGTATATAAATTCACTATTTACATAATTGTTCTATATGCACTGTTTTTTTTTATTTTGTTTGATATGAATGATATTTTTGAAGATTAGCTTTTTTATAGATTATTGGTAAATTTTCAATCTTCCTGAGTAACAGTGTTTTCCATGATATACATTTATTCTATATTATTTCTAGAAATATAGGAAAATATGGATAAAATGAATAAAAAAGTCAATTGAACGGTTGGTGGATTTTTCAGTAAATTGAAATTTGTAGAACAATTTTTATAAGTATGGATATATGATATAATAAAAAATGTATAATAAAAAAATAATTTAATAAAAATATGATATAATAAAACTTTTTCATATTTTACGTTATATGGAAAAATTGATATTGATACTCCTACGTTTATTTGATAAAAGATGCAGATTTAAATCGGAACGAATTAAAATCGTAAATTTCGAGAAAAAATGCTATTAATGGAATCTGTTGTCTAGATAAATAGACACATGTATATTTGTATATGTATGATATGTGTAGTTAACAATACACATAATACGCCTACGTATATACATGTACAAGCGTAGTAGCGAATGCCATTCATAATGCATATGGTTCGTTTTAGCTGTGAATTGTCGTGGATAACAATCCCACGAGAACAACTTTTGTTCTATCTACACACTAGAGTGTGCTTCGCTAACAAATTGAAATCATCGCGACCCGCCGCTGGCACTGAATAAATTATTGTTATAACTTTATTAGATAGTTTAATCAGTGCCTCCGTCGTATTTGCATGCTGGGCGTTCTATGTCAGCACAATTGGCGTGGACGATCCCTACAATGTGTGGAATTTTACGCCACGATGGATATTCTAGAAGATATTCATACAACTTTCAATTGTTTAGATGCTATAACCGAACTGTGCTTCGAATTTTCAATAGACTTGTACGTGATTTCATATTAGTGGATCGATAGTTCGTCCATTATATAGTTGTGCATTCTTATGATGTAGGAATTTGTGTAAAATACATTAAAATTGTTTAAACTTGTATTTGTCGCTTTCTTGCACACAAAATCTCTCTCTCTCCCCACATATAAAGAAAGATGATTAAAAAATTGAAATTAAATCAAATCAAGGAAAAAATGGATATTATTACTGTTTTTATTAAAATTACAAAGATTATCCTATTCGTATAAAATAAAATATTTTGTAAAACATTACTGCATTTCCAAACTTATAAATTTCTATGAAGATATAGTCGTTTAGTTAATACATTTAAGCCAAATAGGTATAGTTTGATTTTAACATTTTTATATGGAAAGCTTGATTACGATAGATAGTTTTTTATTATACTAAAAAAGAATAATAAGTTTAAAAATAAACATAAAAATTGAAATGTAAGTAATAAATCGTACACAGAAATTCTGAACAATAAAATATTGTCAATTTATAAATATAAAATTGAATTATTATGTTTGTTTCTTTAATTTTTTAAAAAATTATATACATTTTTCAATTCATAAAATTCCAATAATATACAATAATAAATACATTAAAATCATATATCTATACAGAAGATAAATTTATGTTATAAAGTATTATTTTATATAATAATTAATAATGATTGAATTATTATCAATAATTATTATTGTCTTTTCAGGTAAGCTATTTGAATTACTACTGTTTAACTTTCGGTAAGCACAAAGTATTTATTTTTCTTATTTAATATCTTCCTTGTATACAGTGTTTTATGTGAGTTGAAAGTTGTATATTTCAAATAAGATAAATTATATAAAACAAAGAAATTAAAAATCTGTTCAGGATTTTGAATCACGTTTAGTATATTTTTATTGAATTTAAAAAGATTTAAATTAAAATTATTAACTTATTGTTATTTTTGTAATATAGTGAAATCGTCGATTTATATAATTGTATGAAATATTTGTGATATAAAAATAAATTGATATTAAGTATTTAATATGTAAAACATATTTTATTTTCATATATTAAAATAAAATTAGATTTTTAGTTTTAACATTATTTTTTTATTCAATTTTATATTTTCTTAATAAAACTATTCCTAATAATACATTATTATAAATTTTATTTATTGAAAAATTATAATGAAACATGTAATTAATTTATAAATTAATTACTTGATTTTAAATATGTTAAAATTGAACAGTTAATAATTGAAATAAAAATAAAAATTGAAACAGATTAATAATATTTACACAAATGAATTTTAACCCCAACACCACAATAATTTAAAGTGTTCAATAATCACTTATTGATCACTTATTATTTATAATTATATAATCTATAATTATATCGGCTGATGGATTTAGATGGCGACGCCATCATCGTCAGAGCCTTTCTGAAGATAAAGGCTCTGACAATGATGACCTTTCTGAAGAGAAAGGCTCTGACGATGATGTTGTTACCATCGAAATACATCAGCCGATATAATTATAGATTATATAATTATAAATAATAAGTGAACAATAAGTGATTATTGAACACTTTAAATTATTGTGGTGTTGAGGTTAAAATTCATTTGTGTAAAGTGACTCAGCCACAGTTCCAAAACAATAAACAAATAGATTAATAATATTTTTTCTAAAATATTTATGCACTAAAAAAGTAGATATTTTTTCAAAAAAAGTACTATTACAATAACTAAGACACGAATAAAAACTGATAAATATTATTTTTTTGATTTATAGTTTTATAGATTGTTCGAAAATATAAAATTATTTTTTAAGAAAAGAGTTAGCGCATAATTATATATATTTAAAAATTAATATTTAAAATATTTTTAAATAAACGTTTACTAATTAATTTTGTTTATATAATAAAGTGTATTTGATGACAATCTTTAATTTTTACCTTTGAAAATGTTAAAATTTAAAAAGTGACAAAAAGTTAGTCATTAATTCTTTTACAAACTGTGAACAGTGGATGTGGAAAAAGGTCAAAGAAATATAAAGACCTTTAATTGTTTTTTAAAAAGTCCATTCTTCAAAAAAGTAAATTATATGATGTTTAGCTGTTTAGTAAAAGACTACTTAATTAATACATATGTATGTATGGAAATAAATAATTGTATCATAAATTAAAATGTCTCGCACATATTTACAAATGTAAAGCGTTAATGTATGTACAATATTTGTTTATTTAAATTTCAGTATTTTTTAACGAGTGTGAGTAACTTCGTTTGTAAATACGTTAACTTAGTGTCAAAATCTTGTTTTATGTACAACCATTTGAATTTTATTTCCAGTACTTTATTTTTATCGGCTTTGGCATGTAATATGAAAGGTTTGTGCTCGCGCAATAAATAGAATTACGTTCCATCAGAAAACATACAAGCATACGTACATTCATATACATATATATATATATATATATATATATATATACA